>ML792089.1:0-13157 GCA_009831015.1 Picea engelmannii | reverse complement strand
ACAGCATATAAATGTCAAAATGCAATATAAGCAAAATACTTATCAAAATAACTTCAGCAATGGAAGCAACTGCTGAGAGGGGTGCTCGTTTCCACCCAACCATAGGCGTAGCGACTCCTACTGGATTTACCACTAGCCACCCCTGAGCTGAGGCCACGATGTCCTGAGACCTGCGTCTCTTTGTCTGCCAGTGCCTAGGAGCGAAGGTTGCAATCCTTCCCCCTGCGATCACTCACTCTGCGTAGAAAATTGCCAGAGTTCCCCTCGCGTCTGCCCCCTCAATCGCCTCTGCCATACGCCTTATCCTCTCGCGAGGTTGCGTGTGGCGTGATTTCCCTCGCACTGATCAGGCCTGACGGCTCTACGGATGGGCGGCTCACCATCCCATCCCTCATCAAGCCATCCGCCTACCAGTCTGCGAGCCATTAATTTTCAGGGCCAGCGAGCCGCTTTTGGTTCTCCAGGCCAGTGGAGTCCAAATACGGTATTTAATTCTCGGTGGAAGTTAACGCCACCTTTTCAGGTGCCTTCCACCGCCATTGTGGTCTCTTTTCCTGCACATCCCCTCTCAGCAGTTCTGTAATATAAATTCATAATGTTATTTACATTTTCATCATGCTTTAGCATGGTAATTCCTGTATTAGGATTAATTACAAATTTGGGGGAAACAGGGTGTTACATAGACCCATTTCCTTATGCAATGTCTCTTATAAGCTCATTACTAAAGTCATAGCCAATAGAATCAAGCCTCTCTTGCATAAGCTCATCTCCCCAAATCAAAGTGTCTTTGTCAAAAAAAGACAAATGATCGATAACATCATACTTGTTTAGGAAGCCATACACTCTAACAAGGACTGAGGAGACCAAGGAATGATTATCAAAATTGATATGGCCAACACTTTTGACAGGGTAAGGCACACCTTTTTGTTTGCAGTTCTGAAGAAATTTGGTTTTAGCTCTGATTTCATAGCTTGGGTCCCAGCATGTATCTCCTCACCTTGGATAGCCCCGTTGATCAATGGATTCCCAACAAGCTTCTTCAAAAGCTCCAAATGGCTAAGGCAAGGTTGTCTGCTTTCCCCCCTTCTCTACATAATCATGGCTGAAACCCTTGGTAGGCATTTGGAAAAGGACCGAACCTCCAAAGACATTCTTGGCATCAAAATAGTTAGAGGGGCGAAGAGAATAAATCACTCTCAATTCATTGATGACACTGTCCTCATTGGAGGCGCTTCCATTGCCATGGCCAAAAGGTTCAAAGCTACCCTGGAAAACTTCACTCAAGCCTCAGGAGCTCTCATAAATAACACCAAATCCAATGTCTATGCTTGGAACACTCCTCTTAGAACTGCTCACCTAATAGCAAACATCTTTCGTTTTCCTCTTATTGAAAAATGGCAAACCTTCAGATACCTTGGCATTCCAATTTGTCTCAAATCTCTACCAAACTCAGCCTGGAATCAAATTCTCGAAAATCTCAAAAACAAGTTGGATCATTGGGGAGCCTTTTGGCTCAATTTGGCAGGACGTACTGTGTTAATAAAATCAATTCTTTCTGCTCTCCCCATTTTTCAATTCTCTTCTCTTCTTACTCCTCAAAATGTTAAATCTTCAATCTCCAGTCTTCTTCGACGCTTTCTCTGGGAAGGAGGGAAAACAGACAAGAAAAAATTCCATCTAGTAAAGTGGGATATTGTAAAGCATCCCAAGGAAAACAAAGGGATGGGCATCAAAGATCCTGCCCTTTCCAACTTGGCAATGGGAGGAAAAATTCTCTGGAACCTTGTTTCAAGAAGAAATTTTTGGTGGAAGCAAATCCTTAAAAAAAATATCTAGTCGGGGACAGGCTCAGATGTTTAAATCAGCACCACTCCCTGAGCAGTGGATCACCAATAGGGAAGCTTCTTTCTGCCTCCATCCCTCTCATACAAAGTTAGCTCACCTGGATTCCTGGAAATGGTCGAAAGATTCTTATAGGGAAAGATAACATCATGGGCAAGCAACCTCTCTGGAAGCATATGCATCTACGATCGCTCATCAATTGGCTTGACATGCAAGGCAAGAAGCATATCTTGGATATCTCCTCTTGGAATGTAGACATGAGAGATTGGATCAGATGGAATTTAAAAAATATACCAGGCAATCTCCAAGATGCAACGCATCAAATACAAATACTTCTAAAAGGTTGTGCCCCCATACATACCACACTAAAATATCAGAGAGGATGGGGGAATGGCAATTACTCTGTTAAACAAGGTTATTCACAACTCCTCTCCCAAGCGAATCTTCCCCCAAAAGATAAACTGTGGAATTTTCTTTGGACCAATGATAGTCCACCCAAGGTAAATTCCTTTTGTTGGATATTGGCTCACGACAAATTGCTAACAGGAGAAAATCTACTTAAAAGAAATATCCATGGGCCCTTCAGATGCGAGTTATGTGGAAAGGCACTGGAAACCTCTCAACACATCTTTCTACTCTGCCCTTTCACTGTCACGGTGTGGAAAATAACTCTTCAAAGCCTTCACTCGAGAATCAGTTGGCTGGACCAACCCATAGATCTCCTTTCAAATTGGTCTTCCCTCTATCAGGGCACCTTCAAGAATAACCCACTCTTTAAAGCCTTTTTTAAAGTCTTACCCAAGTATGTTTGCTAGAAAATTTGGCTCGCCAGAAATCGAATCATCTTCTCCAATCTTCGCTCTCCCCCGGATCTTGTAGCTAAAAAAGCAGTAGGCCTCCTTGTTGAATTTTTTATTTCCAAGCCCAAAACCTTCTCCTTCACCCCCACCTCTACCATAGAATCAGACTGGATCTGCTCTTTTCTCCCCTCCTCCTCTCCCAAAATCCATTCCCCTTCTCCCTCTAGATCCTCCTGGCAGCTTCACGAAGACACTGAGTACCAACGTTGGTGCAATGAGCAACAAACCCACATTCTCTATTTTGATGGAGTCTCAAAAGGAAACCTTGGGGTGGCAAGAGCGGGAGGGGTCATCATATGCCCACGAGGAATTCAAATGCTCTCTTTTCATTAGAATCTGGGCATCGCTACAAATAATCAAGTCGAAGCCTATGCTCTATACCAAGGTCTTCTTCTCGCCAAAAGTAGGAACATACACTCCCTTTCGGTGATTGGGGACTCCAAGATAAGCGAAGACTGGAGTGAGGCGAACCTGATAAGCATGACGTCCAGAGTGTCCTGTGCATTAAGTTCAGGCGAGGTGAAGGATCCCAGCATCATAAGCGATCATGGTTGCAATTTGTGGCAAATCCTGGGAAATTGGCTTAGTTCCCTGAATCATTCAAGGATGAGGGCGCATATTATAACATGAGTGGATCATCTTGCTGGCATTTTCATCCCTGCGAAGAACAAAGCTGCGTCCACTCCTAATAAGCGCACTGATATATGTGTTTTTCAACCAAATAGAGCAAGGAATTTAGGCAAGACCACCAGTCAACCACCAAGAACGATTTCAGTGGAAGAGAACAACAAGCTAGTAAGCACGGTCCAAACTCTTCAATTGCAGCTCAGGGCTCTCTCTACACAAGTTTTATCCATCACAGAGATTAACATACAACACAAGAGTGAACAACAAAGAAACAAGGATGAGTGTGAAGCTCTAAGAGAACAGATAGAGGCACTCCAATTTGTGGTTGGACCTGCGTCGCCCACAGCTTCACCAAAAACTTGCATCTCTGATGAGGCCTCCTCACCAGGACCACGCCTGCGACTGGACCTCAACCTGTGGCCTCCAACAGAGGCAGACTTCCTTGCACCGGACCAGACCAAAACTTAAGTGTATGCAATGTTTTTTTATGCTATTACTAGGATGGTTTTGCAAGGTTTTCACCATAGCAACTCAAAATGGCTTTAGCGTTTTAGTAAGCACTATCCCTGCTCTTCATTTCCTTCTTGGAGAATTCAAGGGAGTAATTTTTGAATTTTGCAACTTCTGTAACACAGACTATGTACTCTTCCTGCGTTTTTTCGTAATTTTTTAATATATTTTTGCCGAGTTACTGCTAAATAAATATATATATATATATATATATATATATATATATAACATCATCATCTCATAAAAAATAATTCACATGCATATTGTCATATGTCCTCATTGTCCTAATAAGGCACCCATGCTCATGCATGTCATCATAAAACCTATTATCATTAAAATTTCATGCAATTAAATCATGTCATCACAAAATGAGATATTATCATAAGAATGTAACCCAAACACTTCTTTTTTATATATAAATCAAATATATAGCATTTGCTTAACACAATAAACGGAACCACATGTTAATCATAACATCATATGGAAATGCCTCAGGTGTCCTTAAGATAACATATCATTATTAATTGTCCCCGAGGTGTAGGACAGTCGGTGACGGAGTGTGTTCTTATGGCACTCCATGATGTTAAAGTCACCAGTTCGAAACCCGCGGGGACAAAAAATCCAGTCATGTTAAGGGTTGGTGTGGCTCAGGTTGGGTGTGATCCCCGAGTGATTTTGACGGTTTAGATTCCCCTGAGTCGCGGTTTCTCAGCCACGGGCTAGTCCCACAGGTCACGAACAAACTAGCAAACAATTAAATATATATATCATTATTAAATGAGTAACCATAGAGCATATGCAAAATGATCATATCAACATATAATATTTATCTTAACCAACACTAGTCATGATTTAAAAAGAAATGTTCATAAAAAAAACTTCGTCTGGGATATGCATCTGTCCAAGTTAAGTTAGTTGGTCCAATCTTACTCATAAAAGCAATTAATCAAATAGACAGGAAAAATCACAATGCATACTCTCTACATCCTCCCAGGTAGTAGACCCTGGACTGTATTGGTCCCATTAGACCTTGACTTTTTCAATTTCTTGGCTACTGAGCCAATGAATCATGTGTTCCAATATAAAGAATGGTTTGACCTGGAGGGATCCCTCGTAAAAAACTTGCAATCCCTCAAATTTCAACACTTGGGATGGATCAAGTACATAATTCCTAACTACATAGACATGAAATACATTATGCATCTTCTTAGATGGGATGGCAGCTCAAGCTTATAAGCAACTCGTTTGATCCTCACTAGGATCTTAAATGGTCTGACAAACTGTAATGATCCCAAGCCATTATGCCAGGATCATCATGGTTTTGGTGTCTTTTAAAACTTTTTCTGGTTGTGGTATTTCGTCAAACACTTTATTGGCCTACTTGTTTAGATGTGTTTCCTTGCAGGATGGCCTCTTGATTCCGGCCTTAGGGTTTACTGATGTGTTATATATGTGTTGCAACAATAAACAATAATACATAACCATGGAACATACCTTAACCATACACAATATGATAGACAAGCCAAAACATCTCAAACTGCTTTTATTCGTGAAATAGAGAAACTTGCTACAATGAGGATGTTGATCTGGAATGCTCAACAGATGGCCAAGAAGATAGACAATAGAGCTACTACAAAATGCTCCAATAGAAGACTACAATAAGCCTCTAAAGGTTGGATATACAAGACTGAATACAAGTAGATCTGGGCCGTAAGAATGCTAAACACCCTAGCAGGAAGGTGCCACACCCTGCTGGATAGCTGAAGCTCCTCAACAATTCGACCCTACTGCCAAAAGTGTCCAATCACCCCAATAAATATGCCAACTGATATATCGGGCAACTGTAAGGACAACCCAGGTGCCCAAATCTCCAAAGTCACTCTCAAACCCTATGGATCTGAACTCCTCCATTGAATGGTGCGCCCCCCTGGATGCCTGAAACCCTAGATAATTCGACCTGGGTGAATGAGGCCTCCAAACCTACTGAAACTCTCCAAAATGATAGATCAGGTAATCACAAAACCCTGGAAGAAGTTTCAAGGTCAGATATGAGGTATATCCTCCTAGCTCTGCAAATCATTGAATCACCAAATCGTCCTCTCTCTCCTAAAGTCGTCCCAACCTGTAGATGATGATCTAGCCGTGGTAACTTCTCAAGAATGGACTAGATCTAATGTCCAAAGCCCTGCAATGAATACCCAGGTGATAAAATCTCCAAAAGCCCTGCCAATCACCTGCAATGAATCTCTCTCCAAGAATGGTGCACCCCCCCTTGCTGGAAACCCCCAACTAGTGCGCCTTCTCTCTATCTACACAAGTAACTGATGTGGAATCCTCCTGCAACTGAGTAGATCTAGAACTAGAATGGTGTGGGAGCGTATTGCATCTACGAGACCAAGCTTGGGACAAGCTAGGTGGAATATTTCACCACCGAATCATCCTCTAGGGTTTGTTAAGTCAAAACCCCCAATGCTGGGCTTACTAGCTAGAAGCCAGATATGAAAATATGATCATACATGAATGAATGAGTAGAGGCCCTTGCCTTTCCTTTATACTTTTTGGCTCACCTTGTCCCTCCAAAGTGACTCTAATTTTATTAATATTTAATTAATTAATTAAATCACGTTAATTATTAATTAACCTTTTTACCTCTGAAAAACTCCTTATCTCTCCTTGTGGCTTCCCTAGCCACTGAAAGTCACTTCTCACCATCCTATCCTATAGTGTTGCTTCTCTTGATTCCAATGAGCTATTACATTGAGAGGTTCCTCCAAGGAATGTGCCCAAAATGACCTCTTAAGTGAATTCAATTGACTTATAGCTCAAAATAGTCAAAATCATGGAAATCGTCGGAATGTAATGGAACCAAATCCAACCTGTGCGGAATGGATCATAATGATGGAATATGATGGGCAATGCGATCTGGACCCCACAATGCCTCTCAGTAACCCCTGTACTCTCTATAATACCCATCTCGCTACTCTGGTCATCATAAACCCCTACACTGTGATGATGTCCCAACGTGGGGACATTACAGTCCTCCCTGCTAGAAAAGTGTTTGTCCTCAAGCAATAACCAAATCCCCTCAAGTATAATACCAGGATCCCATGTCCACCTGTGGGATACATAGTAGAACCCCTCCAAAGATGAACAATCACACATGTTGCCCCTTAGGTCCCATATAAAGTCATGAACTACTAGCTCATGTGACGCAAAGTCCTAACATACATCAACTCTAAAAGTCTCCTGCATATGACACATGGCCTCATCTCAGAATAAGTCCATCCTCCAAGTCTCTACCAAGATCCACACGGCCTCCATCAACTGCACATGTTGATGCCAGAATGAGGTACTGCAAGACCTTTGTGAGACGCCCTCAAGCGATGTGCTCTCCTCGACACTGAAGCTCAATGGAAAGTTAGGACAACTTTCCCCTACAAAGTTCCATTCGCCCCTGTCAGTCAATGAAATGCTAAACCCTGCAATTCTTGGGTCTCATGCTATCCTCTATCGAAGATCCTCATGCTGACACTGCACTATGGTAACCCTACCCGACTGCTCCTTTTATGTATACTGGATCCTCCACTCCTAGATCCTCAATCTGAAATCCCTGTGGTCCTTGGACAAGTTGTCCAGAAACTGTACCTATAACAATGTCCCTGTAGAAGTAGTAGTACCTGTCCACCCACATCTATGTCTAATCCTGTTGATCAAGAGTGAAAAGCTACCTCGCTCTATCGAACAAAAACCTGCAGGCTCTCACCAAATCAACCCATGGTAGTGTACATGGCTCTTTGGCGCAACCTGGGTCATCATGTAGCAAAACATACTGCTAACCAAGTGAACCCCCGGGTCCCATCGCAAACCTGGAAGTTTATCACTTCCAGTCTCCGCTAGTTGCTCCTGTGCTAGACTGATCACTGTCAGAATCCCCATGTGCTCATCTGCTATCACCTAGCCTATGGTGCTCACCATAATGCACAAAATCTCAGTTGGCTACTCATGATGATCCATCTCTGATTTGTTGTATGTCGTAGAATTACTCCTGTCAGGTGGTCTCGACCTAGTCACTCTCCATGCCCTTTGCCACTGTCTATCTCTCCTCATGTTGTTGTTAATGATAAATGTGTGGGGAAGGGCTAACAAAAACATCTATAGCTGACTATAGGGCTGAAAAATATCGCCTGCTTTGGTCAGTCCCAAGGAATCGACCAAAAGTACATCTATCGGTACCCATGATAACTGCTCACCTGTAGCCATCACTAAATCCCAATCATCAAGTACAACCATAAGTAACTCCTCTAACTGTTGGTAAACAACTCTCCATCTCCCATGACCCATGCAACTGCTGAAACGATGAAGGTGAGATCTCATAACCATATGCTGCTACAAAGGAGTGTTATCTGCATGCTCCCCTAAGTGTGTCTCCTCCCTGCAAGGCAGTACACCCCTCTGAATCCCACCATACATCTCTCCATATACCTGTGAGATATCACTAATCACTGTATGCGTCGGCATACTCATGTTGTCTCCCGCAGACTCATGCTGTATCATAGATCCTGGGCATACTGCTGGATCAACCTCTACATGGAGCTCAACCGCTCTCCGAACACCAATGGAAGTGTCCTCCATCAATTGGTGCTCCTCTGCTAGATCATCAACATCCTCTATCAACATGACTGACTGATACAACTGAGTGTCCACTAAGACAGATGAAGTGGATCTCTGACGAATCTCCTCAAGAGACTCGTCTGATCTAGACTTTAATTCTTGAAGGGTTGTCTGTGTGCCTCTCAAGAATTCTCGAGTGCTCTCCAACTTCTGAGTGAGTCGGTCCATCTCCAACTCCTGCTCCCTCAGAGCCTCATGATACATCTCACCAACTCTCAATAGGTAATCTATATCAGTCAACAACTGCTGGTACTCGGTCCTCATCACAGATACTCTCTCCCTGAGAGTATGAAAACCATCCATGGCGATCCCCTCATTTGAACTACCATGTTCCACTGATGCTCTCCAACAGTAATCTGTCATCAATGTATGCATGTCATCACTGCACCTAGTGGCTGCCATGATCATATCCTCACTGACTCTCAACTGTGTTGCTAAGTGGTGTGACTCCTAATCATGGTCATGTCGAGGTGCCTCCTCATATCCCTCACTGCTACTGTCAGTCCTGCTAATGTCAACTCTGGAGTCCCCAAAGACACTCTCTGCATAAGATAACGTGCTGACCTATCCACGGTCTACTGTGTTGTTGGGTACTCTTATATGCCATTGCATCCCCTCACCAGGTGCTATCTCCCCCTGTATCACACTGGATTCTGTATGGGCAGTCGTATCCTCCTGTGCACTCAACCTGCTACCATCATATGCTCCTGGATCCCATATAGATGTATCCAGACACGTGTTGTGGTTGTCCTGACCAATAAAGAGTGCCTCCTCCTCATTGTAGGTCGATCCTGGAAGTAAGTGCTCCACCAAACTGTCAGTCTCCATAATCTTCTCAACTAATGGAGTCTCCAAAATCTGCAACTCAATCTCCTCTGGCTGACCTGTATGCATGAGGTCAACTGTATGTACATCTTGTACCTCCTTCTGGATTTGTGGGTCTACCTGTCCATGGTGTGCATCCCTCACACTAGGCTCATCCATCATACCTGACGTGCCACTGATCTCCTCATGTGACGTGGCTATCATGGGTGTCTGAACAGATGACATATGTGTCACGACCCCCATAGGAGGTTGGTCAACTGTAGGTGAAAACACATGTGAATCCTCACTAGTGTCACCACTCTGCTGAGGTGTAAGGTCATCAATGGTATATGATATGTCTGTTGATATACTGGTGCTATCGTCTTGTCCATCCAGCTGCCTATCCACTACACAAGGGTCATCATCCTACTCAAGTGTGCTAGTAGCATCATCCTCCGTACAAGAGTCACTATCACTAGCCTCTGTGCAAGAGTCACTATCATCATCATACTGTCCCAAATCAACATCTATCGCTCCATCCTAACACATCTCATCATCATTGTCATAGTGTGCCTCAATAGTGTGCTTACGATCCTTACCCCTACACCTATGATCTGGTTCCCACGACCCCTTGCAATAGCAGCAAGGTTGCGTGCTCCTAATGGGCGCGTGGTTTCTCTGTTCTTCCCACCATTTAGCTGCTTCTTTTCTCATTTTATCCTCTAAAATGATCCCATGTAGAATATCCTCTTCACTCCAACTGGGCTTTCTGAATGCTACGTACCGAGGAAAGGTTATTATAGCCTTAGTTTCCTCGCTAAGGTCGTGATACATTATCTCCAAACATGATATCTCAAGGCATATCCTATCCATGTCTCCTTATGGCTCTGTATGTATGTGCTAATTCCCATTGGTTGGCAGGAATCTAAGCTCTGATACCACTGTAATGATCCCAAGCCATTATGCCAGGATCATCACTGTTTTGGTGTCTTTCAAAACTTTTTCTGGTTGTGGTATTTCGTCAAACACTTTACTGACCTACTTGTTTAGATGTGTTTACTTGTAAGATGGCCTCTTGATTTCGGCCTTAGGGTTTACTGATGTGTTATATATGTGTTGCAGCAATAAACAAGAAGATATAACCATGGAACATACCTCAACCATACACAATATGATAGACAAGCCAAAACATCTCAAACTGCTTTTATTCATGAAATAGAGAAACTTGCTACAATGAGGATGCCGATCTGGAATGCTCAATAGATGGCCAAGAAGATAGACAATAGAGCTACTACAAAATGCTCCAATAGAAGACTACAATAAGCCTCCAAAGGTTGGATATACAATGAAGATTGAATACAAGTAGATCTGGGCCGTAAGAATGCTAAACCCCCCAGCAGGAAGGTGCCACGCCCTGTTGGATAGCTGAAGCTCCTCAACAATTCGGCCCTGCTGCCAAAAGTGTCCAATCACCCTAAGAAATATGCCAACTGATAGATCGGGCAACTGTAAGGACAACCCAGGTGCCCAAATCTCCAAAGTCACTCTCAAACCCTATGGATCTGAACTCCTCCACTGAATGGTGCGCCCCCTTGGATGCCTGAAACCCTAGATAATTCGGCCTGGGTGAATGAGGCCTCCAAACCTCCTAAAACTCTCCAAAATAATATATCGTCCAATCACAAACCCCTGGAAGAAGTTTCAAGGTCAGATATGAGGTATAGCCTCCTAGATCTGCAAATCACTGAATCACCAAATCGTCCTCTCTCTCCCAAAGCCGTCCCAACCTGTAGATGATGATCTAGCCGTGGTAGTTCCTCAAGAACGGATTAGATCTGATGTCCAAATCCCTGCAATGAATACCCAGGTGATAGAATCTTCAAAATCCCTACCAAATTATGCTAGGATCATCACGATTTTCGTGTCTTTTAAAACTTTTTCTAGTTGTGGTATTTCGTCGAACACTTTACTAACCTACTTGTTTAGATGTGTTTACTTACAGGATGGCCTCTTGATTTCGGCCTTAGGGTTTACTGATGTGTAATATATGTGTTGCAACAATAAACAAGAAGATATAACCATGGAACATACCTCAACCATACACAATATGATAGACAAGCCAAAACATCTCAAACTGCTTTTATTCATGAAATAGAGAAACCTGCTACAATGAGGATGCCGATCTGGAATGCTCAACAGATGGCCAAGAAGATAGACAATAGAGCTGCTACAAAATGATCCAATAGAAGACTACAATAAGCCTCCAAAGGCTGGATATACGATGAAGACTGAATACAAGTAGATCTGGGCCGTAAGAATGATAAACCCCCTAGCAGGAAGGTGCCACGCCCTGCTGGATAGCTGAAGCTCGTCAACAATTCGGCCCTGCTGCCAAAAGTGTCCAATCACCCCAAGAAATATGCCAACTGATAGATTGGGCAACTATAAGGACAACCCAGGTGCCCAAATCTCCAAAGTCACTCTCAAACCCTACGAATCTGAACTCCTCCACTGAATGGTGTGCCCCCTTGGATGCCTGAAACCCTAGATAATTCGACCTAGGTGAATGAGGCCTCCAAACCTCCTGAAACTCTCCAAAATGATAGATCGAGCAATCACAAACCCCTGGAAGAAGTTTCAAGGTCAGATATGAGGTATAGCCTCCTAGACATGCAAATCACTGAATCACCAAATCATCCTCTCTCTCCTAAAGTCGTCCCAACCTGTAGATGATGATCTAGCCGTGGTAACTCCTCAAGAATGGACTAGATCCGATGTCCAAATCTCTGCAATGAATACCCAGGTGATAGAATCTCCAAAATCTTTGCCAATCACCTGCAATGAATCTCTCTCCAAGAATGGTGCGCCCCCCCTTGCTGGAAACCCCCAACTGGTGCGCCCTCTCTCTATCTGCACAAGTAACTGATGTGGAATCCTCCTACAACTGAGTAGATATGGAACTAGAATGGTCTGGGAGCATATTGCATCTCTGAGACCAAGCTTGGGACAAGCTAGGTGGAATCTTTCACCACCGAATAGTCCTCTAGGGTTTGTTAAGTCAAAACCCTCAAAACCCCCAATGTTGGGCTTACTAGCTAGCAGCTAGATATGAAAATATGATCATACATGAATGAATGAGTAGAGGCCCTTGCCTTTCCTTTATACTTTTTGGCTCACCTTATCCCTCCAAAGTGACTTTCATTTTATTAATATTTAATTAATTAATTAAATCACTTTAATTAATTAATTAACCTTTTTACCTCTGAAAAGTTCCTTATCTCTCCTTGTGGCTTCCCTGGCCATTGAAAGTCACTTCTCACCATCCCATCCTGTAGTGTTGCTTCTCTCGATTCCAATGAACTATTACACTGAGAGGTTCCTCCAAGTAATGTGCCCAAAATGACCTCTTAAGTGAATTCAATTGACTTATAGCTCAAAATAGTCAAAATCATGGAAATCGTTGAAATGCAACGGAACCAAAGCCAACTTGTGCGGAATGGCTCATAATGATGGAATATGATGGGCAATGCAAGATGGACCCCACAATGCCTCTCAGTAACCCCTGTACTCTCTATAATACCCATCTGGCTACTCTGGTCATCATAAACCCTTGCACTGTGATGATGCCCCAAAGTGGGGACATTACACAAACCTAGGGGATAACTTTGCTCCCTTACCAAATCTAAAGGAACTCTTAAAGGGTTTGACTCTAAGGAAAACCTTGTTACCTTCTTTATAACTTCTATCAATTCTTTTACCACCTACATAATTTTTCTGGCAGTCCCTAGCTTCCTTAATCCTTTTCTTAAATGTAAGCATATGTTCTTCCATTTCTTGGAGCAT
>ML792088.1:168703-197628 GCA_009831015.1 Picea engelmannii | reverse complement strand
TTATAGCATGAACTTTTTCAAAAAAGGTAACAAAAGAGAGACTTGAACTCAAGACCTCTTACTTAATAAGGCAAGTTTTAACCAAATGGTCTAGCAAAACATATTGTAATGTTCAGAAGGAGGATTTTTGTTGTTGTTGTTGTTTTTGTTGTTGTTGTTGTTGATGACGGCCTTGGAGAGCATGCTCCAAAAAAACTATTTTCACACAAGAAAAACATTTCGCTTCTCGATGACAACAAGGGTTAGATCTCGGTTAGCTTACCCAGAAGATGCACCTTTTCCTATCTATTTCTGATTTTCCGAGCTTGCACAAGGAATGGGGAAAAGAGCATACACAGATCTAAAAGAGTAGCAGCCTAGAAATAAAAAATACAAACCGAAATAAAATCAAAACTTTGCAAAAATTAAAAAAAAAATGTGTATTCAGACTTTATACCTCTAGATCTGACTGTAATAGTCATATCTTGGGAAAAAGGAAACCTTTTCGAGTGAAATGAAAAGTGTTACTGAATGAAACGAGTGCTCCGAACGCAATGGAACAGTCCTCTCAACTCAAAAATGTACGAAAATTTCAGAAAATGGAGATGAGGCAACTCAGCTTTACGATCTCGATCTACAACAGGAGCGGGTCTTCAAACAGGCTCTAATACCATGTTTGACAATGCAGGTATTCCAATAGAGGAAGAACACCTTGAGTAACCACTCACATAACCAGATCAAAGATCAACACACCAATGTTTTCACATGGTAAAACCCCTACGGGGAAACATCCACGACCCCAGCCAACGCGACCACTTGGAATAGTTTATTAATGCAAAGAAAAAGATTACAGAGAGATTTTACAAGAGAGTTTCTCACAATCGATCATCGGAAAATGACCCTCCATGCTCTTTAAATAGATATCATGGACCAATCAGGTGTTAAGCCACGGATCAATGTCTGTTAAGATCGAGGAGAGTATGAACCGTCAGATAACTCTATGTCGGGAACATATCGTGACCATCGGATTTCATAACTACAAATGCATACTAATGCATACTAAAGAAACACACTTTTACCTAACGACATATTAGACCAAGTAGATCTTAACTAACTCCTAAGTGTCTAAATATCCTAACAAGCATTTTATCTCTGAGAAGAGATGTGATGGCTACTCGCATTCAAAAGAGGATGATTATTATAATGAGGCTCTCAAGAACATTTTAACATAAGGAAAATCTAAAACCCTAACCCTGGGAGATGAAGATCCAAAAGGTTTGCAAGCCCCGATGGGGGTAGTTGATATGTCAACTTCACGGGGGTGTAACTTTTGCATACGATCTTCATTTGGGGCACTCGATACATAGTTGGCAAGGTATAAACAAGAATAAGGACTTTCGACTATCCCAATCGAATGTATTTGACATTCGCCTAGGCCCCAAATCCCCAAAAACCGTTGTTTAGGGCCTCAAAATGGCCCCGAAATTTTGGAACCCAAAAAATTATTGAACAACTGCCAAGGTGGAAAACTATTTTCAAGCCAGTGGAATAGGTGGGTGGCCACTGATATCCAACTCGATCATGAAGCCACTCACATGGTCAAGGAATCCCAACAAGAGGTCACTACTAAACTAAAAAATCTATACTTTATTCTATGTCTAACCAATCAAGCTCCTCCTTCCCATCCTCTTAAGGTATAGAAATTAATGAGGGCGTAAATAGTTGAATGCCAAGTTAAGGCTCTTTTCTACAATCATGAATAAAAATTCTTTATGGGGCACAAATGTATAAAGAAAAATATTGTTATGGCCATTTCTGAGGAAATTTTGGAAGATGAGGGTGATGCTTCCCCTCCAGAATGGTCTCGCCAGGAAGAGGATATTATTCCTCCCTCTTATCAACCTAAGGTAGAACCACTCATTGCTTTGCATGCTCTCATTTGTATTTCATTCCCCCAAAATCTCAAGCTAATTATATATACCAACCATCATAAATTTATTATCCTCATCGACAGTGGAAACACCCATAAATTAATTTATTGACACATTTCTCTAGAGACCCATTACTATATCGATGTCATAAAAAAAAATGAAATTGTGATTGATAATGGAGGAACCATGAAATGTGGGGTCATTTTGAAAATTTGTTCTTGCAAATTGATGATTATTCTTTGAATCCCACATTTTTTACATTGAAATGGGGGATTATTACATTGTCTTGGGTGTTAAATGGCTATGCAGTCTAGGTCCCATCGCCATGGATTTCAAGGAATTATACATGATCTTCCAATAGGATGGTCTTTGGTTCCAATTCCAAGGGCTCACAGAAAGTTCCCCCAAGATTTTCTATTCACATTGAATGTAAAAACTCCTTAAAAAATTCCATTCTTGCATTATTTCATAGTTCCATGAAATTCAATCTGTTGAGACTTCATTCCCAATTATTCATCTAGAGATATAGATTATCTTCTTTGAAAACCAATTATTTTTTGAAAACCCTTAAGGATTCCTTCCTTCATGTGGTCCCCATGATCATTCCATCCCACTTGTCCCTCATAGTCTTCCCCCCAATGTTTTCTCTTACTTCCACCCATTTGCTAAGAAAAATGAGATTGTGAACATTGTTCAAGAATTGCTAGTTGGAAGTGTCATACACCCTAGTACCAACCCTTATTCCTCTCTAGTGGTTATGGTACTAAAAAGAGAAGGTGTTTGGTGTATGTGACCTAATTTTTGGGCTCTCAAATAAATTACCATTAAAGATAAATTTCTCATTCTCGTCATTGATGACCTTTTGGATGAACTGAACGGTGCTAAAATATTTACCAAACCTGATTTGCATCTAGGCTATCATCAAATTCATATGAAGGAGGATCGTATTCCCAAGACATCCCTTTGTACACATGAATACCATTATGAGTTATTCGTCATGCCCTTTGGCCTGTGTAATGTACCCTCCACTTTCCAAAGTCTCATCCCTTATTCCTCGTCAGTGGTTATGGTACTAAAAAGAGAAGGTGTTTGGTGTATGTGTCCTAATTTTTGGGCTCTCAAAAAAATTACCATTAAAGGTAAATTTATCATTCTCGTCATTGATGACCTTTTGGATGAATCAAAGGGTGCTCAATTATTTACCAAACCTCATTTTCATTCAGGCTATCACCAAATTCATATGAAGGAGGATAATATTACCAAGACTTTCTTTTGTACACATGAATACTATTATAAGTTCTTGGTCATGCCCTTTGGCCTCTGTAATGCACCCTTCACTTTCCAAAGTCTCATGAATCACATATTTTGACCCTTTCTCCATAATGTTTTCCTTGTCTTCTTTGATCACATCCTTTCTTATAGTAAAATGTGGTCAGCCCATCTTTCCCATGTGGATCAAGTCTTACACATACTTTCTCATCATAAACTCTTTCTAAAAAGATCCAAATGTTCCTTTCAGGATTCTAAAGTAGAATATTTGGGCCAGTTGTTGGTTAGGATGGTGTCTAAGTGGACCCTGCAAAAATAAAATCTATGAAGGATTGGCCCCATCCTAAGAATCTTAAATGTTTGTGAGGATTCCTTGGGTTAACTAGATAGTATCAAAAGTTCATCTAGAATTATGGAAAAATTGTAGATCTTCTCACTGCCCTCCTTAAGAAAAATGCTTTCAATTGGTATGTGGTTGTTAATCAATATTTCCAAGATTTGAAAGAGACCATGGGTACAACTCTGGTATTATTTTTTCCCAACTTCACAGAGACTTTTCGTTTGGAGTGTGATTCCTCAAGGAAAGGAATTGGTTAAATTCTCATGAAAGAAGGTAGACCCTTGGATTTTACTATTAAACAACTTTTTGAGTGAAAATTGGGGAAATCAACATATGAAAAGGAATTGTTGGCTATTTTAGATTCAATGAATATTTGGCATCCTTAATTTCTTGGGAATAGATTTCAAATTAAAATTGATCATTGTAGCCTAAAATATTTCTTGGAACAAAAAATTTCGTCCCTCAAGCAACAAAAGTTCCTGACCAAAATGATTGGATATGATTATGAGATCATTTACAAGAAGGGAAAAGAGAATGTGGTAGTTGAAGCTATTTCCAGGAAATATGAAGAAAAGTACATCTTTTTACTCTTAAGTAGAGATTACTTGTTGAAGTTAGTTTAGCATGAATGGTTTCATGATCCCACAATTTCTATCCTAATCCAACAACTGCAACAAGACACTAATGCATCTCCATGATACACTTGAAAAAATGAAGAGCCCCACTGAAAAGGCCTCCTATACTTAACCAAATAGTACAAACTTAAATACATAGTGCTCTGTAAACTCCATGCCTCACAAACAATAGTAAATTCCTTTTTCTAGGAAAGCATGAAGCATGGCATACACACTTTTGTGGAAACATTTGATGCTTTCTGTTATCACCCTAACAATTTTTATTGGGATCTAAAAAGTTCATAAGTTTTGCGAGACGCTATACCACAATAGAGGCACAATAGTTCAGTGTGCTTGCCTATATTCTGCGGCATATGAATGAATGTAGTGGAAGTGGGAAGGGAGTATCTTGGCGGGCCTTCAATCTTGAAGAATCTCAAATATATGGTCGAAGCCTACATCAGACAAAGAAATAGCATGGAATTTAACATCGTGAAGGAAGACCAGGGAAAACTACTCTGGTTTCAACAGGGAATGCGTGGCACTCTTACACACGCATCAGGGGAGATGACTAATTGACCGAAACCACTTTTCCTATGACACTAATGTCATGTGGTTCAAAACGTCATGTCGATATCTCATGGGGAGGATGGAGGTTGGTCAGATCACCTCACATCATCGATCTAGGTACTTTCCTGGATGATGTACCAAAAGGATGTCGCTGCATAACTAACTCGAGGCTCATCATTTGAAGTGGATTGATGAAGCGTGGCACACCAAGATATTGTGACAGTAATTCCTAAGCAAAGTACACAAACCATCAAATCTCAAATATGAATCATGTTATCCTATTGTGGGAAATTGTCATCTTATGCGTAAGAAAAACAAGCTCGACATGTGCTCCTGAATTCTGTAAACACAAAGGGTGGCCAAATCAAGGTCTTTGTGAAGTCCGGAAGTCATGGATAATACCCATCAAACGATGTTTGGCATGACTAGGTTCTTAGCTAAGGTATCGAGTAGGTCAATAAGTAAGAATGAAATATGGGTCTTCTAGATGTTAGTGACTAAATTTCATACCGAACCTGAAATGGAGACATAGTCAGGAGTAAAATTAAACCCTGTTATGATGAATCTTGTCATAAATGAACATGCAAACAACACTTGCCACCCAACCACAAAGAAGAAGAGGAGCAAAAGGAGGAAATCAGAGGCTAGAACTGAGATGATAGAGAGCGTCGGGGAAACTTTTGATTGGTGGAGTACCCTGGAGGAGGAAATATCCAAGATGAGGTGAATCCTGAGGTAACATTTTGGTGTATTTTAGAGTTTTGGACAGATTTCGAATTAAGAGAAGGGAGTCCTAATATGACAGACCAATTACTAATGGTCCCTTTAAATAATGCATTTGTTCTTCCTTTTTGTAACTTGTATCTATTTTTAGAATTATGAGGAAGTCAGAACATTTTAAATTCCATATGAAATTCCTCTATATATGCTTGGCCTCATGAGTAAAGAAGGATGGAGAAAAGAGGAACTTGCCCTCTGTGTAGGGAAACTTTATAAATCTCTGGGGCTAGAATGAATACATGGGTGTAGAGGCAGATTTTGGGAATTTTTATGAAAATATTATAATTGGTGGTGTTATGAGTCTCGTTTTCTCTCATAGTGTGTGATTCTTGTTATTCTGTATTTTCATTTTTCTTTCTTTTATCTAAATTGAGAAACTAAAAGTCTAGAATTCATTATTCAATGCTCTCGGATTGGCGATTTAGACCATGTTCATCTCTTCTAAACCATTTCATAATTCAATACTATAATGCTCTGATAATAGTTGTGTGTTTCTTTTCTTTTGATACCATCTAAAATTTTCAAGTATAAACTCAAAAGTCACTTCCTCATTTAGCCTTTTCCTCTTGATTGTTTTCATGATTTGGAAAGGCGTCCTACATTCTTGACCCCATAGCCCAAAGGTCATCTTCATATCTTCAACAACTTTATTAAAACCCCAAAACAAACCAATTCTAGCCACCAATTTCCATATATGTATCAAGTGACACGAGAAAGCCCTCTCTGAGTTAAGCAGGCTAGTGACTCAGCTCTAAAGATGGTTGAAACAGTTACCTCTATCGTCTGTCTATTCAGTAGAATAGAATTTATAGAGTGATAACATTCTGGAGTCGTTGTCGGGGATGAGATTTAAAAATTTTCCCTGGGAAGAATGACATGGTTGAGTTCTAGGGTCTGAGAGTGGCAGACACTTAGGCACACATTGGCTGTATTCCTTCTCTGGTGACTCCACTTCGGTTCGAAGGCGACTCCACTGATAAAAGAATCCTAAATTTCCAAGAGGCGACCCTTCTCTCAATACTTCAAGCGCGAGATAGAAACTTCACTGAAAGATGAAACCCCTTGACAGGGGCAAGGAAGGGCATCATGAGGGAAAACAGGTACTCAAAATGGGACCTCTTACAAAGAATTTTACTTTTCATTTTAAGTTTCCTCTGCTCCTTCCTTGAAAATTCCAAACGAACTTTATTTTACCTATTGTATCTTAATAATGATCATGAAATACTTAAAATTATATTTCCTCCTCTATATGTTGCACATGCATACCCTCGCCTTGTCTCCAGTTTTGATAAAAAGGTTTCACCTAGGCCACATAATGACAATGACCAAGTTGATGAATCTCTTGAGACTCAGGCCAATCTCTCTCCCACTGTTCTTGTCCCAATACCCCCTAAGGCCCGACATAGATATATACCCTTAAAGCTACCCCAAACCCTTCATGATTTCCCTCCAAATTACTGTGAGTTCCTACCTGTGTTCGACGAAGAATCGGGTATCATATCTACTGAAAAGAACATTCAAGGGTTTGAGCATTTTATAGATTTATTCAATATTGACCATGATGATGTGTGTATGAGAGTTTTCTCTCAATCCTTGAAAGGAGACACCAAACACTTGTTCAAACACTTACACCCAAAAACCATCAGCTCGTGGGTGGAATTGAAGAAGGTTTTTTTTTTTAATTTTGGGGCATGGAGAAATCCTTAGAGTTGAAACTCATTGAGTTTTATTCCATGAAAAGATGAAACAATGAATATATATATGTATTCAATAGAAATTTCTCTAGTGTCTATTTTAATTTGTCCACAGAAATTCAACCCTCTAAAGATGCTGCCATGCTCCATTATGCAATTGCTCTTCATCCAGATTTTTCTTTCCTCCTAATGGAAAGAAGACCTGGGTCCTTACAAAAAATGTTTAGTGATGCTTAGGACATTCAACACAACATCCAAGCATCCAAAAAAACCCAAAATGAGGGGTTGAATGTTCAAGGACATGAAAATGAATATGAACAGAAAATAATTGATTGGAATCTTGAGCATAGAATTGACAATATCATAGATCCTCTTGAAGTTTACAATGCTAATGATTTTGCAAAAAATTACATCCCACTTGTTGAAAGAGGAGGTGTCGATCCATCCCATGATGAGCAAAGGGCTGATCATTTTATGTATTCACTTGTAGATAGTCAAGAATATGAGTGTGAAAAGCAACTTGTTGAAGAACAGGTTGATGTTCTAAGTTTGTTCCTGTTAGATGACATGGCATATGTTAATGATTTTCCTATATATGATGAATATGATGATTATGATGTTGACCCCTTGGAACAATCAACCACATGTTCTCTATCAGAAAATGTTCCTTTTCAGTAGTATAATGAAAGCAATCAGGCTGCATATCACAATTACAAAGAAGAAAGTATTGAATCAGCTGAAGGGAATTCCTTACCTCTATGCTTTTCTTCTTTCAAATTACTGAAAGAAAATCCTAAAATCATCATCGAAAAAAAAGAATATGTTCTTATGAAAATCCACGCTAGATCAATGGAGTATAATGACAAGATGTCACAACATTATTTTTGTTGGCATGTTTACAGGCAGGTGTGCTTGTCATTGATGCCAAGATTAGAGTATGCAGTGATTGAAAAATAGGGACAACGTAAGCTCAGTATAATTAGTGCAAAGTCGCATGCAGTGCGTAGGTGTGCACAAATCTCAAGAGAGATAGCATACTCAGGATATTAGACAGATCAAAGGTCGAGGCCTTTGAAAATTATAATTTATTCCAAGTTAGGAGGATGTGTAAGCTTGGGAGGAGAAGCGAAAGTGATCATTGGATCCCATTGAGAATTCCTGATGAACGTAAGATCTGAGCCTGAGGTCTGACCGACATTGGATCTAGGAGAACCTGCACATTCTTTAAAGAGAAAGGTGAAGTGGGGTTATGAAATATTGAAAGCAGGAGGACAGTTTCAGATACCAGGAGTTGGAAGAGTTGAGACTCTTCATCATCAGGAGTCCCAGAATTGTGAAATGCGAAATGCCAAAATCCCAAAAGCAGGAGGACAGTTTTGGATACCAGGAGTTGGAAGAGTCGAGACTCTTCATCATCAGGAGTCCTAGAATCGCGAAATGAGAAACGCTGATGATCCTGAAACATGCACATCAAACAGAGTTTCAGATATCGAGAGTTGGAAGAGTTAGGAGTCGATACTCTTCATCACAGGAGTCATGAAGTGTCGAAATGAGAAACGTCGAAGATCCTGAAACAGGCACATCAACTGGAGTTTTGAATACTGAGAGTTGGAGGATTCAAGAGCCAAGACTCTTCATCATAGGAGTCCTGAAGTGCCAAAACGCGAAATTGCAAAATGCAGTTTTGAATAAGGCTTTGGTCACATCTGCGGAATATGGAGGAAGGATCTAGTGCAACCAAGCTCCGTTTCGAGGATCGCGACTTGGAGTGTCGAGACCCTTCATCATAGGAATGCCAAAGTGCAAAATTGCAAAAGCGATTTATGGATAATCACTTGCTCACCACCGATGGTCACACCATAGAAGAGCTATAGAGAAGATATCGAAGAGATAAGATCCTTTTTCATAGTTTTAGAGATCAAGACTTGGAGAGTCAATATGCCTCTCAATAGGAATTTGCGACATGCGAAATCACAAAATGGCGAAATGTGAAATGTCGAAATGATTGAAGCTAGTCCAGCTAAGGTCTTTTTTTGGAGTTTCGGGGATCGTGACCTAGAGCGTCAAGATAACTCTTCACCACAAGAAAGACAAAATGTCAAATGTCAAAATTTTGAAATGTCGATGTAGTCGGTGGTCACCGCTGATGATCACGTAAGTGGAAGGAGCTAGCATATCTAGGATCCATTTCAAGGTTCTCTCTATAACTTCTAGAAACCACTGATGGTTTTTTCCAAAGGGGTCGAAGAGACTTTAGTGTGATTTCCAAAGGAGATGAAGAGTCTCAAGGCATCTACCAGTGGAACGAAGATGGTTCATAGCGGGGATTGACAGATGGAAGAGCGTTGAAGCCTATAACTGCAACATAGGGGATGAGCTTGACTATGAGAAAGAAGATGAAGAGTCTCGACTATTGGAGAGGTGATGGAATCTTGGCATAACACCCAGTGATGATGGATGCATGGGTTTAACTGCCAGAGAAGATGAAGAGTTATAATGATGATGAGGTAGAGCACTCGACATGGGGAGAGCATGTAGAAGCATGGCGAGATAGCATGCACAAGGTGCACAAAGACAATAAGTATGCAGAGAAAAGAAGAGATGAGGGCTTTTGTTGTTGAGAGTGATTCAGGTGTGTAGAAGGAGGAGTGTGCGGCAGCTAAAATACAGAGAAGAGGAATGGTGCATTGAATGGACATGGCGCACAGAGAATAAAAGGAAGAAGCACAAAAAGCACAAGGCATGTGTGCATCAAGATAGTGAGACACTAAAGGAAGGCTAAGGTGCTCTTGTAGAGAAAAATAGAAGATCATAAATTGCAAGAAGATGCAGACAAAGAGTCATTGGTATAGGAGACCAGAGAAACATAGTAGAACAGTGATAAGCATGGTAAGCCAATGATAAATATTGTATCACTGTGATAAATTTATATATAGCAAACTTTATATTTCAGGGTGGAAGGGAAGTGATAGGGAGGATTTTTTTCCTTAGAGGTTCAAGTGGGTGCTTGAACATAGGGATTTGTAGATCCCATCTAGTTGTAGCCAGAGAAACCAGGGTGGTAGGGTGGTGCAAGGGAGAACTATAGTTCTCTGTTTTACAGGTTGGTGCCCGTGTGACTGGAATTTGGTGCTTCCATCTAGTTGGTGTTAGAACACTTAGGGAGTTGTTTCTTCCTTCTAGTGGGTGTTAGAGAAACATAGGGAGTTGATGCTTCCTTATAGTGGGTGCTAGAGAATCCAAAGAGTTGGTGCTCTCAGCAAGTAGCAGCTTGAAAAACAGAGGTTGTAGCCTCATTATGAGTTGGTGCTCATAAGTATGATAATGTACAGAATGTAAAGAATACTTATCATATAAAGAAGAAGAAGTTTTTACCCTTTATGGGTTTCCTCAGGAAATATTTGTCTCTGTGTATCTCATATGTGTGAATGATGTTGAATGTTCTATTTCTTACTTCCATGCATTATTGTGATTTCCATTGAGTGCTCTATAAAGAATTTAAAATAATAATAATTGTTTAAGAATGTGAACAACTGATTCACCCCCCCCCCCTCTTAGTTGTACAACACTTTTCATGTGCTTGAAGACCATATTGCTTGAACTGAAATGCAACCATATGTTGGCAATGAAATTGAAGATGGTTTCAAATCAGGTAGGAAAACCCTACCATTATGTTTTTCTTCTTTCGAATTATTGAAGAAACATATTTGTAGTATCTCGGGACAGGGATCCTCCAAGCATGAATTGAGTGGCGATGATAATTCTATGGAAAATCACATAAAGGATCATGTAAACTCAGATTTGCAGTCTATATTCAGCTATCAGCCTGAAAAGGAAAAAGAAGTTGCTCCAGAAAATATTGTTCAAGGTCATTTTCTCCATCCCGAAATCAGTATGGATTCTCAACGTGAAAATGTGTTTCAGAGTATTTTATCTTCCCTTGAGAATGACATAATGGTTAAATTTGTAAGCAACATAGACATGGATGAAGAATATGAAATTGCATCTATGGAAGTTTCCAGCAATAAAGAAACAAATGACATATATGAAGCAGTGTATGCCATTTGTCCATCGGAAACACAGAAAGATAATGAATAGGCAATGGTTTTATTCAAGTCATTTGAAAATTAGGGTTTTGAAAATCCATCAGCGGGAGCTCTAGACTGTGAAGTAGTGCATGAGTAGGAACTTATTTCTATTTATTCACTAGAAATTCAAAGTGGTTGTCCTCAAACAAATTTCCAGAAATTTAATGAAACCACATCAGAGTTGCTTGATGAACAAGAGGATAGCCTTGGTGCATATTATATGGCTACCATATTTGAAGATCTTCAAGAATATATGAATATTTTTGTTGATATCTGTTGGCAACGGAAGTCACTCCTGGATTGCAGCAGGAGCAGAGCCCGACGCCCATAAGTTTTTATGTCACAATAGTTTTTAATGGGTGATCAAATGGGAAGAGACTCGGGAAGATATCACTCAAACTCAGGGACTAGGTCCAGCATGTGAGGAAAAAAGGAGGTCTTGATATAACTTCATTCAGTGGGTTGATTTGAAAATGAGAAGGTTAAAGACTTGGTGAGAGGAGTGGACAAACTACCTCAGGCAACAGGCCTTTCAGTGATTTGTAGAGGAAAAACTCTGAATGCGAGATCCTCTAGTTCATAGCTTCGAGGAACTGAGAGGGGGGACTTGACTGGATTCTCCAATTCCAAGTCGTTCAGTGCTAAGAAAATCACATGGACCGATTAGAAACAGTGCAACTGTTACAGTGATCAAACTCTACATCATCCTATAATAGTTACAACTCAACTGGATTGTCCAATTCCGAGCCATTCTAATACAGTGTAAACAAAGACGCGAAAGAAAAATTGACATTCATAAGACAAGAAGTCTCAAGAATCCAGACATAACCAGGAGAACAATGCTTCATTAAATTTTACCACCGGGAGCCTTGCTCAACCATCAATAGATTACAAAATACAAAGACTGAGTCTATATACTCAGGAAAATTCACCTCACAGAGGTGTGCCCAGTCACCCAAGGCTTGGTGTCCCTTCAGTCAGACCTGTAGTGATATCCTTCTTCAAGCGCCACCTTAACTGCGCATGGCTCCTACAATGAGCGTAGCTGAGCCATTAAATGCCGAGCTAGCGTGTGCATACTTCTCTTTCTAGTCGAGGACTTTGACATGGCTTCTTGGGAAAGATCGGTACATAGGACCCCTTCAAGCAGACCACTTGCCAGACCCTCCATACCTCACACTTAATGAATGAAAGGATGCTTCAACCACCAGCTCTTGCCTTCATTTACTCCAAGTGAGAAACAACATTGAGATCGGATCTGATGGCATATGGAGATCACGATGATCCCCTCTGTAACTGAACTCATCATCTTTGGCCTTCTTTACATAGCTCCTTTATTTTCCCAAGTGACCATGGGCTACGACCACGTGCATATTCCCAAGGCGCTTTCGGTGTTCACGAATGGGAAGGAGCTAATCCCTACCTTTTGAAATCACGATGAGCGAAACACCAAGACGGCTTAATCTGGTGCCATGCATCTCTCTTAGATATGACAGTCCTAAACTCATTCGATGATATTGTAGGCCTGAGTCATGGACACTCATGTCACCTCGTGCATCAGGAATATGATAGAGCTACTCCTTGCGGTTTGAGGTCACGATGGACGAAATGCCGAGATGGCTCAATTGGCTGCTAGGTGTTCCCTTTGGATGGGCAGCTGAGGCTACTCCTCGATATTGTGGGCCCACCTTTGGGCGCTTTCGGCGTTTCAGGGTTCGAGATTTCGAAATGTACAATGACATAAAACCTTCACCCTTTGTACTCGCGATTGTCAAAAAGCTGATGTGACTAGATCTCGTGCCATGCGTCCCTTGTATGGACGACCCAGATAGTATTCATTATTATAAAGGGTGATACCCCCTATTTATAGGCTCTCTTGTTGTGACTATGATTTTGGCATTTCGCTGATCAGCAATTTCATCTGTAAAGAATGGGAGGCTCCTTGTCTCGTGAAACGCTGATCCCCAATACGCCGACTGACTACCACCTGTCTCAACTGAATTGGACGACCCATAATTGCCTTGAACTATGGGTGTTACCCTTCGTGCTAAATCCTAGGCAACTTGACAACCCCAAAATCCCTATGCACGTCGATCAATTATGTAGGTGGATCGTGGCTGTTGACGTCAAAACTTCACCCGCTCGCTTGACTTGAGATCGGAAAGAGATTCTCCCACGTTGCACCGGGGCGCTTCCCATGTACCCTACAGACCTGGGTATTTTTGAGACCAAGACAAATAATGTCACTAACATTAGGCTCCATGGGGGATAGAGTCATCCCTATGATGCTCTAAGAACTTATTCTGCAGTTTCAGTGCCTTGCTATTGGGCTATGGAGTCTTTTACTAAGCCAAAAATAGAAGACAAAAAATAATATTTACAAAACAAAAGAAGCCGCCTACGGCTTACAAAAAACATTTTTTCAAGAAATGCCCATTTACTGGGCCATCAAAAACGTTTGTGGAAAAGTCATCTTCTGATACAACTCAATACAGACAATATGGCAATGACTGTAGCATAGGTCCAATTGCGGCCTAGTAACAAGTTATAGTCAAGAGGTGCATCAACTACCTCTACCTCCACCTCTACCATCTTCCCACCTTACTGGACCAGAAAGGCAGGTAGAATACCATGAGGGTGGAAGGAATGATAGTCAAATGCAGTCAACATGTTCAAAAACTTGGAAAGGGTCAGAGAATCAAGAGCTTTCCAACATACTAGGGACATCACGTAAGTGGGAGAGCCTTCATCAATAACCACACATTTGATGGTATACTTGGAATAGTCCACGTGGATTTGGAAAGCCACATGGTAAGGTAAGAGAGGCTTCACATTCGTGACATCAAACTTGATAACTTTTGAGTCACTGGGTTCTAGAGCTCCTAAGGTAGAGAGTAAGGAATTCCTCTATGAAGGACACATCTTGAGTACCTCCAAAGCTGACATCACACAAGGGGTTTGGCTCAAGTCCTCAACAATATAGTAGTTTTGGGTGGCTCTATGATTAGGATTGTGGGTAGATCACTTAAGTACTCATTTGGGAATATGAGGTGGTGGCTCTAGCTTCTCAATCTGTAAGTTCATATTCGGAGGAGGAGGGTGAGCTTCTAGATCATATTTAGCTTGCAAAGAGATAAAATATTGAGATCGAGAGGCTATATCGATTTTCGCATTGACCATGTTGATACATACACAGTTTCCATCTTACGACAGTGGTTTTTGACTCCCATCGATTGCATTTCTGGCGTTCGAAGAGATTGAGACTAAGTGTTGGTTATATGGGAATGGATTCGTCAACACAATGGGTGGTATATTCAAAATCCTTGCAGCCTCCATGCGTTTGGGGCATAAATGTGTAAGGTGGTCATTGGTACAAATTTTACAAGGAAACTTCACCTTACATTTCTCTTTCCTTCCCTCTCCATCATTATCATTCTGTTTCACATTATTATCTTTGTCCTTGGGTTTATTACCAGTTTTCCCACCCTTATGATTATTTTTACCTTTCCTTTTATTCTCGCTTGGTTGTTGGTCACCATTTGGGTCTTTTGACTATTGCACAGAATGTACATCCACCAACTGAGTGAGGTTGGAAGACACAGACGAAGCTGGTCCTCCAGCAAACTGGTTTAGAGACAAAGTCTTCAAGTGGCTTGTTGTTGAGTCTACGGACTTTACATTGGCAGATCCTACAATTTCATTGGCATGAGGTCTGGGTTTTTTCCTAGGGTTGTAAATTGACTGTGGTGCTTTTGAAAGGAGGTGATATAACATCCCATATTGAGAATATTTCAAATATACATGTTGGACTCTAAATATATCTTCATCCTCAGTGGAGACCCTAGAAGTAGTAATGTCCTTCGATATAGAAAGGTGCAAAGACTTTAAGAACCATTCTAGGAGAAAGGTCGGGCGTATAGGAGTCTTAATCAACCGTCTCTATCTATTCCACTCCTGGATATGATCTGAGATATGAGTGGCAGTGTCCTAGTGTAAAGTTGACAAAATTTTGAGGCCAACACCATAACGAATGGGAAATTGAAAGTGGTTGAGAAAGACCATAACCAACTGATTAAATGACCCACATGTCCCCCTAGGTATCTCAATGTACCTTTGCACAACAACTCTAATGAGAGTGCATTGAAAAAATCATAATCTAATAGAATCATGGTTAAGGGAATTCGATGAGAAACAAAGGTGAAAGGTAGTGATGTGATCACTAGGGTCTTATCCATTGTTAGCTTCAACCTTTGGGATGTCCAAAGGAATATTGGTGGGGATGGGGGGCCATATGGGATCATAAATCACCAGGTCATTCATTAACTTATCCAAATCTAGCAGATTAATCATGCTAGAAAAGGGAGACGGGGTTGCGACATCTAGCCCCGTCCTCTCGTGAAATATTGTGCATTGGGAATTGCATTCAACCCAAGATTTTTGTAAGAACCAAAGCCTTGTTGGGAATTATAAGGCCCTCCTCTGGGATGATTCATATAAGGTGGTTTGGGCATCATTCCAGCAGGAATGTTCTGATGAGGGTTATTAAAATCCCCCCTAGTCGAATTAGATTCGGGATGGTGGTTATAAAAATATCCCCCAACCGGATTGGATCTAGGTTGAGGGTTGCTCAAAGTGTAATACTGACCTCCTCTAGGTGGGAACCCAGAGGATTGAAGTGGATTCGTCATGAGAAAAGTATTGGTTGGAATCAGCACCGAGGAGGTAGGGATATAGGACGAAACTTGTTTGCCAGGTTGGTTGTTCCATCCAGCCGTAAAAGGATTAGAACTGAGGTTAAGAGCAGGGACACTTCATATATTAGGATTTGTTTGAGGGATATGAGAACTGCCAAATGAAAATGGAATGTAAGGAGGTTTAGTGCCCCCAAGTCCAATGCTAGTTTTATGGCTAGTAGCTGGGATGGAAGTTGAAAAATGTGAAGTGAAGTTAGGCATTGTTAGTATCCTATAATAATAGAAGATCTAATCGTTCAGATATGATTAGTGGGTGTCATAATGAAGTTCATGACTCGCTGTTCTTGCTGTCTATTTGACATAAATTTTCCAAGTTATGTTCAGTAGGGAAACAACCTGGATCATTAGACAAATGATTTCTTTTGAGTTAGAGGTTTTTAAGAGGAGCTTTAGACCTATCTTTTCTAAAGAAAGTGATGAGCCTATATTTTTATTAGAAAAACTCCAAATTTTCACTTGCGACAGCTAAGGGTGTTTCCTCAAAGTATTCCAAGCTACCGAAAGGTGTCTATTTTGATAGCTAAAACGATATGTGTGAGGTTTTTTAAGTTGTCGGAAGCACAGAGGCGGTTAACAGTAAAGCTGTCCCATCGGATTCTCAAACCGCCATCGGTACATAGCATCATCATCCCAAATGCTGTCGAAATCAACTGAAATCAAATCATAATATGATCTAGGCAAGTGATTGTTGTCTGTTATGATTATTTAATAAACCCAATCTAATAGATCTGATCCCCATAAGTTCGCATCATGTGTCTTTACCTGATCCATCACGTGGTTTTTTCTTTTTCGTCTTGATCTAATGGTACAATAATCGCTATGGTTGGAATTTCATTCTTTATCAAGGGATTTTCATTCAAATCTTTTCCTCCATATCATGCATTTTCCCTCACCCGAACTTCAATTTGTTCCCTATCAGCACCACTACATCTTCCCACGTCCGATTTTGTTATAGTGCAGGTATTGACAACTGTTATTACAAATGAAGAAGGGAGGAAATTTTCTCAGGAAGGAGCTCAATGGCATAACTTATTTGGAATCTCACCCTGAGATTTGCCAGATGTTCAGAGACATTGGTTGTTATAGGTTCTGTGAAAAGCTCCAAGGATTTCATCAATGCATGGTTGAAGCATTCGCATTGACCTTTGACAGAGCCAAAGCCAAAGTGGGAACAATTGAAGTGCAGGTTGATGAAACAGTTGTTGCAGTGGTGACAGAGATGCCAAGGACTGGTGAAATATGGTTCAAGTCGACCACTATCAAAGATATTGAGTTTAGGTCTTATCTCAAACCTGAACACAAATGTATCACTTTGAAAAAGGATATCCCTAGATCCTACTTGGAAGAGAAGTGGCAACGTTTGCTCAAAGCCATCCAGGTATACATAATGTGTGAAGGCAGATATAGGAGAGTGATGTTCTACCATTTCAAGCTTATGAATCATTTCACAGGTAGGTGTCCTTTGAATCTTTCCTTCTACCTTCACAAAAGTATAACAAATATGGCACACCAGGTCCAAGCCCTACCTAGCAAGGTGCAGAGTAGACTCTCCCATCACAGTCTTATCAAACTCATAGTGTTCCAAGAATTACAGAAGACGGATAGGAGTTGGGAGTATCTTCTTTTTTGGGGTGAATTTGAACCAGAAACCCAGCCCAAGGACCAGAAGAAGACTTCACTCATTAAGTTTTCAACACCACAGAGCAGTAAAACTAAAAGGAGATCCATTTCCCCAGTAATTATAGAAGGCCCAACTTCTTCTTCAAAGTCGAAGAAAGCCAAGAAGATGCTCGTTTTTAGCCAAGATACAGAAGGGAAAAAAAATGCCTCTGGAAAAAATGTTTTGAATCTTCCTTATACAGATTCAGAGGAGGATTTAGAGCCATGGGAAAGGGAGGTTCCTGAACAGGATGCTTTCAGGGAAGTGTCTTTTCCATCAGAGGTCCCAGACTTGGAGTTGCCTAAAACATCAACCAACAGGCACAGCAAGGTCAGCAAATCATCAAAGATTGAAAAACTCCAAGAATAAATATTAGATATGAAGACGCTTGAGAGGGTCATCAAATCCCAAAACCAGAATATAAGAAACACCTCATATGAGGTAAGGGATTTCTTTGAAAGATTATCTAAAATGCATGTAAAGGAACAGAAGAGGAACAAGAAATTGCTTAAGGAAAATCGTAAATTGCTTAAAGTGATTAAAAGATTGAGGATCAAACTGAGGTTAAAGAACCCTAAGCCAAGAGCACATTCTGATTTAAGATCTCTAGCTAAAGTTGCTGAGAACCTAAACGAAAACCCTCAGGAGTAGGTAGGTCGAAGAAACTCTCTTTTTGCAGTTTTGGACAGTGGTGGAAAATTCAACATTTTCGGCAGCGTATTCATTTTTCCTCAAGGCGTCGTTAGCTACCGCAAGATACCCTTCTGATGGCTAACCCTTTGCCATTTTACACCTATAAGCTACCAAAAGCATAAAGTATGACAGAGTGTTCATGTTTTGTACAAATCAAAATTTTTGGGGTTGATATTTTGTGAAAGGGGTGCCAAACGAAAGATAAAGATTAAAGTGATATAGATCATCACCCTTTTCAAGTTTTGAGGTAGGTCTCAAGGAAAAATGGTTAAGTGGATTTTGAAATTCATGGTAAAGATTGTCCATCTGTCACAACAAGATTTCAAAGTGCCTTGTCATCTTCTTGGAATTTATTGAAGATATCATGAAGACCAGTAAAGGGAACGCTCTTTCTCCATCTGTCAAGTGTTGTCTACCATTCGAATGGAAAAGGACTTTGCTGAAACAACCCTCTAGAAATCAGGAGAATTTTTGCATCTGTTATTCCTCTTATAATCAACCTTTATGTTTAGGGGACCACCTGTAATAGGTGTCAATCATTGTAACTGATTTCTGTTTTTGGAAAGCAGGGGTAGAGTTCAAGTTTTTTAGGACTGATAGGATCTTTACCTTTATATGCACATGTAAAAGATGTAAGCAGGGTTCGACCTGTGGGAAGTTTCTCTCTTTTGGATGGACTGTGGGCCTTGCTACTTCAGGAGGTGTTTTGTCTGTAATTTTTGAATGACTGAACAATAATAGAGAAAATGATTTAAAGGATTCTTGTGTAGTAGTGTTGGTGGTGTGTTCCTTGTCTGTTCTTAGTTATTTTTCTGCTATCATTCTAGCAATTTCATTTCTTATTATTGAAAAAGAGTAAATGGAGAAGAATTTATGCATGCATACTCTTTATCCAGTTTTTCAATAATCTTTATATTTTCTTCTAAAACTCAGTTTATGAATTCTAATTGCTCATTTGCTTAGTTTTTCCTTCCCCATTTCTTCCTCAATTGACACCATTCAAGCTTAAGACGATCCAAAATTGTTACTATCTTGCCCTGTGGATACATTTACCTCTAGATCTGATTTGATCATTATCTTATAAATAGACCCCATATCCCAATGGTGATCTGAGAAACTTGTTAACCACATACTCATCTAAATATTTCAAAACCCCAACCCCATACTTTCATAGCTAGCCTAACATCTGTCCTATTCCATACCAAGTTAATTCAGAAAGAGAGATCCCTCTCTGAGTCTTGGAGGGCTAGATCCAAGACTCCAATTGGTTTGAGGTTACCTCTGTGACTTCCTCCGTAGCCTTGGGAAAATTACAGAGCGTTAACATTTTGGCGACTCCACTGGGGAATCGAGCTTTCGAGTTCTCCAGAAAATATATCAAGTTCAGATTTGACTTATGATGGTGAACAGAAGCCAAACACAAGAAGGTTGTACCATTCACCTGGTGACTCCATTGTTCAAGATCCCAATCTTCAAAGTTCACAAGCGACTTCACTGCTGAAGAATCTAGATTTCAAAGCCTTGATGATGCTTCAAGATGACAGGGTATGTGGAAAATCCTATATCTTGTGAAGCCATAGAAGAATTCAGGAATAAGTTAGCAGAATTTCACCTTGACAAAGACTTTTTAACAACTGTGTTTCATATTTTGGAATCGAGCAAATTTTCTCCTAAAAGAAAAATTTGTTTTCTTGAGATAGTTATTGAAAAGTTCGAAAATGATATTGAACTTTTGGATTCTCAAATTCAGTCATATAATTTCCTAGATCTCAAAGAATTCTTGGAAAATATTCCTTCTCCAAAGCAAGAGGAAATCGTACTACCTGTTGATCTGTTGATTGATGATGATTATGTTTTCAAGTATAAGGCTGAAGTTGTAGATGCATGGTTTGATTTTGAGGATGCAACTGATCAACTAGTCGTTGAAGATCTAGAGGCAAATATCATGCATCATGTTTTAATTGATCCTGTAGCAGATTACATGGAGGTCCATGTTAGCTTGAGTTTTCACACATGTTTTCTCTATAAGGACCAAAAATGCCAAAATTTTCCATTTCATATTACGAGGACACTTGATCAAGGTATACTTAGAATTTCACTGACAAGCAGTCAAGTTGTCCATTTGTTTTTGGAGCTACTGGACTGGCTTCATTGACATTTATGTATTACCTGATTCAACAAAATTATGAGGTAGATTAGGGTAGGTAGATGGGTGAAAATAAGTTCAGTACTCTGATCATTTTTCCAGTTTCAGTTTCAGATAGATTTTCAGTTTTTCAGTTCAAGTATGATCCAGACTTTAGTTTGGAGAGAGTTTTGGTTTCAGTTCAAGATTTTCAGCAACCATGGATTTTGTAGCAGATTGGGTTGCATATTGGGGAACAACCCAATGGATAAGGCACTTATTATCATGTTCCCAGAGATTAGTGGTTCTAGACACCTCCTTCGGAGCTATCCTCCCCAGGTGGAGCCTATGTTAGTATCCTATAATGATAGGAGACTTGATCGTTCAGATATGATTGGTGGGTGTCGTAATGAAGTTCATGACTCGCTGGTCTTGTTGTCTATTTGACATAAATTTTCCAAGTTATGTTCAGTAGAGAAACAACCTGGATCATTAGACAAATGATTTCTTTTGAGTTAGAGGTTTTTAAGAGGAGCTTTAGACCTATCTTTTCCAAAGAAAGTGATGAGCCTGTATTTTTATTAGAAAAACTCCAAATTTTCACTTGCGGTAGCTAAGGGCGTTTCCTCAAAGTATTCCAAGCTGCCGAAAGGTGTCTATTTCGATAGCTAAAATGATATGTGTGAGGTGTTTTAAGCTATCAGAAGCACATAGGCGGTTGACGGTCAAGTTGTCCCATCGGATTCTCAAACCGCCATCGGTATATAGCACCATCATCCCAAATGTTGCCGGAATCAACTGAAATCAAATCATAATACGATTTGGGAAAGTGATTATTGTCTGTTATGATTATTTAATAAACCCAATCTAATAGATCCAATCCCCATAAGTTCGCATCATGTGTCTTTACCTGATCCATCATGTGGTTTTTCTTTTTCGTCTTGATCTAATGGTACAATAATCGCTATGGTTGGAATTTCATTCTTTATCAAGGACTTTTCATTCAAATATTTTCCTCCATATCACGCATTTTCCCTTGCCCGAACTTCAATTCATTCCCTATTAGCGCCACTACATCTTCCCACATCCGATTTTGTTATAGTGCAGGTATTGACAACTGTTATTACAAATGAAGAAGGGAGGAAATTTGCTCAGGAATGAGCTCAGTGGCATAACTTATCTGGAATCTCACTCTGATATTTACCAGATGTTCAAAGACATTGGTTGTTATAGGTTCTATGAAAAACTCCAAGGATTTCATCAAGGCGTGGCTGAAGCATTCGCATTGACCTTTGACAGAGCCAAAGACAAAGTGGGAACAATTCAACTGCAGGTTGATGAAACAGTTGTTGCAGCGGTGACAGAGATGCCAAGGACTGGTGAAAGATGGTTCAAGTCAACCACTATCAAATATATTGAGTTCAGGTCTTATCTCAAACCTGAACACAAATGTATCACTTTGAAAAAGGATATCCCTAGATCCTACTTGGAAGAGAAGTGGCAACGTTTTCTCAAAGCCATCCAGGTATACATAATGTGTGAAGGCAGATATAGGAGAGTGATGTTCTACCATTTCAAGCTTATGAATCATTTCACAGGTAGGTGTCCTTTGAATCTGTCCTTCTACCTTCACAAAAGTATAACAAAGATGGCACACCAGGTCCAAGCCCTACCTAGCAAGGTGCAGAGTAGACTCTCCCATCACAGTCTTATCAAACTCATAGTGTTCCAAGAATTACAGAAGACGGATAGGAGTTGGGAGTATCTTCTTTTTTGGGGTGAATTTGAACCAGAAACCCAGCCCAAGGACCAGAAGAAGACTTCACTCATTAAGTTTTCAACACCACAGAGCAGTAAAACTAAAAGGAGATCCATTTCCCCAGTAATTATAGAAGGCCCAACTTCTTCTTCAAAGTCGAAGAAAGCCAAGAAGATGCTCGTTTTTAGCCAAGATACAGAAGGGAAAAAAAATGCCTCTGGAAAAAATGTTTTGAATCTTCCTTATACAGATTCAGAGGAGGATTTAGAGCCATGGGAAAGGGAGGTTCCTGAACAAGATGCTTTCAGGGAAGTGTCTTTTCCATCAGAGGTCCCAGACTTGGAGTTGCCTGAAACATCAACCAACAGGCACAGCAAGGTCAGCAAATCATCAAAGATTGAAAAACTCCAAGAATAAATATTAGAGATGAAGATGCTTGAGAGGGTCATCAAATCCCAAAAATATACTATAAGCAACACCTCAGATGAGGTAAGGGATTTCTTTGAAATATTAGCTAAAATGCATGTAAAGGAACAGAAGAGGAACAAGAAATTGCTCAAGGAAAATCGTAAATTGCTTAAAGTGATTAAAAGATTGAGGATCAAACTAAGGCTAAAGAACCCTAAGCCAAGAGAATATTCTTATTTAAGAGCTCTAGCTGAAGTTTCTAAGAACCTAAACGAAGACCCTCAGGAGTACGTAGGTTGAAGAAACTCTTTTTTTGCAGTTTTGGACAGTGGTGGAAAATTCAACATTTTCGGCAGCGTATTCATTTTCCTCAAGGCGTCGTTAGCTGCAACAAGCTACCCTTTCGACGGCTAACCCTTTGTTGTTTTACACCTATAAGCTACCAAAAGCATAAAGGAATACAAAGTGTTCATGTTTTGCACAGATCGAAATTTCTGGGGTCGAGATTTTGTGAAAGGGGTGCCAAACGAAAGATAAAGATTAAAGTGATACAGATCATCACCCTTTTCAAGTTTTGAGGCAGGTCTCAAGGAAAAATGGTTAAGTGGCTTTTGAAATTCGTGGTAAAGATTGCCCATCTATCACAACAGGATTTCAAAGTGCCTTGTCATCTTCTTGGAATTTATTGAAGATATCGTGAAGACCAGTAAAGGGAATGCTCTTTCTCCATCTGTCAATGTGTTGTCTGCCATTCGAATGGAAAAGGACTTTGCTGAAACAACCCTGTAGAAATCAGGAGAATTTTTGCATGTGTTATTCCTGTTATAATCAACCTTTATGTTTAGGGTACCACCTGTAACAGGTGTCAATCATTTTAACTGATTTCTATTTTTGGAAAGCAGGGGTAGAGTTCGAGTCTTTTAGGAATGATAGGATCTTTACCTTTATATGCACATGTAAAAGATGTAAGCAGGGTTCGACCTATGGGAAGTTTCTCTCTTTTGGCTAGACTGTGGGCCTTGCTATTCCAGGAGTTGCTTTTTCTATAATTTTTGAATGAATGAACAGTAATAGAGAAAATGATTTAAAGTATTCTTGTGTAGCAGTGTTGGTGGTGTGTTCCTTGTCTGTTCTTAGTTATTTTTCTGCTATCATTCTAGCAATTTCATTTCTTATTATTGAAAAAGAGTAAATGGAGAATAATTTATGCATGCATACTCTTTATCCAATTTTTCAATAATCTTTATGTTTTCTTCTAAAACTCAGTTTATGAATTCTTAACTGCTCATTTTCTTAGTTTTTCCTCCCCCATTTCTTCCTCAATCGACACCATTCAAGCTTAAGATTATCCAAAATTGTTACTATCTTGCCCTGTGGATACATTTAGCTCTATATCTGATTTGATCATTATCTTATAAACAGGCCCCATAGCCCAATGTTGATCTGAGAAACTCGTCAACCACATCCTCATTTGAATATTTCAAAAACCCAACCCCATACTTTCATAGCTAGCCTAACATCTGTCCTATTCCATACCAAGTTAATTCAGAAAGAGAGATCCCTATCTGAGTCTTGGAGGGATAGATCCAAGATTCCAAGTGGTTCAAGGTTACCTCTGTGACTGCCTCCACAGCCTTGGGAAAATTACAGAGCGTTAACAGGAATACCATAGGAAAATGGACTAGAATCCATAGGGATGGACTGAACATTGTAACTCGGTGAATAACCAAGACCCCCAAAAAGGTTTGAGGCAAGAGAAGAAACATTAACTACAGGATGAGCCATAGTACCAGTATGTGCCTTCGACACTATAACTATGGTGGTTGCAGGAGTCGAAGGGGTGCCATTAACTATAGTGGGTATGGGAGTTGAAGAATTCCCAGTGTTATGGAGACTAGATTCAGTACTCATCCTTGTGGAACCACAAGTCTGAAAGGTGGATTTGTGTGTACCATGCCTAATAACTCTACGCCTTTTAGAAGGAAAGAAATCGAAATCCGGTGGTAAATGCAACAATTGACGGGACCGATGGGGATCTTGGTCTGAATCCACGATGATTTATGACTCTACAAAATAAGAAAATCCTAAGGTCAACTAGTAATCAAAGAACATACCAAAAGTCAAATGGAAAATATGCATGCAAATAGGCTAAAGTGGCTAAGTGGCCTCCCTCGCTAAAGAAGGTATGTCTCCTCCAAGGGGGACCTGAGACTCCCCACTAAAGTTTGGAGGTAACATAATTAGTTATAGGGGCCCTCATGGGCTTAATAGCCATTCGGTCAGATCCCCCTGGAGAGGTAATCTTTCATAAATGTTGTGTGTTTTCCAACCCCTATATGACCCAAGGTACAAGCAAAATAACCCCTACAGGTAACCTATAAGATATCTAAGTCAAACAACTAATAAACCATTGTATAACCGATTCACAGGCCAACATCTGTAAGTCTGGATTACCATATGGGTAGGGTAGAAAAGCCCGAAACCTTCAAAGAACCACCTCTCGCAGGGGTATGGGTACTATAAAGATCCCCAAATACAAATAAATAAACATAAATATCTCTGACGCTAGGCGAGTATCCAGGGGTTATCCCTTCAAATAACTTCATGTGACCTAGTGATTAACTTTGGTGTGAGTGGAGCCTCCTGATATTACCAATTATACAATGGACATATCAACTCCCTATCTCAGACACATATGTTGATTTAATTTCCTTGGAGAAGTTTACTCACAAAATCCTATTCCAAGGCACTAAATCCTAGACTAGTTTGTGCACCCTAAAAATAAAATCATGACTAATCAATTTTAGTTTAAAGCATAAATTTGATTGGCCATGATTACTCAAAAGGGCATGGAAGTGAAACTCGTGATATTATGACTCTACAAGAAAATAAATATAAATATATTGCAAAGTCTAATTTTAATTTTTCAATGAATGATATGCGTATAAAAACAATGCAATTTTCAATTTCAACTTTGCAATTCAGAAGTAAAATGCAATATTTCACTAAATGAACTAAGCTAATGATAAATATTCAAAAGACAAAAATTCCAAGCAATGTAAAATGCCTATTTTTTTGTATTTTCATTATATTAAAGAGAAAATGCATGGACTGAAAAGTAACCTGATATATAAATTCTACTGTGTATAAATAGAATGACTCAAGCATAATACCAAGCAACCAAGCAACAAACTAGAGTTCAAGGACAAATAAAAAATGAAAAACGATGAGAAAGACTACGCCCAAAAATTCAACTCCAAATAGGTTTCCTGTCAACCCAGAGAAGATCAATGGGCACGACAAAGACCTAAGAAAGCTCAACAATCATCAAATCCCACCTAGCAACCACAGAACCAACCAAACATGAAAGGAAAAGTGGTATACATGATTGTTCAAGCAAACAGTGCATATATACAGAACTTGCAGTGAGACAATGTGCGTGTATACATGATTATCAAGGAAAAAGACACGTACAAGCTTGAAAACAAGGCTAGGCAAGTGCAAAAGGATGAAAACTCAGACCCGGATTGAATAGAATTTGTCGAGTAGTGATATGACAAGAAAAACAAAGGAAAAAGAGAAATGTAAGGAGAAAAAGTACTTCAACCCTTAGAAATAAGATCTCTCCCCAATGGATTCTCCAATTCTGTTACGAGGTAAAAAATCTCTATGGCCAGGGTAAACCACAAAAAATAGGTATGAATGCAGAAGTCTACTCAATTCCAACATATGCTATATAAGCCTACCTCGTTCCAACATTTGATGATGTTCCATTTTTTAGTACTTTGACCAAAATCTTTGTTCCTGCAACAATTTCTTAACAAACAAGTAGAGCAAGTATATAGTGATAATATAAATGGGTTAGCACAATATATAGAATAATCCATTAATAAATATTACAAATATGCCCATGGATAATAATCATATATTTGCACGATACCAATTATATGGGAAAGGAGTATTTCTATTAATAAATGATCAGCAGAAGCAAAAACATTACAAACTTCCATTTCGGCATGGTTTGAAACCAATAAACCAATTTCCTTCCAACTGGTCCTCCACCACTTCAATACTCCACCAAAGGCAAGATCATAGATGATCCGGGGCAGGATCTTTTATGATTATGGTTGAGTTTTAAACTTGCATGAATTCATTAACCATTGAGAATTTTAATGATAGAATGAGGAAGGAAGAGAATTATATCAGTCAAATAAACATATGAAGATCTGAAAACAATAATGAACAACAAACCATAAGAACGCAGGTTGATAACGGAGTTCGGCACAATGTTTGCCTACGTCTCCGGGCCTTTTTCCTGTGGGGGAGGCTTCTTTATTTCTGCTCAAGTGCTCAAAATTACATCTCAGCAATGCCCAAAGGCTACAAGACTGATCTGGTCTTGTTGCCCCAGATCTCAAGAACCCAATGCAAGAAACGGCATGCAAATCTGATGCTCCAAGCTCCCAGAAACGATCCGACAGCGTTTCCACCTCAAGGACTTCCCTGCAACAAATTGTCTTTGGCTTGGCTTTCCAACAGCATAACTCTGCAAATCTGACTGTCCATTGGCCTCAACAGGCCTGGTTTATATAGGAATGGAGTTGGTTTCAGATCCCCAACTTCCTCCAAGAATCTGGCCTCCAAAAATGCCCAATATCCCCCAAAAATGGAGTAATTCTGCTAAAAATAGCTTGAATTAATTAAAAATAACCAATTTTATAACAAAAAAACCCATTTCTGACTTTAGATTAGGCCGCAGCCCCCTTATCCCGGGCGCGCGCCCCTTTCTCTGGTCATATTGGCACCATGTGGCCAAGCGCTAAGCGCTGGCAACCCCCCTATCGGCGCTGGTTCCCGGAATTTCGGTCACATGGCATATTGTTATTAAACCGTGGCTTAACGTTTTCCCGCGCCCGTTGGGTGGTTGGCCCCGGTCCCGTGGAATTGGCCCGGGATCCGGGGCTACACATTAACTGTCCCACCAAAACTACTGAGCCCGTGGTTATAGGTTGTAAGGTGCTGTGGTATGACCGAGTGCCGAGGGTCGGGGCTAAGCCCCGACCCTTTTTACCGCTGCTTGAAACTTCGTTTCAATTCAAATAACATTTATGCCGAATGGATAACAAGCTTCTCCCGCCGGCGCCGTGGCTAGCCCGGCTTTTCGAGTCCTTTGCCTACTGACAGGTCTCGGTTTCGAACCCCGGTAGAAACAACCAAATTTTTACAACATATCCAACGGACCAATATTGGGGTGCCATGTGGCAGCCCCTGAGTGGGCCACGTGGCACCCTTTTTTTTTCCAATGAGAACATGCCACGTGTCAGCCTCTGATTGGCCCACGTGTGCCGCCACGTCAACCTTATCGTATGCTCTGTCACCTGCCACGTGTCCTGTCGTACTGCACAGTCACCTGCCGCGTCAGATGCCACGTCACCATGCTGACGTCAGCGTGCCACGTGTCACCCTGTGAGTGGTGACACGTGTCACCTCGATATTGGCCAATCGTACGCCCAAAGTGCCAAAATCACCTGACACGTGTCGCGTCCTGGTGATGCCACGTGTCACCTATACGGACCGCCATGTGTCGTCTTCTGGAGCCACCATGTCACTGTACGGAATCTGCCACGTCACTGTACGGAATCTGCCACGTGTCACTGTACGGACGTGCCACGTGTCCTGCCCAGTCAGCATCAAATTTGCATGTTTGACTTTTCGGACAGAACGTGATATCTTCTCCATACGGACTCTGTTTGACATAAAAATTATACCACCGGAATCAGGAAGACGAGACGGACGCAATGGTACAGGTTTCGTCGCATTCCGAGCACTTTCATTTTTGAGCATTTTTCAAGCCCTATCAAGCTTCTGGATCTATTTTCAGATCACACCTCCCCACAACAAGACCTTTTGGTCCCCAAAAGGTTACTGTCCAGTTAACAAGCCCGGGATAGGCCACCCGACTTGTCCTCTATCTCTGAACTCTGTCCTGTGTACCTGCCTCATCAAGATCAGCTGTAATACAATGATGACCACTGAAAGTACATCGTTAGTCATTGCAATCCTGTTACATTTCACTGAAGCCACTACCATCCATGTACTGAACATTGTTAATGATAATATCAGAAAAACGACTGCAAATGAACTGATATACTTGAAGTATTTGCACGACATAAGTTTATCTTTAAGCAATTTATGATTAATTTTCCACTCCATAATCATATCTTGTTCTTGCTTAAGATCTATAACTTCACTTGAAACAAT
>ML792088.1:152482-166716 GCA_009831015.1 Picea engelmannii | reverse complement strand
CCCAAAAATGGAGTAATTCTGCTAAAAATAGCTTGAATTAATTAAAAATAACCAATTTTATAACAAAAAAACCCATTTCTGACTTTAGATTAGGCCGCAGCCCCCTTATCCCGGGCGCGCGCCCCTTTCTCTGGTCATATTGGTGCCATGTGGCCAAGCGCTAAGCGCTGGCCACCCCCCTATCGGCGCTGGTTCCCGGAATTTCGGTCACATGGCATATTGTTATTAAACCGTGGCTTAACGTTTTCCCGCGCCCGTTGGGTGGTTGGCCCCGGTCCCGTGGAATTGGCCCGGGATTCGGGGCTACACATTAACTGTCCCGCTGAAACTACTGAGCCCGTGGTTACAGGTTGTAAGGTGTTGTGGTATGACCGAGTGCCGAGGGTCGGGGCTAAGCCCCGGCCCTTTTTACCGCCGCTTGAAACTTCGTTTCAATTCAAATAACATTTATGCTGAATGGATAACAAGCTTCTCCCGCCGGCGCCGTGGTTAGCCCGGCTTTCCGAGTCCTTTGCCTACCGACAGGTCTCGGTTTCGAACCCTGGTAGAAACAACCAAATTTTTACAACATATCCAACGGACCAATATTGGGGTGCCACGTGGCAGCCCCTAAGTGGGCCACATGGAACCCTTTTTTTTTCCAATGAGAACATGCCACGTGTCAGCCTCTGATTGGCCCACGTGTGCCGCCACGTCAACCTTGTCGTACGCTCTGTCACCTGCCACGTGTCCTGCCGTACTGCACAGTCACCTGCCGCATCAGATTCCACGTCACCATGCTGACATCAGTGTGCCACGTGTCACCCTGTGAGTGGTGACACGTGTCACCTCGATATTGGCCGATCGTACGCCCAAAGTGCCAAAATCACCTGACACGTGTCACGTCCTGGTGATGCCACGTGTCACCTGTACGGACCGCCACGTGTCGTCTTATGGAGCTTCCATGTCACTATACGGAATCTTCCACGTCACTGTACGGAATCTGCCACGTGTCACTGTACGGACGTGCCACGTGTCCTGCCCAGTCAGCATCAAATTTGCCTGTTTGACTTTTCGGACAGAAAGCGATATCTTCTCCATACGGACTCCGTTTGACATAAAAATTATACCACCGGAATCAGGAAGACGAGACGGACGCAATGGTACAGGTTTCGTCGCATTCCAAGCACTTTCATTTTTGAGCATTTTTCAAGCCCTATCAGGCTTCTGGATCTGTTTTCAGATCAATAGAAAAGAGACAATGAGGTTCTCTCAATGATAGGGAAAAGGATTGGGGGATAAACACTTTGTTTAGACTTGAGGTGAAAAGGGATGCAGACTCAATATGAAGTAATTTATCCATAGTAACTTTGCTCTCAAAGTTGAATTCTTTCTTCTTTTTTCCATAGCTCAGAATCATGCTCTTATAGCCTTCAAAATACAATTCAAGGGCCGATTCAGAGTGTTTCCAGTATATGAAAGTCCAAGGATCAGAGATATCATGTCGTGACATGGAAACCCAACTTCATTTTGGTATTTTTTGGCACAAATCCCAATGTACGTAGGCTATAGTGGAGTAGCCTGTGTATATGCATGTTGTATAGTATATAGGGCAGGTATATGTGTAAAAATGTGTATTTTTAGCTCTATATTCATCAAAAAGAGATGACAAGTATGCATAGGGAAATGGAAAAATGCCCTCTGTGCAAGAGAGCATTGGTGAGGCAAATCTTTCTATAACACTAAACCAAGTGCAGCTTGAGAGGGAAAAAGAAAAGAAACATACTGAGAAATTAGAACAAAGGATTGAGGATGTTTTTAAGACTATCCCACACAGTGCAGAAGCAGAGGAATTAAGCACGGAAGAGAATATCCAAAAGGCACAGGCTATGGAAATTTATAGACATGAAATCAGAGAGTTGGCAGAGAAGGTGATCCTTATCACTCCACTAGAGATCAAAACAAAAAAGGAACAACAAGTTGTAGAATACACTTAAAACATTGAAGGGGAGATTAACAAAATGGAAAAAATGTACAAAAGTACAACACAGATGTGGACATAATTGTAAGAATATGTAAATATTCAAGAATTATACCAAAAGGAGGGTAACATAAACATTGTAGTACATGACTTGAAGAACATACATAAAAATATGGATATATTAGATAGGATGAAGAGTGTGCAGGATATGAAGAACCTACAGGAAGATCTAAAGTCAATCCATATGGAAAATATGTTAAGGCAGGCTCAGTTGGAGCCATTGCAGGAAGGCGCATAAACAATTATTATAGATTTGGAAGCAACAAAGAGAAGGATAGAAAAAATAAACTTAGAGAGTGTAGAAGTGTTGAAGGATCACATTACAACACATTTGGTAGAAAATATTGCAGGAAGGAGTGTGCAGGAAAAGGCACAAATACAAGACTTGACAGGAGAATTTCAGGCACTGAAGAAGTCAGTGCAGGAGGAAAATACTGCTTGAGTGGCTTGGGATGAACCATAGGTAAGTTTTGGGGCATGTTGGATCAATATATTTTGGGGAAATGTAAAATAGTTTTGGAATACAGTTGAGAAATTGACCACAAATGGAGTGTGTGTTGAAAGTCAAGGAAAAGCAGCGGGATGAACAATAATGGAAAGCGGTGGGAGGAAGAATGAAGTCAAAGGTATAAAAAAGTATATCATGATGAGAAAATGGTTGGATCGAGAACCAACCATGCGTAGGAGGTTGTAAAGTGGACAAACCTAATCCACTTAGGGTTAGGTTTTTGGTTCTTTGATGTAAAGGGTTTTACCCACTTTGGTAGTATAAATAGGCATTTTAATATTTGAGGAGAGATATATTAGATTTTTTGGATAAGTATCATGTGTTTGGTCGTAATTTTTTGGATAGAGAGTTTTGGAGCTAAATACTGAGTTAGTTTTGGAGATAGAGTCATGAGTTGTATTTGAGGGACAAGTCGCAAGCTATGGATCTTGGTGCGACACTGGTCAACCTCACCAATCTGTTATGTAATGCACACACTACAAAATTTTTATGAAGATGAATAAATAAGAATATATTTCCAAATCTTTGTGGATGTAGCCCAGTGGGGTGAAACATGGTAAAGCATTACGTCATTTTTTGGAATGTTGATTTTATATGATTTATGATGAATGAATGAATGAATGAATCTGTAAAAGTTAGAATGCATCACACACTAGATCAATTTTGTTATTTTACCGTAGGATGAATATCAATGAATGGATATGGTTATGGAATAGTAGATCTAATGAATATTGAAGTATAAGAAGAAAAGCGTATGCCTAACATCCCCATGAGAATCATCCCTTCCATGATTGTAGACATATGGGTCACGCAATCAACCATAATCCATCTTGGGTGAGACTGTATTATGCACTCTGTGCACAGTGTTTCCTTCTAGTCTCCAGAAGGGCCGATGGTTTCTAGGGTTTTGTTGGAGAACTGTTGACAGGTGAAAATGATCGTCCGTCAACTGGGGGAATGTGTTCGGTCCGGGGTTTTCTAAGTAACCCAAGTCTTTTGGTATAGCTCATTCTGACGGGTTTAATGGCTCCATTAGCCAATCTAAGAATACTAAAAGAAACAAAGAAATAAATAACTATCTAATTACTAAACACTATATATATGTACACATGTATAACGTAACTGTTGTAGATATATTAAAGCAAAATATATACAAATATTACTTATGTACATGATTTACAAACTGCAAGTTTTAATCGAAACTTATGAAAATCAATGTGAAAAGTGATTACTTCTAGGAAGTAGATAAAGAAAGCACATAAAAATATTTTTTGATTTTCCTTTATAAATCTAAACTAATATGGAATTAAATAAACTAAGAAACACAAATGTGCAGATGGTCGAAATATGAACCATATGTTCTAGTTTCACTAATATGTAAATGACAGAAAAATATAGAGATGCTAACCTGTTAGTAAGTTAGTGAGGTGTATCCAAGCATCTGCATGAGTGGAGAACATCCAACTGCCCTGTCCAAGAGAGAAATATGAAAGGAACCTTGTGACTCGTCTAAATAAATTTAAAACCTTTATTAGCAGCTTAGGTTTCAATGGAAGAAGAGGGAACACAAACATAAGCCTGTGATCTCATAATTGCACATGATTACAGTAAGATAAATCTGAAGGTAATCTATGCATTCCATCATCCGATTAAAACTCAAAGATAAATCCTATCAATTTAGTTGAAGATATGATCATAGAATTTATATTTTGAGAAGTAAATTATAGATGGTATTTATAATATAACATATTGCGCATCACAGATCATTTAATCTAAATATATCAGACCTATACATGTAGCAGGATTAACAAAACATAAATGACAACATTATAAACAAAAGGCTAAAGCCAAGATGCATAAATGTAGTTTCAATAAGTTTTGGAATCACTCGTCCATGTCTTGCTCTCAGCCAAGATGATTTCCATTACCAAATACAAAGCATTTAAATATTTGATATAAGCTAAACATCATATATTGTAAGATAGGACCAGATCTCAAAATGTTCTAAAAGTTACAAAGATAGAGGGTCTAAAAACCACTCCAAATCAAACTATGTCTTCAAAATTATGAAAGTTTTGTTTTGATTTACAAAATAAGCCAAAATAGATGGCTAATTAACTAAGTCCATCATGCTCCATCTTATGAGATCACCACAAGATACATCATATCCTGAAAGAAAAATGAAATGAGCAAATTAGATATTTATCTAACTAAAATTTTCCAAATTTTTTATGAGAATTGGCACTCGCTACAGAATCTCATGATTCTATAGCCAACATTATTATTAACAACAAAAATCCAAATCAATCTAGATTAATTAGAAAAATAACAATACAAACACAACTAAGATAAAAAAACGATCTTACCATTCAACTGATAACAAAAATCGAATTACAATATCTCAGAGTTGATCACATCTTTGACACTGTCAGCATTTTTTATTATGATATTGCCTATCCTCTTCAAACATTTTACTCGTCTTTGTGCATTGGTCTTGAGCTCATAGTTTTCATTTTCCAATGATTCGTTTTGAGCCACGAGAGCTTTGATCCTCTCTTGAACGATAGGTGTGTCTGTGTAGTACTGACCTATCCAATGTAAACAAACTTCACAATGTACAACAGGGGCAGTCAGTTGAGTGAAAGTGTAATTGTGTGGTAAAACATCATTGCTACCCACTATCGGCCTTTGACTGATTTTTATACCTATAAATTCCTTGTTGTCTTTCAAACATGGTGGCAAATTATTCACATAATAAAATGGTTGATCTAGTTTGGAACAATTCAGATCTTCTTGTGTCAAAAACCTCTGATGTCAGAGTTTGAATATTCATGGATGTCAATCGATTCGATCGAGCTCACATGAGATTTTTATTTATTTTGCAGACTCCATGAAATAAGTCGGCCATGACTCTTATTACGAAACCCTATTTCTTGAAATTTCTTTGGTTGTTTGAGTGGGTGTTTTTTGTTGGTTTTTAAAGTGGAATTAGGGAAAACAATTTGTTCATGCTCAGGAGCTTTAATAACCCTAGGACTAGCATCTTGTTGCTCACATACACGTTGATCGAGCATAGCCTTTTCACAAGGGTTTTCACACAAGAAATATGGCCTATCATGGGAGGTAATAAGACTCTTCTCGATCATCAACTTATCCATTACAGGAATTTCTATAGGTTTTACTGTAATGAAACCATTACGGGCTACAAAACTGTCCCAATCTTCACCGAGTGTTTTCAAATGATGAATTATCAATAATTCTATCAACCCATGGTGAAAAAGGATTGAATCCAAGCTCTATTTCTTATACCTCTTTGCCATTTTATACAAACTTCTTAATAAGTTAAATGACATGTTTAATTGGAAACTGATAAAATGCATGAGCAGTCTTATGTGGTAAAGGAAGACAAGGCCGTAACAACCTTCACAAGTAACAAATTGTCTTAAAATTGCCAATAAACCATGCCATCTATTCTTAAACAGAGATATTGGCATACCTTTGTCACAACAATGAATATTTTTGGAGGTGACGAATAGACTCCATGTTACCTCATCCAAATTTGAGTTTTTAAACCATTTTTTACCAGTGAGAGGGAGGCCCGTTGCTTCACTCAGAAATTTTTTGGTGATCTCCAACTAGATATCACCCACCTTGGCTCTGCATACATCAAATGTGAGGGAGAAATATTTGTCCACTTGTGAGTTATAACCCTAGAATTTCTTGATAAACACATCCCATCCTAGACTCTCCAGATCTTCACTCACATCATCATACAACAACAAAGTTTGGGAGCCATTTGGCTCAATTTGGACGATAGGGGCCATAAGGGTTTGAACAGACAGTCACGAAGGTGACCAGAACTTGATTTTGGGCTTAAGGGAAATGTCTAAGACAAAAACAAAGGAGTAAAACTAGCAGTCATCCTAGCATTACCATAATGTGATCATAAGGGGTTTCAAGCCATGAAAATTGATCATTTCAGGTAATGAATGTTTTGAGTATAGAGCGTAACTCAATACCCTAGCTCGTAATGAGGGATTTATGAATCAAACTACCACTTCAAACAAAGTACATGGTGCAATTAAGGTGAGTTTAACTTCCATGAAAAGTAATGGGTGAAGCCGATTTGCAAAGGTTAGGAAAAAACATGTTTTACAAGCCAAAAGCATATGGAAAATTCAAAACCAAAGTCGATTTACCAATAATTTTAAATGAAACAAGCCTATAGTCCATTTGCCAATTGATTATTGGTATACAAGGCATCCAAGATATGACTTTGAATCTAAGAACAACTCAAAATAAGTGCTTCATTGATATATGATAAGCTCAAAGTAAAACAACATTCATTAAAAGAGGCTTAAACACAATGACCATTTTAGGACCAAGCCTTAGATTAAATTGAAAAACAACTTAAATTTTTAATGCTTCATTCATGCTTTCAGTCATCAATGAAGCATGCAAACACAAGATAAAAATAAGAAGGAACAATCAAAACACCCCTTTTACAACCAAATAGTCATCTTCAAATAGAAATATTTATAGGATCAGGCGTAGGCAGCGATAGGAATTGTCATTTTTCACTTGAAAAAGAATAAATCATGTAGGGTTGCCAACAATGGCGACTCACTGGGAGAAGCAGTTATCTTTGCATCACCAACGAGTTCATGTTAGGACTATTTAGAATGGTTACAAAAAATAAAATAGCTTAAGGGCACCAAGCATCTTAATCAAATTCCAACAAACATTACATAGTCCAACTTTAGATATCTTCCTGTCCAAATGAAATCCGGTGACAAATTTTAATTAAGAGAGCAACGAAATTTTAAGACAATGGATTTGATACTGTTCACAGGGCCATTTCTACCAGAAAATGTCTATAGCCTCGACAGGGATGTCAATTAACCCACTCTGACGCCTCTACCTTGTCCAAGAATTTTCAATTCAACATGAAGGGCGCTTATAATTAATATCAAAATCTACACCTGATAATTTTCTTGAACCCAACATTCCTTCGCTGCCAGCGGGCCTGTTCAGTACCCCAACGAAGTTGTCTTGGCACCATGCATGCATTTACCCACTGCCAACAGACCTATTCAGTATCTTGACGGGTTTACAAACACTTCCCACAACTCTCAAGAAATTATATACATCTGACATGAATTTAATGATATTCAGAAGAGTGGGGTGATGTTGAAAATTTCAATCTTTAGAACACTGGACTTTTTCTAACCTTTAATTCTTTTGTTTGACAACCTTCATTATGATCTGAAATTAGTTTTCTGATGAAACCAATTCTTCGAGGACATGAAGGAATACTTGAGTTTCTTTATTTAAAAGAAGGGACAACGTAAAGTGTTTTGATGATGGTCGTGTCTACTCATAATTATAAAGTGAAACCGTGAAACCTATTTTGAACAGAAAATGTTTTTTCAGCTAGTTTGCATTTCAAGAAATTACAACATTGATGCTCTAACAGACCTTGACTATAGTTTCATAATGAAGAATTTTGGTTTCCCTTCATGAACTGGAAGGTGACACAAACACGGTTTAACCAGAAAGTAGCGAAAGAAAACAAAATGAAAAGAACCAAAAACCAGAAAAAAAAAAAAAAAAATCAAAACAAAAAAAATATGTACAGAGGTGGATCTTGAATTTATTAGGAAAAATACCTCTTGAGAGCTTGGCCATTTACATGGAAGGTATTTGGCTATCCCTCCAAACTTTGTAGGTGGAAGCAGTTGGGACCTAGTTTTTCAGTGATTACAAAAGGCCCCAACCATAGGTTCTGGAACTTGGTGTGTTCCCCTTTTCCTTTGTGAGGTTTATCCCACTTGAGAACCAAATATCCTACCTCTAAGTTTCTATTTGAGGGAGATTTAGAATCAAACCAACCTTTCACAATCTGATGTTGCTGATCCAGTCTCTCCTTGGCTTGTGCTCTTACTTCTTCTAGTTTTAACAAAGCATTAATTTGACTTTCAAGAGGAGGGCAGTCCTCTTCCTTAACTTTCCATGATAATTGCAGAGAGGGAAGAAAAACATGATGAGGGAGAATTGCTTCTCTTCCATAGATGAGAAAGAAAGGAGAATTACCAACATAGTTTTTCGGAGTCACCCTATCGGCCCAAAGTGCATTAAAAAGTGTGTTGTGCAAGTTCTTGTGGTTTTCAGAAACTATCCTCTTGATGATCTTGATCAAGTTTTTATTCGTTGATTCTACTAGGTCGTTTCCCTGGGGGTAATAGTTGGAAGAATACAGTTTGATCCCCTTCTCCAAAGAAAAAACACTCATATCGAGGGATGAAAAGTAAGAAGCATTATCAAAAACCAAACATTCGGGAATGTTGAATCTAGTAATGATATTTGTGTATCACTTGATTAGTGTTTACCATTTTTAGCGGTTCAGCCTCAGACCACCTGGTAAAATAGTTCATTGCTATAATGATGTATTTATGTTGTTGTGAAGAAGTGGGGTTAATTTTTCCTATGATGTCAAGACCCCACTACTGAAAAGGAGAATCTCCTGAAACAGGTTGCAAAGGGAATGTTGCTTGTTTTACTCATCCAACATCCTTTTGGCAGATTATTTATTTATGACATAACGCATGGGCATCTTTGAACAACATGGGCCAATAGTACCCATCTCTTAATAACTTGTGAGCAGTGGTGTCTCCATGGAAGTTCCCACTAGATATACCTGGATGCAGTTCAAATAATACTTTCTCTACTTAATCTCTTTCCAAACAACACATGAGAACATTATCAAAACTCTTCCGGAATAAAATTTCATTTACCAAATGGAAAGGTGCAGACTTTAGTATTAATGATCTTCTATTTTTTGTATTGAGATGGAGAGGAGAATAACTGTGTGTTAAATAAAACTTAATATCATCAAACCAAGAATTAGAAACAACTTTTGTACAACAGATCTAATTTTCACTACGTTGATTTACAATAAAGACATTAATTTGACTACGTTGTTCTTCAACCGAATCAGACACTAGTTGTCATAGGCCTTGACCTATGACAATTTGTGCAGGGGTTATTTAGAGGTCATACTCTTGTAATGATGTCTTCCAGTTTTCCTTTTTTTCACCCAGTTCTTTTTGTACTAACAATTTTCTAACAACAGGATAAGGCACAATGACTTTAGTTCTGGATTTCAACAAATATGATCGGAAATGTTTCACTTCTTTGAAAACTGCATAAGCCTATTGATCTACAACCAGGTAGTTAAGCTCTTCTCCTTTGAAGGTTGAGATCATGAATGCAATGGGGATTTCATTGATTTTAGCATTCTTTTGGGTCAACACAGCAGCATAATATCGGTCAGAGGTGAAACTATAAAGAGTGAAATCTTGTGATAAATCAGGACTCATCAAGGAAGGGGCTTCCACTATGGATTTTTTGATGGAATAAAAGGATTGATTTTCCTATTTCCCCCAAGGATACTGAACATCCTTTTTAATTAGGTTTTGCAATGGATTTACCATTTCTGAGAAAATTGGGATGAACCTTCTAACAAAATTAATCTGGCCTAAAAAGGATTACATAGATTTTTTAGAGGAGGGGCGAGGAAGTTTGACAATGTCTTGAGTTCTTTTGGGATGAATGATCATCCTGTCACTGGATACTATGAATCCGAGAAGTTTTCCTTTATTCCACAACAAATATTGACTTCCTAGGGTTGAGAGATATGTCGTACTTGTAGCATCGTTCAAGGAAAAACCTAAGGTGAGACAAGTGATCTTTCATTTTTTTGGAGAAAACAGTAATGTCATCAAGATAGACCACTACAGATTGATTTATGAGACTATGAAAATCAATATCCATTTCTCTCTCGAAAGTGGCCCCAACATTTATAAGCCCAAAAGGCATCTTCCTGTAGGTGTAGGTTCTCCATGGGGTACAAAAAGTGGTTTTTAAATGGTCTGGTGGAGACATGAGGACTTGGTTGTATCCCAAAAAATCGTCTAACAGTGATAGCCTTTTGGAACCAGATACCTGTTGAATAATTTGTTCCATTGGTGGAACATGATAATTTTCTTTGTCAGACGCTTGGTTCAAGTTACGAAAATCGACATGGAGTCAAATTTCGCCACTTTTCTTCCTTAGAGGAACTAGATTAGACACCCATTATGTGTTTCTCATTGCGAAGATTATCTTCACATTCAATAATTTATTTAGTTCTTTCTTGACCGTTGGTTCCAACTTAGGGTGCATCTTTCTCAATTTCTGCTGAAAAGGTTGAGTTTGGGGTTTGATGGGGATGATATGTTGTATTATATTAGGGTCAAAAAAATTTAAATCATTATATGTCCAGGAAAAGACATCCTTGAATTGTTTAATTTTTTTTTATAAAAGCGGATTGTTCTTGCTCAGAGCATCCCATTCCCAAATTGATATTTTGTGGATTATATTTAGACCCTAAATTTATCATTTCATGAGTCAAAGAAGAACTGTTCATTTTACAATTTACCGACCCTCTGAATTGATCATGCAAATCATAAAAAAATTATAATCTTACCACGGATTTAGGAATGGAGTTTACCAGATCAGATGTTGATTCGGGAGATCTAGGCTCTGATATTACCATAAAATTTTGGATATTTTCATCATGAGTGCCTTCATCAATAATTGCACCTTGGAAGGTGTCCTCCATATGAAAAAAGATGATGATCTATTGATCATCATCAAACACTCTCCGATTAGTGATGTTACTGGGACCGATGGTCTGAACAATAACTTGATCGAAAATGAATTCAGAGAAATACCTTCTGCGGGAAAAATTTTAGAAGCGACGTTACCCAATAAGTCAGCCTCAGTATTGCTTATTCTAGGAATGGAATTGATGTTTAGTGCTAAAAATTTGTGCATTAGATTCCATACCTCAGTTTCGTAACTTTTCAGGTGAGGTGATAGGTAATGTATGGAATTTCTTACCTTCCTAACCACAATTTTTGAATCACTGGATACCATTAAGTTCTTTACGTCCATATCTACAACTTTCTTGAGTCCTTGCAAAAGTGCCTCGTATTCAGTTGTGTTCTTGGTACATTCAAACTCTAATCGACATGCGATGAAATTTTTATTAGCTGTCAGATTGATGAGTACACATCTTGTACTAACTCCTTCTTTGGATTTGGATCCATCGAAGTAAAGTGACCATATCTGAGCTTCGTCGGTAGTGCTTGGCACATTCGGTAAAACTACTGACTGAGTACATGTCATGAGCTTTGATTTTTGTTCTGAATCAATGATGGGGGAAGTTTCGGCCATGAAGTTAGCAAAGAAGGTGTTCATTCCATGCATTTCAAGTGAATTAGTGGGAGCAGTAAATGGTTCATTGGCATCATTCAAATCCGTCACGGTGTGCTTGAGGTAACATTTGCGGTTAATCCTAATTTTGTTTGGCTGTCCATTTTCTGGTAGCCATAAATGCAACCAATCTATTGCAAAGTAACCATGTAGTTTCTCGGACCAATCCCTACTAAAAAATAAACCATAGACTTCACGTATTTCAAAAACAATGATGTCAATAATTTGGTGAACCTTAGGATTAGAAGATAACCTAACAAGCACATTTTTTAGTTCACCAATTACCTTAACATTTGTTCGATCGAACTAAATAATTTCAAGACTAGAAGGTTGAAATTCTACGTTAATATTTTGGAAAACAGACAAGTGCATCACATTTGATGATGCACCGAAATATATCATGCAATTATGTACATTTCTATTGAAAATTTCAAAAGTTAACAAAAAAGGTGGGACATTTTTACAGGTATTAACAATAGAATTCTACTGATTTTTAGTCCTTGTCCCTAAAACTGCTTTATCTACATTTGATACAGTTTTTTCAGTGAGATACCTTTTATCTGGGGTTTTAGGTGTTGTTTTAGCAGGGATCTTTTGAGTTGTTTTAGAACTAATTTTTGCAATTTTCTTGTTGTTCATAAGCATTTTCTAAAATTTGCTTGAAAAATACTGTTGAAAAAATGTTTGAAGACATTGGTAGATGAATCCACTTCTTCAGCTACTTCTTATTCAACTACATCTTCAAAAGTCTTAAGGGGAACCAAGTTATCATGTGCTTAAAGGATAGTTTGCAGAGCGTATTGTAGGCTTTTAAAATTTAGACCCTCAGGGGTCGGATTTGGCCAGTTGGGGGGAAAAGGTTTTCTGAAAGGAGGTTTATAACTTCCTTTGCTCGAGGATGCTTCTTCAACTGATCTCATTAATTCTACAACTTGATTTGATAACTTTTGGACCACCTTTTGCAAACTATGTAAGTCTGAAGTTTCTGATTGGGTTTTGGTTTGGGGAGGCCTAGTAAGAATTTCTATTTTCTTCTTAGAATATGGGGTTATTTTTTCCTCATTACTAAGATTATCTTTCAAGCTCAAAATATATTTTTCAATTCGGCTTGCCTCCTCGAAGGCTTCCGGTAATGTATACTTCTTAGACCTTTTAACCCAAAATAATATATTATTGTGTAGAGATTTAGTGTAATATGCCACAATAAGGCTTTATGCGAGCATTGAATCAATGGAGATTCGGTTTTTTAATGTGAGGAATCTTTGGTTAAAATATTTCAATTTCTCCTTAGGGTTCATCTTTCAGCTGGAGAGTTCCATGACTAAGTCTTCAGGATATTTATAATCTTCAAACTTCTCTAGGAAACAGGTTTTGAATCTATCCTAAGATACAATGGTGTGAGTTTGTTCGACGAAATACCATGTAGAAGCATTTCCCTCAAACATGTAATGGAAAAGTCTACATACTACATATTCATTTTATACACTTCAGAGTCTAATGGATAGCATGAATTTCTTTATGTGATCCTCGACAATTTTCTTAGAATCTGGATCGAACTTAGGTAACCATTTCTCTAGATGTTTTGGTAAAGCGTGCCAGGGTCTAGTTATAGCCACAACATCTTGATTGAGCCATGGTCTAGCAGGATTGTTTTGGTTCTCCATGGGTGTAGCTGGTGGTGAAGGATGATGTGGTTCAGATGATGAACTGCCTTCATCAGATGACTCTCCTCCTAAAGATTATGGAGACAAATGAGGTGGGGAGTGTGGAATACCAGATCCTTCGGCTCCAAGAATAGGTGTATCGGTAGGATTGGCAGTATCATCTCATAGAGGGTTTAAAAGCATACCAGTGCATTCAAGTTGTTCTCTATTATCAAAGAAATCTAAAAGTTGATTTAGTGGACAACTAGGTTTTCTGATACGTGCCAAAGCACCGTGTGTCCTTAAAAGTGACTGATAAACAATTTTTTGTACTTCAGACCCTTGAGGGTTTGGTGTTACTGGATCAACGAGAATCTAGGGACTTTCATTCAAGGTGGTTGTTGTTTCCGAAGTAACATTTTTTTCATAATTACTATGTGTTACTATAGGGGAGCGAGTGTGTGGGCGAGGAGTCTTGCGACTTCCATGTGCCATCAATTGTATTCAGTCCCTCCTTCTAGCACCGTTTGTTGACGGGAAAAAATGATCATTCGTCAACTGGGAGAACAAGTCCGGTCTGGGGTTGTCTGAGTAACCCAATTCATTTGGTATAACTCATTCTGACGAGTTTAATGGCTCTATTAGCCAATATAAGAATCCTAAAATAAACAAAGAAAGAAATAACTATCTAATTACTAAACACTATATATATATATATATATATATATATATATATATATATATA
>ML792088.1:133920-152439 GCA_009831015.1 Picea engelmannii | reverse complement strand
TATGTTCAGATGTATAACGTAACTGTTGTAGACATATTTAAGAAAAAGATATACAAATCTTACTTATGTACATGATTTACAAACTGCAAGTTTTAATCAAAACTTACAAAAATCAATGTGAAAAATGATTGCTTCTAGGAAGCAGATAAAGAAAGAACATAAAAATGTTTTTTGTTTTCCCTTTATAAGTCTAAACTAATATCGAATTAAATAAACTAAGAAACACAAACATGCAGGTGGTTGAAAGTTGAACCATACATTCTAGTTTCACTAATATGTAAATGACAGAAAAATATAGAGGAACTAACCTGTTAGTAAGTTCGTGAGGTGTATCCAAGCATCTGCATGAGTGGAGGACATCCAACTGCCATGTCTAAGAGATAAATCTGCAAGGAACCTTTTGATTGGTGTAAATAAATTTAAAACTTTTATTAGCAGCTTAGGTTTCAATGATAGAAGAGGGAAAACAAACATAAACCGGTGATCTCATAATTGCACATGATTATAGTAAGATATATTTGAAGGTAATCTATGCATTTCATCATCCGATTAAAACTCAAAGATAAATCCTATCAATTTAATTGAAGACATGATCATAGCATTTACATTTTGAGAAGAAAATTATAGTTGGTGTTTATAATATAAAATCTTTCACATCACAGATCATTTAATCTAAAGACATTAAACCTATACATGTAGCAGGATTAACAAAACATAAATGACAACATTATAAACAAAAGGCTAAAGCCAAGATGCATAAATGTTGTTTCATTAAGTTCTAGAATCACTCGTCCATCTCTTGCTCTTAGCCAAGATGATTTCCATTACCAAATATAGAGTATTTAAAGAGTTCATATAAGCTAAACATCCTATATTCTAAGATAAGACCATATCTCAAAATGATCTAAAATTTACAAAGATAGAGGGTCTAAAAACCACTCCAAATCAAACTATATCTTCAAAATTATGAAAGTTTTGTTTTGATTTACAAAATAAGCCAAAAGAGATGGCTAATTAACTAATTCCAACATGCTCCATATTATGAGATCACCAAAAGATACATCCTATCCTGAAAGAAAAATGAAATGAGAAAATTAGATATTTATTTAACTAACATTTTCCAAATTTTATATGAGAATTGACACTCGCTATAGAATCTCACGATTTTGTAGCCAGTGTTATTATTAGCAACATAAATCCAAATCAATCTAGATTAATTAGAAAAATAACAATAAAAAAACAAATAAGATAAAAATACAATCTTACCATTCAACTGATAATAAAAATCAAATTACAATATCTCAGAGTTGATCACAGCTTTGACACTGTCAGCATTTTTTATTATGATATTGCATGTCCTCTTCAAACGTTTTACTTTTCTTTGTGCATTGGTCCTGAGCTCACGGTTTTCGTTTGCCAATGAGTCATTTTGAGTCACAAGATCTTTGATCCTTGCTTGAAGGATAGGGATGTCTATGTAGTACTGACGTATCCAATGTAAACACACTTCACAATGTACATCAGGGGAAATCGGTTGAGGGAATGTGTAATTGTGTGGTGAAACATCACTGCTACCCATTGTTGGCCTTTGATTGATTTTGATACCTGTAAATTCCTTGTTTACTTTCAACATGGTTGCAGATTATTCACATAATCAAATGGTTGATCTTTTTTGGAACAATTTGTATCTTCTTGTGCCAGAAACCTCTCGATGTCGAAGTCATAATCTTCATGGATATCGATCAATTCGATCAAGCTCACATGAGATTTTGATTTATTTCGCAGACTCCATGAAATAATTCGTCCATGCCTCTTATTATGAAACCCTATTTCTTGACTTTTCTTTGGTTGTTTGCATGGGTGTTTTTTGTTGGTTTTTACAGTGGAATTAGGGCAAACAATTTGTTCATGCTCAAGAGCTTTAATAACCCTAGGACTAGCATCCTGTTGCTCACATAAAGGATGAACGGGTGTAGCCTTTTCACAAGGGTTTTCACACAAGAAATTTGGCCTATCACTGGAGGGAATAAGAGGCTTCTCTATCATCAGATTATCCATTATAGGAGTCTCTATAGGGTTTACTATAATGAAACCATTACAGGCTACAAAACTATCCCAATTTTCATCGAGTGTTTTCAAATGATGAATTATCAATAATTTTATCAACCCATGGTAAAAAATCCTTGAATCCAAGCTTTGTTTCTTATACCTCTTTGCCATTGTATAAAAATTGCTTAATATGTAAAATGACATGTTTAATTGGAAACTGATAAATGCATGAGGAGTCTTATGTGGTAAAGGAAGATGAGGCCATAATGGCCTTCACAAATAACAAATTTCTGTAAAACTGCCAATAAACCATGCCATCTAATCTTCAACAGAGATATCAGAATACCTTTATCACAACAATGAATATTTCTAGAGGTGATGAACATACTCCATGGTACCTCATCCAAATTTGAGTTTTTAAACCATTTTTGACCAGTGAGGGGGAGGCCCGTTGCTTCACTCAGAATTTTTTCGATGATATCCAACTGGATATCACCCACCTTGGCTCTACATCCATCAAATGTGAGGGAGAAACCTTTGGCCACTTGTGAGTTATAACCCTGGAATTTCCTGATAAACACATCCCAGCCTACACTCTTCAGATCTTCACTCACATCATCATACAACATAAAAGTTTGGGAGCCATTTGGTTTAATTCGGATGACAGGGGCCATAAGGGTTTGAACAGATAGTCACGAAGGTGACCAAAACTTGCTTATGGGCTTAAGGGGAATGTCTGAGCCAAAAAAAAAGGAGTAAAACTAGAAGTCACCCCAGTGTGACCATAATGTGAGCATAAGGGGTTTCAGGACATGAAAATCAGGCGTTTCATCTAATGAATGTTTTGAGTACAGAGTGTAACTCAATAACCTAGCTCATAATGAGGGATCTATTGAATCAAACTACCACTTCAAACAAATTACAGGATACGATCAAGGTGAGTTTAAATTTCATGAAATGTAATGTGTGAAGTCAATTTGCAAAGGTTAGGAGAAAATGTGTTTTACAAGCCAAAAGCATATCAAAAATTCAAAACCAAAGTCAATCTACCAAGAATTCTAAATGAAACAAGCCTATAGTTCATTTGCCAATCAATTCTTGGTATACAAAGCATCCAAGATATGACTTTGAAACCAATAACAACTCAAAATAAGTGTTTTACTGATATATGATAAGCTCAAAGTAAAAGAACATTCATTAAAAGAGGCTTAAACACAGTGACCCTTTTAGGACCAAGCCTTAGATTAAATTGCAAAATGATTTAAATTTGCAATTCTTCATTCATGCTTTCAGTCATGAATCAAGCACAAAAACGCAAGACAAAAATAAGCAGGAACAATCAAAACACCCCTTTTACAACTGAATAGTCATCTTCAAATACCAATATTTACAGGATCAAGCGTAGGAAGCTATAGTAATTGTCATTTGTCACTTGAAAAATAAAAAATCATGTAGGGCTGCCAACAATAACTAAGGTAGAACCTGGGTCAGCCCATGTATCCAAGAAGTAGCTACCTAGGAATCCATTCTATATACATTATACCTAGATAATACCCATGCTCTCCTTCATTGTTTTTTTTATCCTTGTTGATAAGGAGTGGTGTACTTGTCTTCTTAGATTTCTCTTCTTATCTATTTTCATCAAAGATGCCAAGTTAGAATTTCAAGGAACTCCACTTTTATATTTGGATTTAGCACCAGTGAAGTAGCAGATGTAATCACTATCTATAATGTGCTTATGATTTCCCCAAAAATAAATAAATAAGGCCCATTGACTAGGAGTTTTTCCTTTGAGAGAATCTTGAGCGGGAGAAAGGTTGGGCTAAGCTATAAAAGTGAAACATATCACTAGTTGGGAAAGAGATTAGCCTCCACCTTTTCTCTCTTTCTGGGGAATACACCAATCATAGAAAGACTGTGTTACTTTCTCCTTAGCGCATAAATTACAAATACACACCTAGATTTGGTGTCCCATAGGAACATTCAAGTGATGTGATATCGAATAAAGGAACGAAGGGTAGATAATAAATAGATAAAAAGAAATATGCAAAAGCACCTATGATGCAAGGAATAATTTAATTACATCATGTTATCGTTTTCCTCCTAATTCTTATTTTGGTTTTTGTCTCATGGACATTGGTTCACACTTTATGGCATTTTCACTATAGAAAACATTCGATCCTACAAAGGATTTTTCATGGAATTACTATAGAGATTATTCATACCATATTTCCTAGTATTATTATGATGTTCATCGCTATACCATCATTTTCCCCGTTATACTCGATGGGTGAAGTAGTGGTGAATTCATCCATTACTACAAAAGCTATCAGACATCAACGATATCATAGTGCACCTGTTAAAAAATGTTATGGAAGTGCAATGGATTTCACTTGAATAATCCTCATATGGTTGGCTCACGAAGCATCTTGCTTATCGAATGATGGTGTATACCCATTTTTCGACATCGATAGATTCGAGGGACCATAGCATGCCATAAATGAGGAGTTGGTTTATTATATATTTAAACTAAGTTTAAGAATACTCTTGATTATTAATTGAATTTATATAGATTTTGGTATGATATAAATTTTGCTTCGTTCGAAGATATTACCCTTAGAAACTCCCTTTAGATATATCATTCATGAGGAAATAAAGTATGGTCAGCTTAGAGATACATCACTAGAAGTAGTTTGTCCTAATTCTAAGTGCCTCTACTTGAAGGAAGCCCTGGGAGATGATGAGGAGCCGAGGGAGTTATAGGTGGGAATAATTTGAACTAGGTTTAGGGATGTTTCCATCTTCAACCAAATGCAGGGAAACTTCCAGCTTCTAAATTGTCACTAGTAATGACTATCTGATGCTTGGGACCTGACTATGACTCTTTTCCCCTGTTTTTTGCATTGGTCTAGAGCTCAACTCTCATGTTTTCTTTTTTTTGTTTGAAATCACCTACCTACCTTACCTCCTATTTCAGATTGTAGTCACTCTTTTATCACTATGACTCTATCTTTTTTAAAGACATTGTTATTAACATTGGGCTAGAGCTCATTGTTTCTTGCCTTTGATATTTATTGTCTTACTCTGTTTGTCTATTCCCAAGTTGTCGTTAATTATTAGATTAATCTTGTCTTGACTTTTTCTTATTCATAGAATCTTATAATCCTCTAACTTCTATCCTTTCTTTGTTCCTTGGTCTCAAGTGTGTCAGTCACTTGAATAGTTTTTTACTGACGCTGGTACAGGAGTGGGTTCTTTCCTCAAGTCAAGGACCCTATAGAGATTTTCTACTTGGTATGAGTGCTCGTTAGCTTCTATTAGTGTCAGTTTTTGATGGCATCTGGTGGGCCAAATGGATAGTTTCTCCCTCAATGATATGGAGAGAACTATTAAGTCTCTTATGAGCCTAGTAGATGAGGAAACCTAGAGGCAGATGGGGTTGTTTGACAAAGTGGACCAATTAAAGAGTGGGCCAGAAGGCTTGTCCTCAAAAAAGGGGTTTAAAACTATTTGTCTCCTTAGTAGCCAGTCCACACTTCCTCTGCTGAGTCTCGTGTCCTCAAATCCCGATGTATCTCCTTTAGAAGGTCATTTGACAGGATTGCATTCATCCTTTAAGCATCAAAGCCTTTTGTTTAGTCCTTCTTCTCTACGGGGACATAGGGAACCTTTAGATCTGACACAGTCTGTTGGTTTTTATCTAAAGGTGTGGAAAGACAGAAAAAGGCAAAGTGCTTGGTGTTAGGGAATGATGTAGGCTTAGAATATACTTGCAGAATGGCGCTCTGTGCTCTTGTGGGTTGGATCTCTTATAAGTCACTGAGTAAGGTTTCTCTTGAGGGTTGGATCCAAAACCAGTGGCTATCTCTCCTTGGTTATTCCCCTGAGGTTATCTATCTTACTAAAGGATGGTTTGGTTTTATATACAACTCCCCAGAGGATACTTCCCTTTTACTTAGATCATTGTGGATACTTGGGGGAAGCAGTCTCATGCTAAAATGTTGGAGAATTACCTTCAAACCATATACATATTGATTCCAGTTTAGGCATCTCTGGGTACTCTTACTGGGCCTCCCACTATTCTTGTGGAGTGAAGGAGCTTTATGGGCCATTGGAGACTCTTTGGGGAAATTCCTTGCACTGTATTCCAAGTTACTCATTGCCCCTATGCAGAAAATGGTTAGAGTTCTCGTTGAGATGGAAATTTTCTGTGGGTTACTAGAAACCTTAGAGATTGAATGGAGAGGGAGAAGGATTTCTCATCTACTTGACTATCTTGGGTTTCCCTTCTGCTACAAACTTTGTCGCCGCACATGTCACCTTCAATGTGACTGTAAGGGAAAGGATTTGGAGGAATTTTCAGAAGATTCTGAACTACATAGAAATCCTCTAGATTAAGTAGAAGCAAATTGTTCTCTGAACTTCTTGGATGCAACCATTGGAAACTCTTCCTCACCTCAGAAAGCACCTGTGGAAAAACTAACCTATAAGTTAAAATGTCTATGACTTCCTTTGTTTAACTCTTTTACCTTTGAAGAGAAGGAGGCCATAAACAAATCTCATTGGTTATGATCAAAAACTTTGTCAAAAGACTTTAAACACTTGCTTTATGTTGTACCCTTTGACCCCTCTAACTCAGATCCCTTCCCCCTCTCCTCTCTTAGCCTTCCCACTGTTTTTTCTTCTCCTTGCTTACCTTCATCTTCAAACCAGCATGTAAACACCTTGAATCCTTTCCCTTCTCACCTTCTCAACCATTCTCATCTCCCACCTCCAGTTATTCCTCCTCTTCCCACCGACCCCTCTTTGGATGACTCATTCAGAGAGTCACCAAACTTGCCAAGTTATAGATAGGACGAGGAGGGAGACATGAGTCTCTCCACTTCCCTAGACACATTGTTACTAAGCCTAACTGCTCCCTTTGACTCTGTGTCACTGCCCACCTTTCTAGGTAAGGAGGAATTAGATCCTAAAGTTGATTCTGGTTCCTCTTCCTCACATGCTCTAGTCAAGGGAAGTAAGGCCTTTTCTTGGACTAGGGATATCAGCTCAAAATTCTCTCATGTAAATACATGGAGCTCACAAAAGAAACAGGTGGGTTTAAGTATACAAAACTTTGACAATGTTCCTACTTCCCCGGATACTAGGGCCCTTAGATAAATGAAGGCCCTAGCAAGGGAAAATTGATGTTAATTCTCTCCTTGAATATTCGAGGGATTGGAGGCACCCTCAAAGATGGCTCGATTCATAGACTATAGGACCGTACTCGGTCGAACATTGTTTTTTTGCTAGATGCTTTCCAATGAACAGAGAGCAAGAGATTTTATGCTCCAACTCCATCCTTCTTGGGATGTGAATGTGGTTAATTCCATAGGAAACTCTAGCAGGTTACTAGTTTCTTGGGACCCAAACTCTTTTGAATTAAACCCCTTCCTAACGGTTGAGGGAATTCTATTAAAAGGTGTTTGTATTTATTCTAAAAAGGAGCTGGCGCTTAGAAATGTTTATAGGCCATGTTGTTGGAGAATAAACCTAACTTACATTACTTTATACCTATCTTAGACTCCTAGATATTGGTTAATAAATTCATTTACACTTTATTTCACCTAATTTGGCCACATACAGAAGAAGGGCGCCTCTATTGGATCATGTTGTCATTGATGCCAATGGTTTGATTGATTGATGTCAAGTGATTGATTGATGTCAAAGGATTGATTGACTGATGATTTATGTAATATAATATGTATTGTCCTTGATGAGAATGCATAGATGAAGATGGATCAATCAGTTGTCATTGATACATGATGAAGATGGATCGATGTGGTTCCATTGGTATATGATGCATTGTTGGAGAAATGTATAGATGACTCATTATTGTCTTATCATGATTGATAAGGTGCACAAATGGATGAACTCCAAAGTGGTCCCCTTATGGTGAAAGCCCTCACGGGAAGACACTTTGTGGATTGATTTATCCTAGAAGAATGGTTGGAGGACCCATGCTCTCATTATTGTCTTATCATGATTGATAAGGTGTACAAATGGATGAACTCCAAAGTGGTCCCCTTATGGTGAAAGCCCTCATGAGAAGACGCTCTACAGATTGAGTTATCCTAGAAGAAAGGTTGGAGGACCCATTCTTGTATGAGGAATAATGAGATGAATATCAATGAAATTGTTGGTGAAACTATCCTAGATGGATAGTGCTTGTTGTTACACATAAAAAATACTCACTTTGATAGTGTCGCAAGTGTCATCATTACAAGTGTCGCAAGTGTCGCATTTTTCTCACAAGTGTCACACTTTGCTCACAAGTGTCGCAAGTGTTAAAGAAAGCATACTGTCATGATGACTATGTTGTGCCTATAATGACATGAGAAGGACACTTAAAACACCTCAAACATTTGATTTGGAAGAGGAGAAATGAGTCAGCAGGTTCATGAACCTTTTGCCATCTAAAAACACTAAAAAAACTAATCTTTTGAAGGAGAGTGCTCCCCTATACCTCTTCTAGGAGCGTCGTCGCTCCCCCTTGCACTGTCTGGGAGCGTTATAAATCTCCTCTAGCCCTTTTGAGGGAGCGCTATGGATTTTGAAAGCATTGGCGCCCCCCTAAATCCTACTGGGGAGCGCTACAGCACTCTGATGGCCCTTTTGAGGGAGTGCTACCTATTTTGGGCAGTTGTTAAGTTGTTGAGATGAATGGGGGAAGGATCCTTTCATTCTTGGAAGGTAGTTGGATTCGAATCCCTAGTCCAACCATAATCTTAGGGCAGATCCTCAACTGAAGGAAGTAGATCCTCAATTTCCCCAATGATATCTCAAGTGGTTAAAGCCTCTCCAAGGCTATATAAGCAAGATTTCTAATGGTGAAAGGGGACTGAAAAGGAGAATCAAACCAAAATTATGATCTCATAAGTGGTGTTGGAACAAAGATATTTTGGAAGCAAGAGACCTATGATCTCATAGGGAGAAATCGGTGAAGCTATCATCATTCGGATCGTGGATCTTTTCAGCAAGGGGTAGACAAGGAGGACTTGGTGAAACTGCTGCAATTCATCTACGACTATAAGCAATGTTTTGTCCTCATTAATATAATTATCTTGGCTTGCTTCTCTCAAATTTTCCCCCATCCAGATAGACGAGTACCTCTTTTTAATTTAACGACCTCGAGGAGGGTTACACATGCTCGATAAAACTCACCTTCGGTAAGTTCCTCTTCCTTTTTTTAACAAACTATAAGAAGTAAGGGTTCGGTCCAATATGGGCCTATTGATGTTTATTTTAGTGAGTCCAAAGATAGAAAACTCAAAGGCTTTTCATGATTATAGAGTCTGGAAAAACCGACGACTCTGCTGGGGAATCGAATCAAAACTTTTGGTTTTGTCTTTGCTCATAGGCCTTGTCTTACCTTTTGTTTTATTATACCTTGTTCTCCCCTTTATATCTCATTGCATTTGTTGATTGACTCTTCACTCCATCACACTCAGCTTGATTGCAAAAATTCCATTGAAATTTTTGTTTTTTTTGGACTTTTTCTGAGCTTTAGGACTCCAACACTCCCTTGCCTTGTTAGCAGAGTGAGAGCACTCCTTTAAGATATTGGACATAGCTTTATAATGCTCTGTTGGCCCTTATACCAGAGCGCTAACCCTCTTTTGCCCAAAATCTCTTCAAAATTTCCATTTTTTGGAGGTCCAAACCCCGTTTCTTCACTTGTCGAGCTTCTTTGTGATTCAATTATGCTTCCTTTGACCTTTGAAATGCTTCCTCCTGAGAAGTAAACACCTTATTGTTCAAATTTTATGCCCTTCTTCATTATTTTTGAGTTTTTTTTGTTGAGAGATTGAAATCAATCCCTTGCTTTCTTCTCTCCTATCCGACTGAGCGAAAACTCTAGTGAAGGACATTAGAAGTTTGTGACTCTTCTCATTTGGTTCTTTGAGGTCATATGATCCAATCTATTTCTCCTTCCTTTTTCATTTTTGGTTTTCTTTCTCTTGTTTGATCGTAAAAAAGGGGTGTGTTGTTTGTGCGAAATCTGCATATTCTTGTCTGAATCTCCTTGATCTGAAAGGGTAGTTGGCAAGAGAAATTTTGCATTGAATTGATTATCATTCACATACAAACAAAAAAAGTACATCTTAATGATTAGTTTGCATATTAGTTTGCATTTTTGAAATGTTGTAGCATCATATTGGATTTGATTGAGAACAAAATTGATTGAAGGCATTCCTTATCAAGTGTTTGATAGTGAAAACGACTCTTCCTCTTTCCCTTAAATAGGTATTCATTTAAAAGAAACGATTTCTTATCATATTTCATGAATATTTTTGGGAATTGAGTCATCATTCCATCAGTTTCACTTTCGTACACCCTCTGAGTAAACAACAGCCATTAAAATCAACTCTTAAGTGAAATTTATCAGACTTTTACATCTTTGTTAGCAAACCTACATTAGTTTAAGGTGTAGGGCTTTGGAATAGGTTGAAAGGATAAGTTTCCAAAGCTATCAAACAAACTTAGTATCTTGCGGTAGGGAGAGTCAAATCCAATTGTCGTATTGGCTTGCTAGGATCCCCCTCTCACACAGGGGTTACACATGAGGTCAAATTTGGGTGAGTTATGAAGATTATCCCTCCATGGTTCAACTGTTTGTAGTGGTCGGATCGTATATTGGGGGTCACTGGAAGGTATACCCACGATTATGTGTGGGAGCCTTTCAAGTTGATTTCAGACTTGTTATCTTGCCCATATGTTCTGACTGGACTGTCGACTGTACCCACCCAGGGGCTGACTACGAGTTGGTGACCTTAGTAGCCACAATATTTAGGGTCTCACACAAGGTGATGGTGAAGGGAAGTCTCACTGTACCTGGAACAGACGTTGGTCAAACTCACTCGGGCTCCTTGGAGGGTAAATCCACAATTACTGCATGGAATCTTGCACCAAGGCATAAGTTCGTTAAGCAGGTTGCCAACATAACTGATCCACCCGCTCTATCCCTGCCCCTTCCTATTTTGATCTCGCGACATTGGATTTCATCACCAACTAGTGGTTTCATCTTAGGAAGGTTTGTTTGATTGATTGCTTCTTAGATTCGTAGCGTGTGTTGTTTGTTTTACTTAGTGGACCTTAGGTCGAGTTAGTGTTAATGGCATCGAATACTGGGAGTACCAATGGAGGAACCCCTCCTCCTGGGGAACCTTATACCTTTCCTTCGTTTGGAAACTTTGGTCCTCCCTATGTTTCCACACTAAGTCTTCCAGGACTCACTATCGGATTACTAGTTTGGTTGTTCCCCACTCCAGTGATCCCGAATCCTCCATATGTTTCAGCTGCACCTAATACTGTAGATGTCAGTACACCACCCACACATCAACCTCATGTCGAATTTTCACCTTCTTCACCCATTAAGTCTCCTTCCATTGTCGCAAGTGTCGTCATTACAAGTGTTGCAAGTGTCACATTTTGCTCACAAGTGTCGCACTTTGCTCACAAGTGTCGCAAGTGTTAAAGAAAGCATATTGTCATGATGCCTATGTCGTGCCTATAATGACATGAGAAGGACACTTAAAACACCTCAAACATTTGATTTGGAAGAGGAGAAATGAGTTAGCAGGCTCATGAACCTTTTGCCATCTAAAAACACTCAAAAAACTAAGCTTTTGAAGGAGAGCGCTCCTCTATACCTCTTATGGGAGCTCCGACGCTCCCCCTTATACTATCTAGGAGAATTATAAAGCTCCTATGGCCCTTTTGATGGAGCGCTATGGATTTTGAAAGCGTTGGCACCCCCCTAAAGCCTACTGGGGAGTGCTACAGCTCTATGATGGCCCTTTTGAGGGAGTGCTACCTATTATGGGCAGTTGTTAAGTTGTTGAGATGAATGGGGGAAGAATCCTTTCATTCTTGGAAGGTAGTTGGATTCAAATCCCTAGTCTAGCCATGATCTTAGGGCAGATCCTCAACTGAAGGGGGTAGATCCTCAACTTCCCCAAGGATATATCAAGTGGTTAAAGCCTCTCCAAGGCTATATAAGCAAGCTTTCTAATGGTGAAAGGGGACTGAAAAGGACAATCACACCAAACTTATGATCTCATAAGTGGTGCTGGAATAGAGATATTTTGGAGGCAAGAGACCTATGATCTCATAGGGAGAAATTGGTGAAGCTATCATCATTCGGATCATGGATCCTTTGAGCAAGGGGTAGACAAGGATGACTTGGTGAAACTGCTGCAATTCATCTACAGTTGTAAGCAATGTTTTGTCCTCATTAATATAATTTGCTTGGCCTGTTTCTTTCTAATTCGTGTTCAATCTCACATGGATTTGTCTCTTTAGTAGATAGACCTATTTCAGACTAATATTGATAGAGTAGGAAGTGGTCGTATTTTTTTTTCTATAGGGCTTATCGAGGAGCAAAAGATTGGAGCTCAACTCGGAGCGTGCAGGGAAAAACGTCGGTAAAAAGGTACTCATGTTCTCCTTCCTCATCATGCATTAGTTTGTGTAGATATGAAAGGAAGTCATTGTTCACGTTAAGCACTTTTTGTCTTAGAGTTAAGAGTCTATCTCTTTGAGGCAATCTACCTGTCCGCAGGGAGATTTTCCTTCAACAAAAATTGGCGACTCCACTGGGGAACCTTATACCTTTCCTTCATTTGGAAACTTTGGTCCTCCATATTTTTCCACACTAAGTCTTCCAAGACTCACTATCGGATTACCATTTTGGTTGTTCCCCACTTCGGTGATCCCGAATCCTCCCAATGTTTCAGCTGCACCTAATACTATAGATGTCGATACACCACCCACACATCAACCTCATGTCGACTTTTCACCTTCTTCGCCCATTAAGTCTCCTTCCATTTCTCCTTCTTCACCTAGTGAAAGCTCTAAAGCAAGTAGCCAGGCTAATCAGAAGAAGAAGAAATTAAAAGAGAAGAAGAAGAAGAACCCGAAAAGGACAACGACCCCAACAACATCAGATGTTGGCTCTAAGCAACTAGTTACTATTAATAGTACTGGGAGTGTTGATGAGGTCAACAAGATTAAAATGAAGAATCCAAAACCCAAATTCCCTTGCAGCCTTTGTAAGGGTGACCACTTTCTGAGGGATTGCCCTGGTCTTACCCAGGTCTTAGAAATGTGGTCCTCCACGTCATCGACCTCTGTCGGTCATGTCGATGATACCCTGTCAACTAGTGATGTTCAGGTTGGTAAGAAGAAGAAAATTGTCAAGTTCCCTTGCATGTTATGTAAAGGTAATAATTACTCTCACCTTTGTCCTCGCATGGACGAGGCTCCTTCGCTTTTGGAAAAACTTCAACTTCCAAAATGTTATCGTAATATTTCCTCTGACTCATCATTGGTTGATGGACTGGTCAATCCGGTTCCATCCCCGGTTAGTCCGGTTAATCAAGTGGTCAATCTAGTTTCCTCATCGATTGAATCATGAACCCAAGTAGCTGATCCATTTCCGTCATCGATCAGCCCCACTCTTCATCAAAAGAGTGACACCAAAATGGTTAATCTGTTTTCATGCTCAGTCAATCCCACTCTCTTGTTATAGAGTGACACCAAAGTGGTCGATCCGTTTCCACCCGTCTACCCCATTCTTCCCATGGAGAATGAAACTCAAGTGGTCGATCCAGTTTTGCCATCGGTTGATCCCATTCCTCCCCATTCTTCCCATGGAGAATGAAACTCAATAGGTCGATCCAGTTTCACCATCGGTCAATCCCATTCCTCCATTGAGGAATGATAAAGTGACTAATCCAGTCCCTTCCTTGGTCAGTCCCACTCTTCCTCTGAAGAGTGCCAAAGTGGTCGATCCAGTTTCGTCGTTGGTCGATCCCACTCCTCCTTTGACGAGTGTTAAAGTGGCTTATCCAGTCCCTTTCTTGGTCAGTCCCACGCCTCATTCAAAGAGTGCCAAAGTGGTTGATCTGATTCCATCATCGGTCAATCCCACTCTTCCTTTGAAGAGTGCCAAAGTAGTCTATCCAAGTCCATCATTGGTTGATCCGATCCAACCATCGGTCGATCCTACTCTCCTTCTTGAGAGTAAACCCGATACTGCCCATGTTTTTCTCATTAATATAGACTCTACCATGCCGAGGGGCATTCCTCCTTCTCTTGTGAAACCCCCTCCAAGTAATGAGGCCATCATTTTTTATTGGGGTGTGCTAACTCGACCTCGTCTTCCCTCTCACATTCCTTTCCAGATTATAGTACAGGTTCGTGGTCGGGACATTCCTCAAATGTCGATAGATGAAGGTGTGTTCGTTATTATTTTGTCTTCTATTTCTTGGTATGCTTTGGGTTGTCCGCAACTTGCACTGGTTACACAGAATCTGTTAGCTTTTAACATAAGAACTAGTCAACCTTTAGGGATCCTTCCTCAGTTTCCTATAACTTTGGGAGGGAAGACTATCTTTATCGATGTCATGGTAGTCCGAGACCCCTTGGATTTCTCTTTTCTCCTTGGGCAGGATTATGTCTATGCTATGAAAGCTCTTGTATCCACCCTTTTTTGTGTGATATATTTCCCTCGTGATGGAAGAATTGTGACTATTGATCAACTTTTATTCATCATCCCTGACTGGGTTACCTCCCTAAGTGGTTCTTACATGCAGACAGTATCACCCCCGCCACATGTCAATTATGTGGCGTTATCTCCCATGACCTCAACTTCTGATGATTTGGATCCAATAGTTGACATGGTGATCTCTTCGGTAGGATTATTAGAGCCTGATCTCCTTACTCCTATCGCGGCCCTCGACATGTGTTCCTTCTCGAGTGATTATCTTCCATCCAGCAAAGATCTCCTGGAGGCCATGACCACGTTTTCTCCTTTGACATGGTACCCTTCCAGAGCATCATCCTCTTGGAAGCCATGATCCAGACAAAACCACGAGCATAGTTTCTCTTCTCTGTGGCAAGCTCGTTAAAAAATGAAACAGAGGTCCTGAGCATAGTTCTTTTCCTGTGTCAAGCTCGTTAAAAAATGAAATAGTCACCTCTCTTGAAACTTCTTTTCATCCACCCTTCTCCTTCAGTGAATGAATCGAATCTTGGAGGGCATGTCTACAGCCTTTGATGATCCTTCTGGAGCTAAGCCACTAGCTTTCAAGCTGGGGGCATACCGAGCTTATTCTTTGTTCTTTCTCATGCTCGTAAATACATGAGAATGCATCCAGGTACACTTTTATCTCTTTTTCGGACCTGTATGGATACATGAAAAAGGAACCCCTTGGAGTCTTCTTTAAGCTCTTTTTGGACTCTCTAAACATGAAAAGATTCTCGAGTGATATTGCTTCCTTTCCCACTCGTTAAACAGTTTGAAAGGGCATCTTTCGAGTGATAATTTATCTCTTTTTCGGCCTCGCGAGACTAACGTTACAAGAAAGGAAAACATTGGAGTCATCTTTAAGTTCTTTTCAGACTCTCTAAAGATGAAAATATTAATGAGCGACCTTGTTATTTTCAATCTCGTTAAAATATTTGAAGAAAACGTCTGTTGAGCGATAGTTTATCTCTTTTTCGGTCTCGTCGGACTACTTTACGAAAAAGGAACTGAGAGAGTTCTCTTTTAAGTGTTTTTCCAGACTTTATAATCATGAAAAACCTTCAAGTTTTCTATCTTTGGACTCTCTAAAACAAACATCGACAGGCCCATATGGGACTGAACCCTTACTTCTTCCAGTTCGTTAAACAAAGGAAGAGGAACTTACCGAAGGTGAGTTTTATCGAGCATGTGTTACCCTCCTCGAGATCGTTAAATTAAAAAGAGGTACTCATCTATCTGGATGGGGGAAAATTTGAGAGAAGCAAGCCAAGAAGTCTCTTGAGAAGATTACCAAGTAATTCTTAGAGTCGCCCTTGAACATGGCACTTTGTCTTTTGCATGCATTATAATTCGTTGAACCTTTGCACTGAGCCAATCCTTTGAGTTTCTTTCTCTCCTCTGGGTCACCTGACGTAAGTCACAGCATCCACTGTATCATCAAGTTTTGGTCCATGTCATGTTTTTGTTTTTGTGCCTTAGTGTTCAAGGGAAGTATCCACCTCTAGAGTCAGCCATCCCAAATATCTTGTCTCAAAACCCATGTCAGTCCATGTTCATTTGATCTACCAATTACACCTCTATGTCCATTTCGCATCATTGATGGGGGATACATCAAGGCCCTCCTTCGATGATCCTGTTCCTATCGACCTCAACACATTATCCAGGAATTAGGCTTAGAAACTAGTTAGTACTTTGGGACCTACATGCCTCAATGGCAAGCCTCCTCACATTCAACAGTAGGTTTACATCATTGACCTCTGATCGGATGATTCCACGGATGTTCAAATCCAGCTCATCCATTCACATTTGTTGGAATGTACTAGGGTACCTTTGGAATCATTAACATTAATGGTGATCTCCCTCGCACTTGTTAACGGTTTACACCATTGACCAGTAATCAAGTGGTTTCTGCCATGTTCGACATCAGGACATCTATTCACATGGTTAGATTCGTACCACATTGGGATTGGTAAGAAGACCCTGGGTTGAGTATGATCACTATGATATATACTTTTCCCAGGTTGCGAAGGAGTTTCTCTTGGAAAAATGACACATGTGTTGTTACATAGATCCACTTTGTATTGGTCGTGGCTATGTCTTGTCATCTCGTAGATCCACTATGTATTCTTCGTGGCTACGATTAGTTTAGGTCATGGAAGTATATATCCAGAGTGTATTTTAAGTGGCTATACCTTTTTATCAATAAAATTATGGATCCACAGTGTATTTTATGGCGGCCATATCTTGCAAGTCTTGATCACCCAAGCATAGGTATGTCTGCCTTGGGTTTGAAAAAATTCATAATATTTGTTGGATGTTTGTGTGCAACTTTTGTTAGGTTCTTTGCATCTATACCCTTGCTTGAAAGTCTACAAATCATTTCAGTTATCAGTTCCTGTCTTCTAACTTCATACCTTGGGGGGCAATCTCTTACACATAAAAATAACTCACTTTGATAGTGTCGCAAGTGTCGTCATTACAAGTGTCGCATGTGTCACATTTTGCTCACAAGTGTCACACATTGCTCACAAGTGTCTCACTTTGCTCACAAGTGTCACAAGTGTTAAAGAAAGCATACTGTCATGATGCCTATGTCATGCCTATAATGACATGAGAAGGACACATAAAACACCTCAAACATTTGATTTGGAAGAGGAGAAATGAGTCAGCAGTCTCATGAACCTTTTTCCATCTGAAAACACTAACAAAACTAAGCTTTTGAAGCAGAGCGCTCTCCTATACCTCTTCTGGGAACACCGATGCTCCCCCTTACACTATCTGGGAGTGTTATAAAGCTCCTCTAGCCCTTTTGAGGGAGCGCTATGGATTTTGAAATCGTTGGCGCCCCCCTAAATCCTACTGGGGAGCGCTACAACGCTCTGATGGCCCTTTTGAGGGAGCGATACCTATTCTGGGCAGTTGTTACGTTGTTGAGATGAATGGGGGAAGGATCCTTTCATTCTTGGAAGGTAGTTGGATTCAAATCCCTAGTCCAGCCATGATCTTAGGGTAGATCCTCAACTGAATGAGGTAAATCCTCAACTACCCCAAGGATATCTCAAGTGGTTAGAGCCTCTCCAAGGTTATATAAGAAAGCTTTCTAATGGTGAAAGGGGACTGAAAAGGAGAATCACACCAAACTTATGATCTCATAAGTGGTGCTACAATAGTGATATTTTGGAAGAAAGAGACCTATGATCTCATAGGGAGTAATCGGTGAAGCTATCATCATTCGGATCGTGGATCTTTTGAGCAAGGGGTAGACAAGGAGGACTTGGCGAAACTGCTGCAATTCATCTACGACTGTAAGAAATGTTTTGTCCTCATTAATATAATTTGCTTGGCCTGTTTCTTTCTAATTCGTGTTCAATCTCACATGAATTTGTCTCTTTAGTAGATAGACCTATTTCGGACTAATCTTGATAGGGTAGGAAGTGGTCGTATTTTTTTTGTCTACGGGGCTCATCGAGGAGCGAAAGATTGGAGCTCAACTCGGAGCGTCCAGGGACAAATGTCGATAAAAAGGTACTCCTTTTCTCATTCCTCCTCATGCATTAGTTTGTATAGATCTGAAAGGAATTCATTTTCCACGTTAATCACTTTCTGTCTTAGAGTTAAGAGTCTAGCTCTTTGAGGAAATCTACCTGTCGGCAGGGAGATTTTCCTTCAACACTTGTCATGCTATTTTTGGTGGTATGTGGAATGTCACATAAATCCTCCTGGTTTGAGAGTTATGGCCTTATGAAGATGAAGGATCCTCACATGAAGGCTTGAAGCCCCCAAATTCAAAGAAGTCAAAGTGACCTAAAAGAAGAAATGATAAAATAAGGTGACAAAATCAAGAAGGAATATTTATGGAAAGTGGTTAACCCTAAAAATAAGGAAAATAGGTTAAGTGA
>ML792088.1:89813-106452 GCA_009831015.1 Picea engelmannii | reverse complement strand
GGGTTCGCAGGAGGTTTTCCCTCTTTCCTCTTTTCATGAGGAGTTCTTTTATGTAATGAGTACCTAAAATGGCCAAGTTGTTGGGACTCAATTTTTTTTGTCATTACAGTTAGGATTAGCTTACATTAGTTTATACCTAGACTATACTCCTAGATATTGGTTAATACATTCATTTACACTTTATTTCACCTAATTTGGCCACATACAAAAGAAGGGCACCTCATCCCTAGATTTTAGGGAAAACTGCTAATTTTAGATCAAGACTCAACTCCCAGTTCTTGATTTTCTCGATTTATTCTTGATTTTCTTGATTTATTCATGATTTATTCCAACTCCCTCATGTAAAAAATCATCTATTACTGGGGAATGCACACCTCCTCTTTGAGTGAGATATTTATTCCTTAATTAATGATTTTTTCCGTTACTATTATTAGTAACTACTATTTCGGGTCAGTTAAGTGAGTTGGAACAGCTTCTCTTGTCAGTTAAGTGAGCTTAACTGAGATAATGTGCATCACTTGACTCTTGTGGACATTAATGAGTGTGTGACATGTATCTTTAATGGTCTAGGTCAAACTATCTAGTCTCCCTTAGCTTATGACACCTATTTTATCTATTTCTAGCTTTTTTTGACTAGAATTTCTATGTTGGAAATTCTATGTATTCACCTCCTCTCTTATTTTTTGAGGATGGTTGCTCATGTATATTCATTTTTTATTAATATAATTCTCTGATTTATGGAGAAAAAACTCTCTCCCATCTCTTGAATATCATCAAATTGCATGTGTTCAATTTAACTAGAATTCTAGATCTATTGGGGTTTCTGCGGGAATTCTACACATGTAAAGATCACAAAGTCTTCTAGAGCTCCTTAGCTGACAACAGTATCCTTTCTATTCCTAATATTTTTATTGTCGGTGACTTGAAATTCATTTTATCCTTGGATGAACATTGGGGGGGATCTTTCATGCTAGGCCCAACTGAGGATTTTTATAGAGATTTATTCATCTCCAAGAAGCTGATCGATGTTAATCCTCCCAAGTTGGTCCCTACCTGGAAAAATGACCGATCTGGTCAAGATGCAATTTCTAGAAGGCTCAATAGATGTTTTATTTTTGAAGGTCTCTTGTCTACTATTGTTTTATACAAGTCGTGGGTGGAATACCACTTTGTATCAGATCATGTCCCCTTACTTATTCAATTGGATAATTCACCTGTGTACAAGGCCTTCCCTTACAAATTTAATGTGTATTGGTTGAGGGATTATGACTTTTTGAATATGGTCCATATTATTTGGAATGATCCATGTTTCCTGGTGGAGGGAAACAAACAAGTCATATTGTTGTGTAAACTGAAAGAACTAAAGAGTCAAACAAAAAGTGGATTAAAGACGTCAAGGTGAATGAGAAATTAAAATTAGTAAATATGGAAATAGATATAGAACGACTTTTATTTAAAAATACTGAGACTCCCTTATCATTGGAGGAAGAGAGATGACTTGATGAGATGGAAACAAACAGAAATAATTTTCTCCATAGGGAGGAGGAGGCTTGGAAAATCTGAAGTAGGATGACTTGGATTAAAAGAAAAGACTCTAATATGAATTTTTTCTAGAAGATGACTAGCTTCAATAGGAACTAAAAACATGTCTGGGAGATTCAAATTGACAGTGGGGATACCATTACTGATCAGAAGGTGATTAAAGATGATACTATTAACCATTTCAAACACTTATTTAAAGAAAAAGAGAGAATCGACTATAATTATTTGGTCAGGGTTTCCAGCCTTTACCCAAGAATGGTGAATGAGGAGGAAGTTGAGTCTCTTCTCAAACTTGTAACTTTGGAGGAAATAAAATATGTTCTTGAAATTTTCAAAAAATAAAGAAGCTCGGGCCTTGATGGGTGGACATAATAATTCTTTCTTTTCTTCTTCGATCTTGTGGGAAGTGACCTTCTAGATATGGTGGAGGAATCGAGGAGAAAGGATCATCTTAGTGGAGGTATTAATTCTACTTTTCTGTCTCTCATTCCGAAGGTAAAAAAACTGGTCTCCTTTGATGACTACCTACCTATCTCCTTATGTAATCTAATTTATAAGGTAATCTCAAAAATTCTTGCAAATCAAATAAAATCGATAGTGTCAAAGTGTCTTTATTCAAAGCACCTGGGATTCCTGAAGGGTAGGAGGATTCAGTACGCAATTGGGATGGCACATGAAAGCCTCCATAGTATAAACAAAAATAAGTTGAAATATCTAGTACTGAAGTTGGATCTTAAAAAATCCTATGATAGCATAGACTAGGAGTACTCAAGGCTAGTTTTACTCATAGTTGGTTTCAGAGTCAAGCTAACAGATTGGATAATGTGTTGCGTAACTAGTGCCAACTTTGTAGTCTTAATTAATGGTGAGGTGACATATTACTTCAAGGTTTGGAGGGGGCTTCATCAGGGATGCCCATTATCCGCTCATTTATTCATTATGCTAATGGAAGGGATTAGCCTGATGATATCCAAAAGTAGCATCGATCACAGTATCTCAAGTATAAAAGTAACAAAGATTTTAAAAATTGTCCATTTAATGTTTTTTGATGATGTCCTTATAATGTCAAAGTCATATCCATTGGATTGGAGACTGATTGTAGACATTCTCCAAGATTACTGTCAGGTTTCTGGTCTTTGCATAAATACATTAAAAACTATAGTCCACTACTGGGGGCTCAAGGAAGCAGATCTATCTCCTTTAAAAGATATATTACCCTTTACCTTTGTTTATTTCAATGTTGGTTTCAAGTACCTAGGTTATTACCTAAATCCAAGTTCTTCAAAATCTGTTGATTGGAGCTGGATGGTGGCTAAATTCGTAAAGAAAATTGGTTTGTGGTGTAATAAATGGCTATCGCTCGGAGGTATATTTATCCTAGTAAAAGTAGTGCTGGAAAGTCTATCAGTGTTTTGGATGTCCTTGGAGGTGATTCCAAGACCCATTTTAAATAAAATTTGTAAGCTAAGTTTTTCTTTCTTGTGGAGTGGACATAAGGAAAAGATCCAATTCCATCTCTATAGATGGGATCTCTTAGCTAGACCAAAACTCTGCGGAGTATGGGGGCTCATAAATATTCCAACATTCAACTCTGCATTAATAGAAAACACCTTTTGGAGGGTGCTGGCTCATGACAGCATTTGGAATAGAATTATATTGGGAAAATACCTGGGTAATTATTCAATTTCAAATTGGCTTTGGAAGTCTTCCCACCAGCATAAAAAGACATCCAATAAGCTTGGAAGCTACTACTTGCTGGCACATTTGGACTGAGAGAAATAAAGCCTTATTTGAGGATTGTTCAACCTCTTACGACACAATGGTGTACAGGATATCAGGCACTTTCTCTTGGCAACCAACTATGCCAAAGTCTATCCCAATTAGAGTTTGTGATTTTACTCTGACTGAAGGCTTCACTCTAGCCTATTTCGATGGAGAAACACTAGAAAATGGTGAGTTTTGTGGAGAAGGTGGTTTTTTCAAGATGCATGCAACAAGGATTACCAAATGGTTCCTAAATTGTAGAGCTAGCACCAACACAAAGGAAGAGCTCTTGGGATTGTTGGCAAATCTCACTTTGGCTATGCTTTGGTCGATTGAAAAATTCCAAATCCTAGGGTATTCAAAAGTTATTATAGATTGGATAAAGAAACATGGTTAGCTCCATGCGGTGAATATCAAATGCTGGAAAATAAAAAAAAATGGAATTGGCAAGTAAGTTCAAAGATATATTCTTTCAGCACATCTACAGGGATCATATTGAAGAGGTCGACTTACTATCAAAGAGGTTTCTCAAGGAAATTAAAGGTAGATTGACAGTTTATCATTGGGAAAATGGGGAAGAAAGATCTCATACTTACCTTAACATCTTTGAAGACTGAGTTGTTCGAGAAGTTTGTGCAGTGAATTTGTAGTAAAGACGTGAATGTATTTTTTGTAGATCTCCTACCCTTTTTACAATTCTTGGTATGATATTTATGTGAACTGATTGTAGAATTGATCCATCACAATCCTAAATAGATATTTGGGCTGATTAGGCTATTTTAAATTTTGTATCCTTCATTATCATTTCTATGTTGTAAAAGAAATTGTATCTAATATAATTTTGAGATATTTTTCATTTGGAAAAGTGTCTCTACTTGAGTTTCCTCCCAACCTTTTAATCATGTGATAAACCATTAAGTGACTCAGTTCCTACCAACCCATTATATCTAAGAGCCCTCAGACTTCACCCCTGTTCTTCGACACGTAACCCAATTTTGGATCCTATTCCAGATGCAAATAGAGTAGAAGAACATTTTGACCTGGTTCATTCATAACTAACAAAAGAGAAAGAAGCACCAATAGCACTGATCGATCGATTAACCCCTTTCAATTCATAGTCTTACCTATGTGAACTGAGGATAAAATTAGATTCTTGAACCATGATTATATCATCTCTATGCCTCCAACATGCTTCTATCTTATTTACACGTCTGTCAATGATGGGGGTGTTGATGGAAGATATGAAGCTACCCATTGATCCATAATGATATTGATATGCAGTTCCATCTTTCCTTCATAGGATGATCCAGATTCAGTTGATAATGGAGAGTGCTTAATTATAGAGCCCTTAGTAGCATATCCATATCCTTCAGTTCGAAGATAGAAGAAGGACAAAGGGAAGCTTTTGATGAGACAGTTTGAGTGCCAAAGTAAGGATTTTGGCCATCATATGAACCTGTAGTAAAGGCATCAAAGGAAGCAACAAACTATTCTCATTCCCTGAAACTACTTCGAGAGAGAGAGAGAGAGAGAGGAAGCATGGGTATGATAAAAAACCTTTAAGTCTATATGATCCATAATGAGTATCTTGTTTAATATCTCTGCATAGTGAATCAAGGAGCTTTCAGTCTATTAGATTGTAAGGAGTTATCTTTATTTATGCTTCAACATAGTGGATCAAAATGGATTTCCAACCTATTGGATTCATAGTGGTTAGTATTATTTATGCTAAGTAGTTTGAATCACTTATATCGCTTGAATTCTATTAGGAAAATTTCTTGGTCTCCTTATTTTTGGACAATCGTGAGCTTTCTTGCATTACCTCGGGTGAAGGGAGATAGAAATTCCATGGACTGAGCATAGATATGAGATAATATTTCTGCACCCTTCCTTCATATTTTGTACCTTTCCTTCATCGACCATATGGGAGAGAAAGAAGGGAACAAGAAATGTTTTCTTCCTAACTAATAACATAATAATTAGTGCTACTCAATGTAACACCTTGTTTCCCCCAATTTGTAATTAATCATAAAATAGGAATTTCCATGCTAAGGCATGAGGACAATGTAAATGTATTATTGACTGAGTTGCCAATGACTGACTGTGGGGTGAATCCTTGAAAGTAATGGCCATGATATTACTAGAGGAAGAATGTGAAAACTATAAGAGAGGGTTCATTATGACAAATAACCCCAAATTTCCCTTGATGAGGATGACAACCTCCTCTGGATCCCAAGGAGAGAAATCAGTTAATGAATAAAGGATCGGTGATTGAATTATCAACCACCCCCATGAATGGAAACATGGGTTGTTATCCCAAAGTACCTTAGGGACCTGTAGACCTAAGCTTACTTCTAACAGAAGGAACATGATATGTCGACAAACCTTCCAATGTAAGAGGGATACACAAGGGAGAGGAGAGACCAGACAAAACAAAGGGGGTAAGATTGCGAGGGAGATGCGCAGAGCTCTCCAGCGAGTCAAGAACTGAAGGCCATGAGACTGATGCTGAGGAGCATCTGAGAAACCTCATTGAGGCCATAACTGAAAAAGAAATCTCTGAGTTTTAGAGAACATGACCCAAACAAAAGCGAAAACGAAGGAAGAAACCTCAAGAAGTGTGAGAATTCCCTGGTGATATCATGGCTTGGCACGGGGGTGGCCAGAGTGCTAAGAATGAATGCTTCTATGCCTATGGTTGGGTGGAAAGATGAACACCCACAGGCAGTTGGTTCGTGACAATCTGTAATAGATAAGTGATTTCCTACCCTGTGTAATTTAGCCGTAACTGTGTATGAATTGGTTATACTGTGTATTCCTTTAGGAATGTGAATGAATACTTAATGGATATACTATGAATTTTTCTCATAAACTCTTGATTTTTGTAGTGTCTTAAGCTAGATCCATGAACTGTGAGCTCATTGACCTTAGGCGTAGTTTCATGTACGATGGTTTACTCATCTAGTCGTTATGAGTCCCTTGGAGGACAGAGTTTTTTAAACTCATGAGAGGTAGTGAATATATGCATAGGCTCTCTGCGATCAAATAGAACCCCAGAACCCCTTGATGAAGGAGCACAATAGTTGTGTTGAAGACTCTTCTAAGAGTCAAGTGCAGGAGAAAGAGCACAAAGCTCTCAAGTCCTCAATAGCTGACGAAGCTCAGGAAGGATAGCGAGTTTCAAATACTGAAAGAGAGTACCCTTTCCTTTGCTAGATGAACAGGTGATATCCTTTAAAAGGATATGAGGTCTGTCCCAACCATTATATTGGAGGAAGGAATGAAGGCGTTAATACCTCAACCTCTTTAGCCTTCGCAAGTAGCGATGGGATCTAGGATCGTAGATCCAAGGATCTATCGGAGCTCTATTAACTGTTGATCTTAACCCTTGCATAGGGAGGAGAGTGGACTCGATGAAGTCCTGAAAGTCCCAAAGTATTCGGAACCATCCATTGGCATAGGACACATGGTTTTTGGTCGACATTGCGACACCCGGGAAGCTAGAGGGCAAGACCCCTCTTCTTCGCAAGTCACAAAATCTCAGTATATGAAACCCAGATGTGCTCTGTGGATGAGATGGTTTAGTGTGAATAATGTTCGGCATCTCGGCACCCGAGAAACCAGAGGGCAAGACCCCTCATCTTCACAAGTCATGAAATCCCAGTATACGAAACCCCAATGCACTCTGTGGATAATTTGGTTTAGCGTGAATAATGTTCGGTGTCTCAACACCTGGGAAACCAGAGGGCAAGACCCCTTTTCTTCACAGGTCGGGAAATCCCAATATACAAAACCCCGATGCGTTCTGTGGATGAGCTAGTTTAGCGTGAATAAGTTTCGGTGTTTCGGCATCCACAAAATCAGAGGGCAAAACCCCTTGTATTCACAAGTCATGAAATCCTGATATACGAAACTCTAACGCACAATTAAGACTGAGTGTCTTTCAACACCCTTAAGCTCAAGAGGGATAGTGACCATCATATCTAGATCAACGAGGGTCGTTTATCTCATACACTAAATCCCATATCAGAGTTCGGGGAATGGAGTGACCAGTGGTTTGGGTCGCTGCATTTCAAACTCCCAGTTACCAAAATCCCAACACGTCAAGGACCATCGGATTAGGGGGACATTCGCAACTATCGATCTCATCAAAGGTAATATTTCGGGCTTCGAGGTTTGAAGAGTCAGAAGACTTGAATCTCTTGCATCATTGAGTCACAAAATGCAAAAGGTGTTTCTTGGCTTAGCCTGTGGCCATAACCAATGTTCACATGGAGGTGGATAAGGGAAGATCTAGCATATGCTAGGCCCCCATAGGAATTTGGGGATTCTATCCCTTGAGGAAGAGAAAAAAAATTATTTTTGTTGTAGTGGGTATGTGACACTCAATCCTTCATGAGATTAATAGATTCTACTACAATGGTCCTTCAAATTCAAAAATTAATATTCAGAATGGCTAAACCAATAGAAGATTCCACAACTTCCACAGTTAACACCGATAAATCAAATAGTTGACCCATCATGTCATCCAGATAAATGGGAAATATTGAAAGGTTCTAATTGAAAAATGGTAACATTGATTCAATTGGAATTGACATAATAGTAATATTTCGTCTATTTGGGAAGATTCCCTCAATACTTGAGAGATAAATGATCATAGGGAATGTTGAATATTTGAAAAGATCCATTTCGATTGGGAATGTAGAATGGAGGAGAAGGAAATTTCAGAGGGGACTTGACTTTAAATTCTTCTTTATTTGGGTGGGATCGGTGGAGTTGTATTTGAAATTATTGGAATGCATGGGATGGATCATAAGTAAGAAAAAAAATAAGAGAAGTGGGGGTTGGTATTCTCTTAATTTCATGATTATGCCTCTGGGTGAGGTGGAATACATCTCCACAATGATTGATTGGGAAAAAATATAGATAAGGTGTTGAAATGAGAGGTAAACCCTAAGTGATTGTTCTCTATATTCTTTATTCTATCTCTATACAGGGAGACTGAGAAGAGAAGTACCCAAAAAAATTCCCAAGGAGATAAGTACACAACACTTTGAAAGTCTATACTATTTTATCCCAACTACTTAATGTAAGGCACCTTAATTGAAATCCAGGCCAATAATTCAGAAATCCTATACACACTATTATCTATCTTCCCTCAAACAAATTAGATACAATAGACTTCTTTCCTTGGCTGGTATTCACGAAATGATCTTTGGATTTATGCACTTATCTCCTTGGCTTTATGTTATCCCCATATTACCTGAGATATGACAATACATTATATATGAGTTATCGTACCAGGGAAATAAGTGTGCACACAACAAATCTATTTCTTTGTCTATTCCACGTTATCCCAACTACTTAATTAAGTAGCTTGTTAGGTCAATAGTTTGGGAAATCCTATCCCTCCCTATATTCACTTTAGAGTGCATTTTATCTATCGATTAAAGCACTCACTTTATTTCAGAGTTGAAGTGGATTTCTTTTTGGCCTCAATCTTCTTTTTATTCTCTCTCTTATTGTATTATGAATAATGATATAACAGAAGGATATGTCATTTTTATTGATTATTAAATTAAAACGACATCTTAAATTGAAAGAAAATCATTTTCTTATGTTGAACTGCATTATATACATATTAATAGATCACAACCTTTATTTATAGTATAAAACAAAGAGACAACTTTCTATTTATAAATAAAGTGAGGTGGGATAGTCAAAGTGGAATTTCCAACTGATTCTTTTACCAAAATCCATGTAGTATTTTTCGAGTAATTATTGTATTCACCAAGTAAATGCAACTTCCACATAGAGATTGATAAATCAAGAACTTTATATATATATTTATGTTTTCAAGTATATAAATAATATTAATTACTTTATGTTTTTGTTTTCAAGTATATAAATAAGTTCTTGGATATACTGAACTTTCCTTAAGTGCCTTGGCACAATGCTTCATACTCTGATTAACTCAACTATTAATTTAGTTGAACAATAAATGAAATGTTTCATGTTATGAGGAAAATCTCTTTATGGATAGGGGTAAACCAAAATAGATGGAAATGACTACAAAAATAAACTCTAATCTCAAATATGTTATATAAACAAATATGCTAGAAAGACAAGATAAAAGGCCTACCTCATCCAGACGTTCAATGAAGTCAACCATTTAGCACTTGACTCAAAGAAATACACCTGCAACTAGTCATCAACAACCAAGAAACACAAGAATATGGTGATAATATATAATGTTAGCACATTCAATATCATAATCCATCAACATTCATAACAAATACGCCCATGGAATAAAAATTCAAATATTCGTAAGATATTAATTGGACAAGAAAAGAGTATTTCTATTAAAATGTAATCATCATAAGTGAATGAGTTACAAACTTCTATGTTGTCACGATTCAGAACTGAGAAACTAAGTTCCTCCCAACTGGGCCTCCACCACTTCAATCCTCCATGAAAGGAAAGCTCATATAAGAGAGACAATGACGTTATCAATTAAGAAGCGAAGAGATTGGGGGCTGAACAATGTGTTCAGACTTAAAGAACAAAGGGATGTAGACTCAATATGAAGTGAATAATTTCTCTAGAGTAACTTTTCTCTCAAAGTTGAATTCTTCTCCTCTTTTCCATAGCTTGGATTTGTCCTATTTGTAGCCTTCAAGTGGAACTGAAGGGTTGAGTGAGAATGTTTCCGGTATATGGAAGGCCAAGGATCATGGATCTCATGATGTGACATGGAAACCCGATACCATTTTTTAGTTTTGGGCACAAATTCTGATGTACGCACATTGTAGTGGTGCAACCTGTGTATACGCATGCTATAATACAAGCATGGTGTGTATATGTGGAAAAGTAATGTTTTTATCTCTAGGATTTGCAAAAAGGGACTTCAAGTATGCATAGGGAAATGGAGAAAGGCCCTCTATGCAAGTTTTCATAGGGTGAGGAAAATCTTTCTATAACAGATGCCCCCTAATGTGTGAGGTTAGAGGAGTATCTGCAATGGATGAAATAAATTATAAAACCCAGAAGTGGAGTAATGGGGGCCTATATGGAAGAACTAGTTTCTTGGTTCTGAACCATGTCAGCACAGAATTTTGTAACTCATTCACTTTTGCTAATTACATTTTAATAGAAATTATATTTTCTCATCCAATTAATATCTTACAAATATTTGAATTGTTATTCCATTGGAATATTTTTTATGAATGTTGATAGATTATGCTATTGAATGTGCTATAATTATATATTATCACCATATGATTTCATTGCTTGGTTGTTGAGGACTAATTGCAGGTGTATTTCTTTGAGTCAAATGCTCAATGATGGACTTCATCGAACATATGGACGAGGTAGGCCTTTTATCTTTCCTTTATAGCATATTTGTTTATATAGCATATTTGAGATTAGAGTTGATTTCTGCAGTCATTTCCATCTGTTGTGGTTTACTCCTAGCCATAGAGAGATTTTCCTTGTAACGGTCCCCCGAGGGGCCACTCTCCAAATTGTTAGAAACCATGAATTTTTTGGTTCCTTCCCATTTGGATTGTTTGTTTCCATGTTTTTATTTATTCTATCTCTTTTTATTCTCATTTTATTTCTCAATGGAGTTGTTTATACATATATAGTTCTATTATCCATTATGTTTCATGATTCCCATTTTATTTTAGGTGCATTTTCTGTTAGTGATGATGGTTTTGGGGTAGTGGTTTTTTTGTGGGGATAACACGAACACCCATGAACTAATTCCTCTGGATATTTCTTCATGTGTCAGTGTTCCATATGACCAACTTAATACTTCCTTCGATGGGTGCCACTTCACCTCAATTCTCTTTTCCCTATTCAATCTAACAATCCCTATTAGAAGGGACAACTTGAGCCCCATAGGGCCCTTATAGAGAGTAGGGAATCTATGTACGGTACTAATTTCCCAAGGAATGAAGGAATATCTACTTGGATTGGAGACCATGCAATGACTAATTCTAAGATGGAGGCCCTATTACTAGTAGGGCATAACTCCCATCAATAGATAGAAGTTGAATTGCAAGGAGGGCTTCATCTGCGAGGATTCTTTTGTTTCTCTCCAGACATAGGTTCCACATGATAATTTTTGGGTTGATCTGTCCTCTAAATGAATAATTTGCAAGGTTTTTCCCCCTCACCTCTTCTCTATAGATTGGGGCCAAGCTTTCAACCATGGTGTCAATTCTTTCTATCTCACTCATAAACCAACAGAGAGGTAGGGTAGCATGGAGAGGAGAAGAATTGGCCCTTTATTTCTGGTACAATGCAACTAACTATAGATATAGGGCCAACTGAAACATGATGGCTCCTAGTGCCTTTTCTCGTAGCACATAGAGAAGCAACATAGGGGCCTTTCAAACCTTTTCTTACCAGTACATCATGAGGTTGTATTATTCTCTGTTGCTATCTATGAGGAGGTGATAGCCTTAGGAATCCCATTATTTGGTGGGCCCTCTCCCAAGACTATTGGTATGAACTTAGTATCACTTTCATATCCTAGAACAAACAACTCTATATATACTCTATAAAACAAAAAATAATACTAGTTTTACAACTTCAAGCTCTTACACTCAAGGTGGAAAATCATCCATTATGGTTACATATAACTTAGCTTAATACATATCATACCTGACCATAAAATAGTTTAATTATATAATATGGTTCATTAGGTATAGTATTACTTGACTATTACCTAAGTACCATATTATGTATACCATTTAATACTTAGTTATTATTAGTTGGGTTGGTAATATTCCTTTGTTACATTCATTTTAGAGTCTATTCCCATTACGATGATCATGGTCATTCATCGGCATGATGTATGACTATTGGTCACTATAATTTTTTATTAATTAAAACAATCAAGTGTTACATAAATTGTCAACCCAAGGAAGTCTGTTTATTTCAAAGGCAATCACACACTGTATATGCTCAATCTCAAAAGCAATCCAAAGTTGTAGTAAAAGTTACACTAATCACACCTTGCTTTGAACAGACTGAAGTTCTACTTTGAATTACAGTAAAAGCAATATTTCTATTGCAGAATTCAAGATTCAAAGGAAACTAATTATCAGAAGAATCCTAGATTATATTAAGAAACAATAACCTAGGAAAAAGGAACCTTTTAGCAAACTGCAAAAGAGAAGACTAACTATTATGTAACAGAGAACAGGACCCTACTCCCCAAAGTAGGAATCTTCATCACCTGTCTCTAACTATCACACTTTCATAAACTCATTCTACAAACAGAATTACCAATCAAAATGATCAACAATTACCTAGGAATGAATTGTATGAAAATGATGCAACAATTAGTTGAAACGAAGTTTTAGCAAAACAAAGTTTTAACAAGGAACGAATAAAAAAAATAATTAACACACTACAGAAAATAATGGGTGAATCTTGTGAGGAAGGTGGGCCCTCTCCTTCTCACAAGATTCCCGAACAATGAAAGGGAACTAAGAAGAAATGCTCAAAATGATCTTTTGTTCATCTGTCCAATGTAACAAGTTACAATATCAAAAGTGAACACACTCCTTCTCTATAATTCCCTTCTAGCTAAGCCTTTTGTAATCCCCTTCTAATGTTGATTTCTCCTCTATTTAAAGAGGAGAATCCTCTTAATACAATTAAGCATAAGATTACATGTGTACATACAAATCCTATTCTTAGTCTAATCTAATCTTCTATGCTGGAATAGGATATTCTGATTTTCCATAGCAAAATGTTGTTATAGTGGTTGTAATGGTGATGGCTTTGAGGTATAGTCGTTTCAGCCAGTGTAACAGTTCCTTTAATTATCTTTTCTTGTTACTATTGTATGTGAAATATTGTTTCAGCATCGCAAATCACAGACTGTTTCAACAATGGGATTTGCATACTATTTAACTGTTTCAGCAACATGGTCTTCAAGCAGCAACGATATATTAACTGCAGTCTTCAAACTGTTTTAGCAACTATATATTTTTTATTAATGGCCAAGTATGAAAGTAATGTAAAATTACATGTAAAACAAATTACACATATAGCAAAGAGAAGAAACGTTATATACCTTTGGAAAAATAGATTAAGGTGATAATGTAGGCTTAAATATGAGTGAGAAAAGGATGTGATGACAGCAAAATGTTGGAAATACTAAAACAACTGAGAGGGGGGGGTGAATCAATTGTTTATGAGCTTAAACAATTTTATACCTTTTAAAATATTATTAAACTTCCTTCAAGTGATCATCAACAATATACAACATATGGATAGTAAAAGTAAAGACCATCAGTCACACATAAAGTACACACAGAGACAGTTTTTCATGAGGAAACCCATAAAGGGAGAAAACCTCTTCTTCTTTGAAATGATAGGCAGTCTTTTTCAGTTTTGTACATCATTTACAATTGATCACCAACTCAATGTGAGGCTGCTACCTCTGTTTTACAAGATGCAACTTGTTTGAGAGCACCAACTCTCTAGTTTCTCTAGCACCCACTAGAAGGAAGCACCAAATCCCTAAATATTCCAGCACCAAATGGATGGAAGCACCAACTTCCTGAATGTTCCAGCACCAACTGGATGGAAGCACCAACTTCCAATTACACAGGCTCCAACTTGCATAACAGAGAACACTTGTTCTCCCTAACACCACCCTGCCACCCTGGTTTCTCTGGCTGCAACTAGATGGAAGCTACAACTTCCAGTGTTCAAGCTCCCACTTGAACCTCTGAGGACAACAATCCTCCTGAGCACCTCCCAACCTCCCTAAAATATCAGATAACGAATACACAGACAACTACACAAATAAATTAAATTCTTACCAATCTTTCTCTATATAAGTCTGGTCTTCTTTCTTCTTTTCTGCAATTCTTCTCTTCTTCTGTTTGTTTAGCAGGTCCGCTCTGCATCAAATTTTTCTATCATTCATCTCTGATTATTCTCTGTCTGTCATTCTTCTCTGCTTATGCTCTGTCTGTCATTCTTCTCTGCTTCTACTCTGCCTTTTCATCTCACTCTGCACATTTTCTCTATCTCATGCTACGCCCCTGCTCATTTTTCTTGCCTTACTGTTTATTCATTTTCCCTCCAGAACAACCAACCTGAAACAGTCTGTTTCATATTCTTTTATACACACGAGAATGACGTTTCAACTTCCCAACTCCTTAGGCAAAATGACGACAACTGTCCAGGCAACCAAAACGCCAACTGATCGACAACTAATTTGCAATCATGAGTCTGTTTTGCTAACAGATTCCAAACTAAGGAGTTAACTATGAGAGAGAACAGTAACCCTCCGATCAATACTTGATCCGACGGTTCAGATCCAATTGAGATTTTACACATCACGATTTTGGCACTCTTGGCGTTCATAGTTTTTGTCACTTACAAATCCCGATCCCCGAAACTCCGTGAAGAAGTCAGATCAACGGTCTAGATCATTTCTTGATCTGACGGCTATAAATACATCATGACTTCGCATATCACAATTTTTCAATTCATGTTGCATGCCTTACCATATCCTGATTCGTGAAACTTTGATATGGTATAATATCAACAGTCCAGATCTGAGCTTGACTTGACGACTACGATTGAAGCGCGATATCACATATCGCGATTTCGAAATTTCTGTTGCCTTGTGTTCTTGTCTCCTTGATATCGCGATTCGCGAAACTCTGACATGAGCTATAATCAACGGTCTAGATTCACTCTCGATTCAATGGCTGCAATTGAATCACGATATCGCATATCGCGAAATCGGGGTTCTTGTTGCATTTGTTTCTTTTCCTTTTGAAATTGCGATTCACGAAACTCTGATATGGACTGTGATCAACGGTCTAGGTTATTTCTTGATCTGATGGTCCAGATTCAATCGAGATTTCTCATATCGCGAAATCGGAATTCTTGATGTATTGAGTTCTTTGCCTCTTGATTTCGTGATCCCTGAAACTCCGATAAGAAGTTAAATCAACGGTCCGGATCTGATCTCTATTCAGCGGCTATGATTAAATCGAGAAATCACATATCGTGATTTTGGGGTTCTTGTTGTCAAAGGTTTTTGTCATTTGAAAGTTCTGATTCACGAAACTCCGATAAGGAGTTAAATCAACGGTCCAGATCACTTGTTATCTTAACGGCTGCGATTAAATTGCAAAATCGCATATCCCAATTTCGGGGTTCTTGTTGTCAAATGATTTTGACATTTCAAAGTCTTAATCCCCGATACTCTGACAATGACTGGAATTAATGGTCTAGATCAAGGTTTGATCTGACGGCTCAGATTTCATCGCGAATTTACATATTGTGATTACACCCACTTCTCCTTTCAGTTTAAATACTGTGCAGGCTCTCTTCGATCCAACGGTGGTCAGACCCTGTGCTCATATCTGACGACTAAGATCAGTCTCCCTCTTTAATGTTCTCTTCTTGTCTCTATTCAGATCTGACAGCTCTCATGCTGTCGAGAGTTTTGAATGTGATCCAGCGATTAGAAATACTTTCTCGGGCCTTCGATCACTCGATATTCCTGGACTTATGCCGTCTTCACCATTGTACTTGCCATCAATGACAAGCATTCATTGTTTGTTAAATATTTGCCAACAATCTCCCCCTTTGACATTGATGGCAACACAAGCACCCACTTGCATTCAGACTCAACTCTCTGCATTCAGCCATCCAGACTCGACTCTGTTCTCAAAACATTTCGAACTTGACTCCTTTCTCCCCCTTTGACATCAATGTCAAAGAAGAAACATTCTTCCTCTGATCTTGTTGCAAAACATACTCCCCCTGTTGTCTATAAGCATCTAGAAAAGACACCAGATATTCAATAAATACTCCCCCTGACTAGGTGAACATTTTAAACACCAGAAATTATAAGCCCCAACTTTTGACAAAGATATCCAAAAGGGGTCGTTGCTAATGGTTTGGTAAAAATATCAACAATCTGTTCTGTAGAGGGTATATAATTCAGTTGAACAATTATGTTTGTAACTTGTTCTCTGAGAAAATGGTACTTGATTGGAATATGCTTAGTCTTGGAATGAAGAACAGGATTCTTGGAGACACTAATGGAACTGGTGTTGTCATAATGAATTGGAATAGGATCAGTGTAAGTTATCTTCAGATCTGTAAGAGTTTGTATCATCCATAAGATTTGTGTATAACAAGTAGCAGCAGCAATGTATTCTACCTCTGTAGTGGATAATGAAATAGATCCTTGCTTCTTACTAAGCCATGCAACTAATGAGTCACCCAGAAAAAATGCTCCTCCACTGGTGCTTTTTCTCTCATCAACACAGTTTGCCCA
>ML792088.1:10553-84152 GCA_009831015.1 Picea engelmannii | reverse complement strand
CTCTACTACATCCCAAACATCAGCACCCAAGGCCATTAAGTATGTTCTCATTCTAATCTTCCAGAAGGCAAAATTTGTTCCATCAAATAGAGGGGGCTTAGAGGACAAAGTCCCTTCATGACTTGTCATGTTTAAGCTTACAGATCTACCTTTAAAAAAAAAAGGAACCCGCTCTAATACCAATTGTTGGAAATACTAAAACAACTGAGAGGGGGGGGGGTGAATCAATTGTTTATGAGCTTAAACAATTTTATACCTTCTAAAATATTATTAAACTTCCTTCAAGTGATCATCAACAATATACAGCATATGGACAATAAAAGTAAAGACCATCGGTCACACATAAAGTACACACAGAGACAGTTTTTCATGAGGAAACCCATAAAGGGAGAAAACCTCTTCTTCTTTGAAATGATAGGCAGTCTTTTTCAGTTCTGTACATCATTTACAATTGAGAACCAACTCAATGTGAGGCTGCTACCTCTATTTTACAAGATGCAACTTGTTTGAGAGCACCAACTCTCTGGTTTCTCTAGCACCCATTAGAAGGAAGCACCAACTCCCTGAATATTCCAGCACCAACTGGATGGAAGCACCAACTTCTTGAATGTTCCAGCACCAACTTCCAGTTACACAGGCTCCAACCTGCATAACAGAGAACACTTGTTCTCCCTAACACCACCCTGCCACCCTGGTTTCTCTGGCTGCAACCAAATGGAAGCTACAACTTCTAGTGTTCAAGCTCCCACTTGAACCTCTGAGGACAACAGTCCTTCTGAGCACCTCCCAACCTCCCTAAAATATCAGATAATGAATACACAGAAAACTACACAAATAAATTAAATTCTTACCAATCTTTCTCTGTATAAGTCTGGTCTTCTTTCTTCTTTTCTACAATTCTTCTCTTCTTCTGTTTGTTTAGCATGTCTGCTCTGCATCAACTTTTTCTATCATTCAGCTCTGCTTCTACTCTGTCTTTCATTCTGCTCTGCTTCTGCTCTGTCTGTCATTCTGCTCTGCTTCTACTCTACCTTTTCATATCACTTTGCACATTTTCTCTATCTCATGCTACGCCCCTGCTCATTTTCCTTGCCTTACTGTTTATTCGTTTTCCCTCCAGAACAGCCAACCTGACATAGTCTGTTTCATCTTCTTTTATACACACGAGCACGATGTTTCAACTTCCCAAATCCGTAGGAAAAATGACGACAACTGTCCAGGAAACTGAAACGCCAACTGATCGACAACTAATTTGCAATCATGAGTCCGTTTTGCTAACAGATTCCAAACTAAGAAGTTAACTATGAGAGAGAACAGTAACCCTCCGATCAATACTTGATCCGATGGTTCAGATATAATCGAGATTTTACACATCGCAATTTCGACACTCTTGGTGTTCATATTTTTTGTCACTTACAAATCCCGATCCCTGAAACTCCGTGAAGAAGTCAGATCAACGGTCTAGATCATTTCTTGATCTGACGGCTACAAATACATCATGACTTCGCATATTGCGATTTTGCAATTCATGTTGCATGCCTTACCATATCCTGATTCGCGAAACTCCGATATGGTATAATATCAATGGTCTAGATCTGAGATTGACTTGATGGCTACGATTGAAGCGCGATATCACATATCGCGATTTCGGAATTTCTTTTGCCTTGTGTTCTTGTCTCCTTGATATCGCAATTCGCGAAAACTCCGAAACGAGCTATGATCAATGGTCTAGATTCACTCTCGATTCAATGGATACGATTGAATCACGATATCGCATTTTCAAAATCGAGGTTCTTGTTGCATTTGTTTCTTTTCCTTTTGAAATCGTGATTCACGAAACTCCGATATGGGCTGTGATCAACGGTCCAGGTTATTTCTTGATCTGACGGTCCAGATTCAATCGTGATTTTGCATATCGCGAAACCATTATTCTTGATGCATTGAGTTCTTTGCCTCTTGAGTTCGCGATCCCCGAAACTCTGATAAGAATTTAAATCAACGGTCCAGATATGATCTCTATTCAGCGGCTGTGATTAAATCGCGAAATTGCATATCGCGATTTCGAGGTTCTTGTTGTCAAAGGTTTTTGTCATTTGAAAGTTCTAATTCATGAAAATCTGATAAGGAGTTAAATCAATGGTCCAGATCACTTATTATCTTAACGGCTGCGATTAAATCGCAAAATCGCATATCGTGATTTTGGGGTTCTTGTTGTCAAATGATTTTGACATTTCAAAGTCCCAATCCCATATACTCCGACAGTGATTGGAATTAACGATCCAGATCAAGGTTTGATCTGACGGCTCAGATTTCATCGCGAATTTGCATATTGTTATTACACCCCTTCTCCTTGCAGTTTAAAGACCGTGCAGGTTCTCTTCGATCCAACGGTGGTCGGACCCTGTGCTCGGATCTGACGACTGAGATCAGTCTCCCTCTTCAATGCGCTCTTCTTGTCATTATTCAGATCTGATAACTCTCATGCTGTCGGGAGTTTTGAATGTGATCCAGCAATTAGAAATACTTTCTTGAGCCTTCGATCACTCGATCTTCCTGGACTTATGCCGTCTTCACCATTGTACTTGCCATCAATGACAAGCATTCGTTGTTTGTTAAATATTTTCCAACACAAAAAGTATGAGCAAAAAGGTACATTATAGGGTCCTAACAATGACCATATGATATATTATAGGAGAAGGTTTCCTCGGAAGAGATGAGGGTGTATAAGAATGCTACATAAGTTTCCACGTCATCATGCCATGTTAGAGGGCATGTAATCAAGAGTGGGAGAATCATAGAATGCCATGTAGCGGTCGTGTACAAGTTTATGAAAGGAGGATGTTGGATATGTTATTTTAGAGAAGAGTTTAAAATATCTCAAGGAAGGTTTTTGATTGGAAGTCTCATAGTGTTTTTGACTAATATTTCGGAGGGAGTACGATAGTGTTTCAGACTAGGAGTTTGAAGAAATTTCGATGTGATTTTCGAGGAATTCGCATAGCTAGAGATTGAAGCTTTCCGATGGGAGGCTATGAAGAAACGTTATGACAATCCTGTGAATATATAGCTACATATTTGAAAATACCAAAAGATAAATGATTGGGATTGATCCCAATTTTGAGAGAAGTGGTCTAGATCTAAAGACTGTCACAACAATAATTTAGTGAATGTTTTCTATGAAAATTCAAGTTTTCAAAGGTGTTGGACCTTGAACAAGTTTTGAGTATCCTTGGTCATGTTTAACCTATTTTTGAGACTTTGATAGGTTGTCGAAGGTAGAGCACAACTCGAAGCGGATATCGCGAGATCTCAACCCCATTTTAGGACCTTTTTGGTTTCGGTCTTATGTAATAGGTATGGGGATGTCGACCCATGGGTTTACCCATTCTTAGGCCTATTTTGTAATGTATAAATAGAAGTGTAGGTGATGTAAGAAGAGGTGGGTAGTGACTAGTAGTGACTAGTCAGTTGCAAGTGTGTTAAGTGCTAAGTGGTAATTTCTTTGTGCATACTGTGTGAGGCTTGTAGAGATAAGTGCAAGTGATTGTAAGAGACTGTGGAAGGATTTGTGCTATAACTCAAGGAAGAGGATCTAGTGAGGTGCACATATCTCCTATCCTCTGTGGAGTTGATTTTTAGGCTCTGTGCATGTATCTGATTGACCAATGATAATAAAGAAGATGAAGATTTGGTGGACGTATCCTCAGGGAGGGGGTGAACCACGTATATCCTGTGTTGTGAATTCTTTGTGCTTCTTGGTTGTTCTTTTTTTTATGTGATTCAATGTTTAATGCAATGTTAGATGAATCTAATATGATATATTTGTGCCGAATAATGTGAATGAGTGCTAGATCTGATTTATGTTGGTATTCTTAGTGCTTGAGTCCATTGAATCTTTGTGAATACTGCATAGATATTATGTTAGGGTTTAGCTGCATTGTAAGCTAAGACTGAATATTGATGAATCATAGTTTATAAGTGCTATGTTAAGGTGTTACAATCATAGATTCATGTCCCATCTAAGGTTGCAAACATTGGAGTCCTACAACCACCCCTACCACTACCTCAGGTGAGACTTCATCTGCTTCGCAGGTGTTGCCGAAAGGGCCGGTGGTTAGGGTTTTGTTGGTGATTTGTTGTACTGTTGAAACTTGGGTCTACCTTTGTTCCAACAAATGGTTCTGTTGCCAGGAACTAAAACTGTGATTGCTGGGAAATGAGAAAGAAGAAGCTCTGTGTGAATATCTGAACTGAAACTGTGATTGTTGGGAATTGAGAAATAATAATCTCTATGCGAAGATCTGACATGAAACTATGAAATCCACATTCACATATATGTTTCCTTAGTGCACAGTACTCTACTTGGATTGTGAAACTTTGTGCAAATAAGAGAATTCATATCCAAAGAAAAGAGTTAAGATCTAGAAGCTTTGTGCTCTGGTAAAGGTGAGAATAGTGAAATGTTTTAGATTTGGAATCTTTATGCTCTACCAAAAATAAGATTACTAGAAATTTTTGTTTCAAAAATATGGATCTAGGTATGTTTGATAAATTTTGTCCTAGCCTGAAAACTAGGTCACAGCTAGAAGAAATAAGATTTGATATGAGTAGATCTGATAAGAATAGTGAAATATATGTTATTCCTATGCATAGAAAGAATCTTTGGACTAACAAATGGATGCAGGATCCTAGAAGGAATTTTTTTCAAGTTATCTACCATGATCCTAGTGCGTAGTACATGAAAGGATGGGGATCATTTAAGATAAAGAGAGGATTAACTCTTTTTTACAGTTGTAGAAGACCGAGACATATTGCTAAGGAATGCCCTGGTAGAAGACCCAGTTGTCTTTTTTGTAAAGCTATGGATCATGAAGTTTTGGATTGCCCTAGAATGATTGCTAAGGTTGAAAGAATGAATATGAGATAAGAAAACCCTAAGGAAGGTCAAGAAACTAAGACCATGGTAGTATCCTATAAAGAATCATAGACTGTACTATTGCAAATGAAAGAAACCCCAAATGATCACAGAGATATAAACTTATCAGAGATCTTCAAAGAAAAAGAATGCATAGAAACAAGAATAGGTGACTTTGACATTGATTGTGTTCTGAATGAGGAAACATAGGTGAATATCATGACAAAAAGAACTTGGGAAATTTTAGGAAACCCTGTCGTGATTCCTTCATTGGGAGGAATAGGATTATTTAGAGGAAAGATGATAACCATATGTGGAAGACTTACCCAGATATCTATGAGTGCTCATGGAACCTTGACAGAAGAATATTTTGAGGTTGTTAAATTTATTGAGAACAACGCCCCATTTTATATGTTACTAGGAAAACCTTGGATCGAAAAGGATCAAGCCATAAGAAAAGAAGAGGAAGTCTTAAAGAAGAAGAAGAAATAATTAAAAGATTTCATGACTACGAGGATCACACATTTGATTGAAGAATAGGAGAATAGGTCGAATTTAATTAGAACCATAAACTTGGATGTCAAAGTTGAAAAGAAACACGAGGAATTGAGACACCTATATTTATAGGAGAGTAGAGAACCTACACCAGATAGAGAAGAAGTATTTCTCTTGAACCCTAGTAAAGACCATCAACAACGCAAAGTTACCATGCCAAGATAAGATCAGAATTAGAATGGAAATAGGAATACTGAGACTTATATCTCTAGGAATAAGGCTAGAAATATCAGTAAGAAGAAAGAAAATATAGAAAAGTTACAAAAATTTCTAGAAGGAACTGCACAGAAGGAAGGATTCCAAAATCTGAACTTCGTCGGGACACCAGTACAACACAGCATGGCACTTAGTCATGGTGAAGTAATACAACCGTTGGACACATTATAACCGTTAGCTCAACAACCCAAATAGTTAGAACAATAGTTATGGCCATAAATCTCTCCATCAAACCATTAGGACCATGTTGTAATGAATAGAACTGCATTGATGAAGGCTTCTCGCCCATTGGAAAGATCTGTTACCCAATTGTCTACTTATTCCATTGAGCCTTGCACCGAGAAATTTTTTTCCACTCGTGATTATCTGCGCCTACATATTAGTTGATTTTGCATAGTGATCATCGATCTATCACCATCCATCTTGTTGCATCGAATGGTTTCTCTTCAACCCGAGATATTCAACCAAGAGCGTGTGTGTCTAAAGATCTTAGCACAATTGAAGAATTTGTGAAGGAGATACTCATCAACCTCATGATTGAAAGAGTAATGTATATGGGTGTATAAGATTCATCGACTAGAGGAGTGAAAGCCTCCCTATTGAATGATCGCAGATCCGGACCATCCTGAGTTGCAACTAAGAAAAGAACCAAGACTTGGAGAATGCAAAGTTATTACCGTCCATACTACCCAATTACATCCCACCCCTAGATGGTGTAGTAAGTCGCAACAGTGTCCTGAGGGACTTCATATACACCATCATCACTGCGTACCTCCCGAAGGGGATACACACAGTCAGACCACAGCTAGAGAGGATTCCAACCTTGAATATTAAGGACTATAACCTGGGAGACCATAAGAGCTATGGAATTCTCACACCTCACAAATATGTGACCAAGATGAAGGGAAAGAAGATCAATATCATCTCTTAGTCATGGACCATGAACCTCACACAGTCCACCCTTTTGAATGTAATGAAACATCCACATTTTGGAAGGAACCAGGAGGTTAATGCCTATGTTAAGATCCTACTATCGTGCTTGTATGGTGACTATATTTGTTTGGAAAGATGTATCACTGTCGATCTGGCACTGATCCATAGGATCACCAGACTAAGCATGCAGGGACCAGAACCACAAAACTTATACCTAGGAAAAGTTGCAGACCGCGCATTGACACAAATGATTAAAGAAACATATGACAATGTTGAGAAGGGGACGCGAGGCTACAAGTTATCCTCAATCGAGAATGGAACAGTGCACCTAGCATGCCAATTAATTGCAGGAAATCTAGTAAGAAATAGAAAAACCGTGCAGGTTATAGGGTTTGTCATTGACCTCACTGATAAATGTGTGGAAGGCCTACAGGTGAACTAACCAAAGTACCTAGTTAACCAGCTTGAACTAGATTGTTATGAAATTGAGGATCAAGGATATGAGTTTCACTTTAGCTGGCTCCTGATCCTCATCATGTTTACTATTTGGGAGATACTGGAAGGTGCAACCTTCCTTGACATTGATCCATTAGAGTTGCTTTATATGAATTTCACCATGCTCTAGTATTCGAGCGATATGGGAAAGAAGTGGCAGTCAAACGCAGTATTTCATACCTATTACCTACAGCTTAGGAGGGATATTGAGTCCTTACCTTGTATGACGTTGAACACCCTGGACAGGTTTAGGCCTCTTACGAAATTCTATGTAGATAGGCATTTTTTTTACATTAATGCATGCAATGATGAAATAAAAGAAGAACTCCAATACTACTACAAGCTCACTATAGAGGACCTTGAAGAAATCATTAAATACTAGCCTGAAGAACTCCTTATCTCTACTGACCCCAGAGATCTATATGACCCAGACCTCATTGGAAATCTAATGGTTACTCGTGAATAGTATGATTCCCCAAGCAACAACAAGAAGAAAAAAAAGAAATATGTACATGAAATACACAACACATCAAAAGAGACCACATCTGAGTCACTAAGTGGAGGAGGTGATGATGAAGTGAACAAGGAGGAAAAAGAATAAGAAGAATATAAGCAAGGCGAAATAACACCGCCAAAAAACTTTTCTGATGACACTGATCCATCTAAGAAAATAAAGGCTTTCCCCACAAAACCTTCATCGCGGAAGAAGTCCAAATCCAATAAGAAAAAGGTCCAGAGTGTACTCATGGGAGACAACTTAGAATTCATTATTTCAGCTATAGGAGATGCCTCATAAGATTTTTTTCAAAGAAACAAAGCAAAACATGAAGCCATGTATGATCGAATTTAAGAAGAACTAATAGGTGTACAACAAGCCCTTTATTTGAACTGTGTAGCGTCCACTGCGCCCCCTCCCTCAGAAGAACTAGAGTTGGGAGATGAGTGTGCTCAACTCCATAGACTGGCTGATGTGACTGAAGCCTGCCTTAATTGGGCACAAGCTGAGAAAGACCAGGCCACAATGGCCCTGAAACAAGCACAGGAGGAAGTTATCGAGCAATGCAGGATTGTGCAATAGGAGAAGGATTCCCTTGAAGTGAAGTTTGAAGAAGAGAGAGCACATATCTAGCAAGATAAAGAAAAGCTACTCGTTCAATAGGTCGTAGTAAAAGAAGAAATCAATAGAGAACTTCACTCTATGATGGGCTTGGATCAAAAGGAGGCCGAACGAGTAGAACACCAAGTAGCGAAACTCACAGAAATCATCCAACAACTTCAACAGAGAATCAAAAATCTGGAGCTAATAATAGTCCCCAGTACTCCGCAGGATGTGGGAGATCAACGAGAAGCAACTGCTTGAAGCGCAGTTGAAAGAATCAAGAACCTTACCATGGAATGTAAAAAACTGAGTCATAACAGTGCCCGGATTTATGAGAAACTCACTAAGGATCCTGAATTGAAGGCACTGGAGTCACATCTCTAGGAAGCAAAGAAACAAGTAGAAACAATACAGGTGCATTTGAATCCCCTGACAGCCATTGAGAGGATGAAGAAATCCCAAGAACAACGCAGTGCTCAACAACATGTCCACACCATTCAGAGCAGAGTCATGGAAGTGACTCAGAGGCTTCAATCAATCCAAGATGAGTCTTGCCAACTATTCACAGAGATCGAAGGCAGAAGAGAAGAACTGGAGCAATTCATTACTTCAGCTAAACAATGCTTAGAGGGACCTATCAATGAATAAGTAATAAAAGAGTTCGTTGAGAAGGAGGTCATGTCACAACAACATGTCAAAAAAGCTCAAGACAAGATCAAGGACTTTGAGGCAGAATTACCCAGAAGAGAGTGACTTGAGACGGGTCACAGATGTGTGTTGGGGGCTTGTTGCCCTTGACCCAGTTTTGAGGATCCTTGGTCATGTTTAACCTATTTTTGGGACTTCGACAGGCTATCGAAGGTAGAGCGAAAGTCAAAGCGTATATCGTGAGATCTCGGCCCCTTTTTAGGGCCTTTTTGGGTTTCAGGCTTATGCAATGGGTATGGGGATGTCAGCCCATGGTTTTACCCATGATTAGGCCTATTTTGTAATGTATAAATAGAATTCTAGATGATGTAAGAAGCGGTGGTTAGTGACTAGTAGTGACTAGTCAGTTGCAAGTGTGTTAAGTGCTAAGTGGTAATTTCTTTGTGAATACTGTGTGAGGATTACAGAGCTAAGTGCAAGTGATTATAAGAGACTATGGAAGGATTTGTATTGTAATGCAAGGAAGGAGGATCTAGTGAGGTGCACAGATCTTCTATCCTCCGCGAAGTTGATTTTGAGGCTCTGTGCATGTAGTTGATTGCCCGATGATAATAAAGAAGATGAAGAGTTGGTGGGCGTGGCCCTAGGGAGGGGGTGAACCACCTATATCCTTTGTTTTGAATGATTTGTGCTTCTTGGTTGTTATTTTGTTTATGTTATTCAATTCTTAGTGCGATGTTATATTATAGATGAATCTGATATGATAGCTTTGTGTTGAATAATGTGAATGAATGCTAGATCTAATTTATGTTGGTACGCTTAGTGCTTGAGTCCATTGAATCTATGTGAATATTGTGCAGATATTATGTTAGGGTTTAGTTGTGTTGTAAGATAAGACTGAATATTGATGAATCATAATTGCTAAGTGCATTGTTAAGGTGTTACAATCACAGATCTATGTCCCAACAAAGGTTGAAGACACTGGAGTCATGCAACTAGTCCCGCCTCTACCTTGGGTGAGACTTCATCTATTTCACAGGTTTTTCTAAAAGGGTCGATAATTAGGGTTTTGTTGGTGCGTTGTTGTAGCGTTGAACTATGGGTCTGCCCCTATGCCAACATAAGGTCTTCATCTTGTAGGGAATTTTTGAGGGCCTAAAAAAATGGTTTTTAGAAAACAAAATTTTCACGAAATTGTGTGTCCTCCCAAGACACACACTTTCTACTTATAAAATGATAGATATTGGAGAGAACTTTACAACAAGATAAAATATTTGCCAAATGGATTTTGTATGATGGAGTTGCAACCAAGGCAGTCAAGGGTATAATTTAATACCAGATTTATTTTAGAGAGAATAACTCCTAGCTTGGGAGTTATTTTGGGGCCCAAGAGTAGTCTATGGAAATATCATGGACTGTAGAAGTTATCCATGGAGCCAGATTTTGATATTTAGGTATATACAAATGTTGTAGGAGAGAAAGCAAACACATGTAGCATGTAGGGATATAAAAAGGAAAATGGTGAAAAATTCAAAAGACCAAGTTATTCTACTCAGAACTCATAATTGGGAAAATAAATAGTCGATGGAAAGTTCTTGAGGAGGAGAATCAATCTATTAACCTAGAAAATTAATTTGAGTAGAAATGTTTTTAGTTAACTCAAAAGAAGATGACTGGTGGAATTAAAGGGTAGAAAATTTATGATTTCTTTTCCAAATTGTGTATGTGTTTATTTCATCTAACAAAAACATTTTGCATGCATATTTTATGCATAAATAGAGGTTCATAGAAGTAGTTTGGTTTCTATATGAAAACCATAGAAATGGAATATTCCAAAGGATCTTATAGTAATGAAGATGAATTCAAAGGTTTGCATTTTAGCATGGGGAATGTTGAGACTAAAACAAATGGAAGAAGAGATGGGCAAGAGAATTTAACTATGAGAATCTTGCATAGAGAAGTGTAGATATATAGAGTTGATAATGAAAATATTATGAACAATCAAGAAGAGATACTTCAAAGTTTCAACATGTTGAAAAATCAAGCCAAAATGGACTCTGGCACAAAGCCCGAAGTTAGTGCTAGACAATTGGAAGCATCCAAAACCCATAGCAAAAGGGATGGGCATGGGGATGATAGGTAGTCAAGAACTAGAATCATATTACATCATTCTATAGAGAAATCCACTGGGAGATATCATGCTAGTTCAAGGCCAGGGAGAAACCCAAGTGTGTCCCCTGTAAGGAGGAAAAGGAGAAGGCATGAGGGATACATATTGTCAGGTGAACTCAGGAATATCAGGCCAATTCAATGGTGAGCATAGTAATGGAGAATATGTTGAGGTCTCTCTATTGGAAATGGATAAATATTTTTAGTTGCATGATTACCCCTCCAGGGTAGAAACAAGGATTGCAACATACCACTTACAATGAAAGGAATCCATGTGGTGGGATAAACTTAATAAATCCAATAATATTGATGAGATAAGGGTCTCATGGAGGAAAATCAAAGGATATTTCCAAAAGAAATATTTTTCTGAGAATTACTATGAGAGGAAGATGAAATATTTCTTTGAACTCAAGTTGGGAAGCATGTATGTGGGAAAATACGAAAAGAGGTTCTTTGAATTTTTGAAGTATGTTGACTTCATAAAGGATGAGAAAGTCAAAATCTAAAGGTTTTTGAGTGGGTTACCCTCCCTCTACAGTGACAGAATAGATTATGATAACCTAAAAAAATTGGAGGATACCATAATGAGAATAAGGCATCTCTATGAGCATAGCAGAGGGAGGCTAGTATTCCAAAATAATTGGTATGACAACATGAAAGGAAAGAGGAAGAAAAATAAGAAAGGTTTTAAGCCACCCTTTTTCAATAATAACTATCAAGCAAATCAACAAGTCTAGTTATCCCAAAATGAATAGAAGACAACATATTATTTTGGGAAAAGGCCAAGACAACAACCTATACAATGTTTAGGATGTGAGGGGAATAACTTATATAGGGACTTAACTCAAAAAGGAGAAAGTATGAGAACTGTTCACAACATTCAAGAGGCTAAAACAATGGAATACATGGGCAAAACAACGACAATGATTTTTGCAACCTTGGACAACAAGAAAGTAGAATATTAGTCCCCCATGATTGAATTTGAAGATAATATTGATAACCAACCCATAAAAGTTTTAATTGATTATTGAGCTAGACACAGTTACATAAACTCTAATATTATTGAAAGATTCTATTTGCAAAGGATTAATAATACAAAATCTTTGTTAGTTGAGTTAGCCACAAGGGCTAAGAGAAAGATCAGTGAGTTGGTTAAATATTACCCATTAGACATTAATGGAATCAACACAAAGGTATATGTGAACATTATACCTTTGATTTCATATGACTGTCTAATTGGCATGGATTGGTTGGGAAAACATCATGTTGTCCCAGATTGTTACAACAAGAAAATCACATGTATTGATGAGGATGTACAGCGAGGAAAGGTTCAAGGAATTCCAAGAGATGTAGTTGTTAGAGAGATTTCAGCTATGCAGTTGAAAAAGAGTTTTGGGAAGGGATATCATATTTTTTCATCCCACATGGAAGAGGTAGTTGTTACGAGGAATAAATATATGTGGCTTGGGGTAAGACCACAACAGATGAAACAACACCAAGAAATCAACTCAAATCTCAAATATGCTACATAAATGGAAATGCCAACAAAGGAAAGGATGGAATCCTACCTCCTCTTGACGTTCATAGAATACCACCATTAGGATCAAAATCCAATGCCTAATACCTACAACTTGTCCTCAATATCCAAGATACACAAGCATATGAAAAATGTATGAAATGTTACCATATAAACTAGCATAATCTATTAACATGTAAAACAAATTTACCCATGGAACATAATATAAACATTTGAAAAATATAATTGGATGTGAAAAGAGTATTTCTATTAATATCATCAGAAGGAATACATAGTCGGCAACCTCTTATGTCAACAATTTGTTGAAACTGAGAAACTAAGTCCCTCCATCTGGGCCTTCACCAATTCAATCCTCCATAAGGCAAGATCAAGATTTCTAGGAGTAATTGGGTTCCTCCTTCATAGGATGTGGAGATATTTGGGGATAAACATAAAGAGAGTTCAAACTTAAAGGACTAAGGGATGCATACTCAAGGATGTAATATGACGAAAAATTTCTCTAGAGTGTACTTTCTCTCAAATTTTTCTCTTCTTCTTCAAGGCTTGTATATGGCTCAATTTATAGCCTCTAAAGGGAATTGAAGGGTCGAATTAGAGCATTTCTAGCATATGAAGGACTAGGGGTCATGGATCCCATGACTTGGCATCGAAAATCCTAAATATTTTTAATTTTGAGAACAAAACCCGATGTACGTGGGATATAATGGAGAAACCTACGTATATGTGAGTTGTATAAATGTTTCCTGTGGATATGTACAAAATTTTGATTTTTTGAATTTTGACTAAGAAAAATAGGGAAACTGAGTCTATAGAGGGAAAGGGTAGGCCACCAAAGAATGATGCATAGGGTGCAGAAAAAATTTCCATAACAGATGCCCCCTAATGTGTGAGGTCATAGGAGTAATCACCATGGATGAAATACATTACAATTCCCAGAAGTGGAGTAGTGAGGACCTAGCTAAAGGAACTAGTAACCCATGAAAATATTACAATACATATTGAATTTGTACACATGGTTTCCAATTTGAAGTACATTGTAGATCCACGTGCATGTATAGAAGATAATTGTTCATGGCCATGAATAGTAATGGAAAGTAGACATCTTCCATAGGTGGTCATAGACACAAATAAAACACAATGGAGTCCAATCTCAAAATCAAATGATGATATCTAGATACGATCTTCCATGATAACTGAAGTCATATAGGACTAGTGCATGAAAGAAAACAACAGGTATGAGGTGTTTCTACTACAAGTGTGAGGTACTCTATAGTAGCCGATGATGGTGAAAGTTTGCATCATGTGAATAAAGTAGTTTAAGTCAAACACAATGATACTTCATTTGATTACCAATCATTGAGTTATACAATTAGAAAATGTGAGACAACCCACTGATGATTAAAGTAGGCATCAAGGAACTGATTACATTCAACAAGTGCGAATAAATGTGTTGAGGTTGAACACTTCAAGAATCCATCGAGCATGATACATTAATGTATTCCCAACTGTTGATGACAAGAGAACCTACCACTACTGACTGAAAGCCTCTAGGTACTCTTATGAATCTATATCTTTATTCAAAATAGATGAAATAAAGTTGATGGAATGAGATCCACTGAAAGGAGGGCATTAAGGTATCCCCTGTCATCCAATGCTAGGTACAATGAAACACTTGATGATTAGGAAGAAATTGGAAGAATAGGATATGCACGAATCAATGACCATGTGCATCTCTTCCATGCCCTAGGTGAAAGTAGTACACAAAAGAGACCCTCTGAATAGAAGCCAATCATGAAAACTACCAAAAGAGGTGAGGAAACCACCAATAGGATCTCATGGAATCTAAGACACTTCACGAATCCCAATGTAAGAATATATTTATTGTCCTCGAACATAAGGAAAACCACCCAGTCAACAACCAATGAAGACATGTCATCTATTGGGTTCAAGGCCACCTACTAATGGTGAAAGTAGGCCCATAGTGCAAGGTAGAAAAACAAATTCATGTGATTCTGAGACTCACTTTTAAAGGGATGGTTGACATGAAAAGTTAAGAATTATAAGGAATGGATGACATAGGTTTGGACTTCCTTTGAACAAGAGCTTGAGATAGATGGAAAACTTAGGAAGCATAGACTCAAGATTGAATATTGTCAAATTTTTGTAATGCAAGAGGCATTGACAAAATATCCATAGGGATTGGAAGAATAACCATTCGGAGGAGTAAACTATGAGTAACGAGTGCATCTTCCTAAGGCCATATTAAACCCAAACCTTTGATGAATGGAATCAAAAGTTTGGACTCTGTTCAAAGGAGACATTACTTTTCTGATAGAATATAATACTCATTTCCTTCCCTTTGCTTTTTTTATTTTACTATTTTTTTTGTCTTTTCAATATTATTAAATTATGAAAAAGAATACAAGAGTGCTATAATACAGTAGAGGAAACGAGTCTTGCAAACAAGAAAACTAGTTCCATGCAGTGGAACATACCTATGCTTGGTGTATGGGAACACGTGCATGATATGGACACTTGGGGGGATGTTAAAGGATATATTAAAGACACTACTTGGTGAATACTGATAAATGATGGGGAAATGGGATTATAACGAGAAATAAAAATATGTAATTAGGATCAATAATGCAAGAAGGATAATAAAATCTGTAATTAGGATCAATAATGCAAGAAGGATAATAAAATTTGTAATTAGGATCAATAATTCAAGAAGGATAATAAAATCTGTAATTAGGATCAATAATGCAAGAAGGATAATGAAATTCAATTACAACTCAACATCATGTTATTTTTCATAAATTTAGTCTCCAAATCCCAAAAAATTGTAAAACTAGTCAAAGTTGGCTAGAGTATTCCTTTTTCATAATTGGTCCATTCATTCCAAAAAAAGGGGTAAACTTGCACTGAATAAACATCCTTTCAAATCCATTTAACGAGTGTGAAATAAAAAAATATCACTTGACAATATTTTCATTTTTAAGGATTCTAAAAATAGCAACTAAGACTCCAGGATGTAATGGAGGGAGTCTCATAGATAGTAGCTAGAAAAAGATTGATTATAAGACATGAGTCTTGAACACAATGTCATGGAGGGACTAAATAGGACTCCAAATCCTAATGAAAATATTTTAGTATGAGAGCCATAATATAAAATGGAATCTAATCTAGGACTCCCATGGAAGGTAATCTCTATTACATGAATTACAACACTTCTAAAAAACAAAGAAGGTTGTGTGTTGCAACTCAATGGGGTCGATCTTAAGACTGCAAGAATCAAGAAATGAATAATGCAAAACTGCATAAAGGTGGAAATATAATCTATATGCCAGTTTATATATCATTACCTATCAGAACAGATCAACATGGAAGAAAAAGTATCGATTCCCCCAACATGACTTAAAGTATTTGGTTGCTTTCCCCCAACATGACTAGAAGATGTTGGAGACACGTCTCCAACTTCACTAGTGGAGGTTGGTGGCTTAGTGCTAGTATGACTTGTAGTAACTAGAATTTTTCTTCTACCATGACTCGCAAAAGCTAGTTTCTTTCCCCTGTTATGACTAGCAGAGGCTGGAGACATGTCTCCAACGTGACTAGAAGAGGTTGGATACTTAGTGCCAATATTGTTGGGTTCTTTTTCCACTTGGGTGAGAAAAACCAGGTCCCTTAACTATCTATTTAGGCTAGAAAGACATCACAATAGTTTTTTAGTTGATTATCAGCTCAACTAAATAAAAAACAAGAAATAAGCAATAAGGAAACAAAACTAAACTAACCATGTAAAAACTAAAATGGATGCATGAAAGAGATACAAGAAATAGCTACCAAATGAGATTGATATTCGAAATTATAACACCTAGAATAAGTATGGGAACTTATGAGTCCCCTCATCCTCATTGGGAGGACTCTTGAATCCCCCAAATACAAATCTTTCTCTCTTCTAACAATAGATAAAAATGGAAATACAATGGTGAAGAATTGATTGTTGGACTTCTCAAGAGGAGAAAAGTGCAACACTTGTCATGAATTCTCAAAGCATTATAGGCAAATAATGGATTCTTTACGACAAATTAAAAAACATAACAATACTCAAAATATTTCTTGTTGTTTTCACACATTGGTCATGTATTTATAGGACCAATGCAAGATTTTTCTTATCTTTCTCATAGTGTGAATGTGAGCCCTTTGAAGGTAATTCCCATCCTTTCAGTATTGCCAAGGAAATATTTTGGGCTGATATTGAGGTATATTCATGGTACAATTTGACCTGGAAGTGGTTGAGGCCCGACCAAATGAATTAATGTGTTGTTTCCACATCCACGTGAATTCTTGTGGAGACAGTTTCCTGGTTCATGCAATGTGCACATTCAATGTTATATTTTCTTTTGCATATGTGCACAACTAAGCCTTAGGAAATTTGTGCAGAAATTCAATGAACATTTGCATAATTTTGCATGTTGAACAGGTTCTGTAAATGCTTGAGGTGTGTTGATTAATGTGTTGTGATAGTATTTTCTTCAACCATTTCCTGTATTGTGATGATAATTTTTTTTAGTGATAACAAGTATGAATCATAGCGAATGGACTTTGTTTCCCAGCATGACTCACAGAGGTTGGTTACTTTCCCCTAGCATGACTAGCAAAGGTTGACGACATGTATCCAACATGACTAGAAGAGTTTGGAGATAGGTCTCCAACATGACTCGTAGAGGTTGGTGACTTAATTCCATTATAATCACACGGACTGGGTTTTTTCTCCTAGCATGACTCATAAAGGCTAGTTTATTTCCCCTACTATGACTAGGAGAGGTTGGAAACACATTTGCAACATGACTAGCATAGGTTGGCGACTTAGTGCTAGTATGGCTCATAGTGACTGGAATGTTTCTCCCAGCACGACTCATAGAGGTTGGTTTCTTTCCCCCAACATGACTAGTAGATGCTAGTGACACATCTCCAACATTACTAGTAGAGGCTGGTGACATGTTTGAAGGATTGTTTAGGACATAAGGACCGTATCACATGCTTCAAGAGATGACGAGACCAGAGGATATACTGGTATCATTCCACAATGACTAAAAAATTATGATGCAATGAAAAAACATAATGCCAACTAATATACAAAGATAACACTCATAAATAAAACTAGAATCCAATTCATGCAAACAAGAGAGGGTGGATGAAAATGGGCCTCGCGAACTAAAGAAGGTATACCTCTCCTAAGAGGGATTGAGACTCCAAAAAAATAGAGTGGATGTAACTTAATTCATTATAAGGATCCTCATGGGATTCACAGTGCAGTCGATCAGATCCCTCTAAAGAGAATATCCTCCATAAATTTTGTGTGTTGTTCGATCCCTATCTAACTCAGGATACCCACAAAATAACCCCTGCAAGTAACCTGTGTGGATACTTAGGATAGGAAAATAAGTTCTCCATGGTATAACCAATTATTAAGTGAACAATCATAAGTTAGGCCCACTATATGGGCAGGGTAGCTAAGACCAAATTATCAAGAAGAACCAAGGTATTCCAAGAACCCCCATATATGAATAGAACCCCAAAAATATCTCCTACTCTAGGAAGGTATTTGACGGATATCTCTACAACCAAATTCACACAACCTTATGCTTAACTCTAGTTTTAGTGGAGTATTCTGAGAACACCAATTATATAATAGATTTCTCCACTCCCTTGAAAAACACCTATGTTGAGTTTTGTAGCTTTGGATAAATTTACTCACAAAATTCCATTCCAAGGCCCTAAATCCTAAACTTGTTTGTGTACCCTAAAAGATAAAATATTTCTAATCAATTTTAATTATTGAGAATTAATTTTAGTGGCTTATATTTAATAAATATTTATGGTGATATAGATGGATTTTAGTGGCCACCCACCTATTCCAACTGGCTAATTTTGGTAGTTTTCCAGTTTGGCAGATTTTTCCATAGTTTTTGGGTCCCTGACTTGCGGGGTTGTTTTGAGGCCCTAAACAATGTTTTTTAGGGCTCGCCATAGTCAAAATGACCTTTGATAGACAACATGAAAATGTGTAGTCCTCAAATAGACCTTTCCAATGGGCTATTGTGCTCCTAAAATGAATATTGTATGCAAACGTTATGACCCCAGGAAGTTGATGTACTAACTTACCCAATCAAGGCCCACATGACTTTTGGCGCTTCATCTCCTAGGGTTAGGTTTTTTGGATGTATAGGTTTTTTGACATTCCTTTTTATCATAAAAATACCTTCAGAGCCTCATTATAATCATCTTCTTGTGAATGAGAGAAGCCATCAAATCTCTTCTCAAAGATAAGCTGCAACCATTCTAGCAAGGTTGTTTCCATTGTATTTTACAGTTTCATCTTATTTCCTTATTGAATAGAAACTAGTTTTGTTGTATATCTTTTATTCTATGTTAGTCATATTTTGATAATAATCAGTAGTCATTTTGTTCTACAAATATATTTCGGATCAGTGGTATTAGAGAGGTATGCTCCTTGTCATTCTTAATGCATGTCACCAACGAGGTTAGGGTATAAAGAATTGTGTCTTGAGCTTGTTTCTCTTGAGTACAAAATATTTTGCACTCCCAAATGACTTCTCATGGCATAGTAAAATAAATACGATGGGATAGGAGATCCCTTCAAATATTTTCTCAAGGAATCCCTCACACAATAGAGGAATGATATGATGGATAGTTTTATGCAAATCCTTCGATGACTACCAATAGGTGACACATCTTCCTCAAATGGAGGCACCGCCCCCTTCAATGTACAAATAAACTTTGATATTCCTATATTTGAAGTTTAGATAGATGCATATTCGGTAGGAAAATGGTTGAATCTACTAGAAGGGTATTTCTTTGTCCATAATTTCTCGAATAGAGAAAATATTACTTTTTCGCTCCTCAAAGTCGTCCCCCATGTCAAATATTGGTGGGAAAATTTATGTGAGAAAAAGGAAATAGAGGAACCCTCATTATTTATACTCGTAGTCACTTGGGATTACTTTAGGGATGATATTATGGAAAAATACTACCATTTTGGAAGTTATGATGACCTATACACAAAATGGACAACACTGTAGCAAGAAAGGGACCAAGCGGTTCCCCAGTTCACAAATATATTCCATACCTTGACCACCAAGATGGGTATGAAAGATTATGAGCGAAATTTGGTGCTCAAGTATCGTAGCGGTCTACATAGATACATACATGCTGAAATGGATTTTTTGGACATCTCATCCTTGGGTGTGGCCTACCGATATGCCATCAAAATCAAGCAGAAGCTCAAACAAAAGACATGGAAATTTGGGCCTAGGAACCCCTCACAAAAAATCCAAGAAAGGGTGGCCCCAACCCATATAAAAAAGGACGTAGAAAATATGGACACCCTCAGGACAACCATTCTAGGCCATAGTAAAATAAAGACACCGGAAAGACAAATAAAGATAACGATAAGTGGTGTGACTTCCATAGGAGCCTATGGAATAACACTATTGATTGTTGATCAAAGAGGTCATTGGTGACTGAGGTGAAATCCTATGAATCATATGTAGGTTTCCACTTAGATTCAAAAATATAAAGGGGGAGACAGATCATTGATGTAGAACCTAGTGCTATTGTTTCTACCACCAAGTTCCAACCCAGTGAGCTAGACGAGCTAGAGGAAGGAGAGCACATTTTTCATTCATAGATGTGGGTGAATGGTACCCAGCTACACTTCATTGTTGATAGTGGTAGCCAGAAGAACCTCATATCAGAATATTTTTTCAAGCAAATCACCCTATCGACAATGTCTCACCCACAACCCTACACCATTAGATGGCTCCACCAAGGAAGTGACATCTGCATCAGCCAAAAATTTCGCTTGTCATATGACACCAAGCCCTTCAAAGATGAGGTATTTTGTGATGTTTACCCTATCTAAGTTTGTAATTTTCTTTTGGGAAAACCATATTTATGGAAACATCATGATGAATATGAGTCTAGGCCTCATAGTGTTATTATTACTTTGAACAAGAAATTGTATAGGATACGCGAGGTAGTCCCACCTAGTGATATTTCCTTGATAGCTGCCAAGAAATGTAGAAAGTCATCTCTCAGAAAGGGAAGTTTTTATTCTTCTTGATTCACTCTCAGAATGAGTGAAATATCATAGCCACATACAGGGTATCTGCGGTCAACCTCTCCACACAGTAGAAGAAAGTGGATAAGGTAGTGGAAGAATACTCATATATCTTCTCCTCACCTTCTGGGGTACCTTTGCATTTTCAGGTCAAGCACCCCATCGATCTGACCCCTGAAACAACATTTCCCAATGGGCCAGTCTACTGTCACTCTCTGTTAGAGAATGAGGAGATCAAGTGATAGATTCAAGAATTTTTCCACAAGGGACACATATGTCCCAGCTCATAACCTTGTGGGAGCCCAATCATGTTGGTACAAAATAAAGATGGAACCTGGTGAATCTGCATTGAATATTGGGCCTTGAATAAAATCATAGCTAGAAATCGGTACCTGACTCACCGAATTGACAACCTCCTTGATCATCTCAAGGGGGCCAAATACTTCAGTAATATTGATCTGAAGTCTGGCTACCACCAAGTCCTGATAGAACAAACAGATGTATGGAAGACCGCCTTCAAGTCAAAGGAATGTTTTTTGAATGGTTGGTCATGCCCTTTGGTTTGACAAATGCTCCAGACATTTTCATGAGTATGATAGATGATATCATGTGACCATTCCCCAATAATTTAGTAGTGGTCTATCTGGTTGACATCCTCATACAACAAGACTTGGGCAGAACACTTGCAACATATTGAATAGGTTTTACACACCCTGTAGAAGCACCATCTCTACGCCAACCTGGAAAAATGCTCCTTCAGAATGGACAAGGCTCATTACTTAGGATACATCATTGAACAACATGGCATACACGTGGATCCAACCAAAATACAAGTCATTCATGACTAGCCAGCCCCCACCACACTCACTGAGCTTCAAAGATTCTTGGGTGTTCTGTCTTTTTCATCACTTAAATGAGAAAAAGAGGGGCACTTGAAAGTCTAGTTTGGCCTGCTAGACAGGAAAAAGGTTAGTGTATGAATCAAAAAATTCAATCACATGAAATAAACAAACAACTAAGCTAACAACAACTAAAGAAATAAAACTAAAATGCATGAGGAAATTAGAACCAAAATTAATCAAACAAATGGCCAATAATCATGCCACCAATGGAGAAGTATATTAGTGGGAAAACACTGTAGAGAAAGGGGGACTTATGGATCCCCTATTCCTCCTTGGGAGGGCTCTTAAGTCCCCTATATGAGAGATCTTCTTACAAATGGTAAACTAGAATGAAAATGGTGAATAAATCCAAGCTTATTCCCTCGAGAGGTGAGGTGAATAGCTTAATGAGATGTTGCTAGTATGCTCCAAGAACAAATGAGGTTTCTTGAAAGAGAATAGAGGTATCATAACAATACAATGTGATTATTGAATTCTTAGTGAACCCATGGCCTCTTTTTATAGCAAGTCTTTGAGGCAATATCCAACCAGTCTTTAGTGTGAACAAGGGGCCCTTTAGGTCTTTAACCAACCCCCCATTTGGATTCAACTCGGATTTGAGAGTCAAGTCAAGTTGGGAGATGGTCCAGAAGTGGGTGAGGGGCCAAAAAGAACTATAAATGTGTCATTCACAGGTGTGTTTGGATTTTCTCGTACACAGTCACACATTGGGCATATGTGCGCTTTTATGGATTTTTTGGCCTGAGCACATGCACACGCTTCCTTTAGTGTTTCAGCGCGTCAATTTTTTAACCAGTTGTATAGTTTGTTCCTTTTGGAAATTCATTTTTGGGGTTGTAGGTGAAATAATAGGTGTTTGGAGATGTTGTATTCCTATAACCATTTGTAGATGAAATTTTAGTGATAACAGATGCCCGACTGATGTGTGAGGTTAGGAGCATATATATAGCCAAAATACATCAATGTTTCCTCTACTGATAGTACCATTGTAATAAAGAGTGTTGATAGGAACTGCAAGAGAGAAATGTTAGAGGGAGAGGGGAAATTGTGGGACCCAAACCTTTCTCTAGGCAGGGGAAAATAAAATCTGTATATACAAACGAGGAAGGAATGCCCCATGCTCATGTCATGTAACTCAAAAATGTATGGTAGTAACTGAAGTTGTATGCTGATGTAGATAACTGCAGTTCCCTCTGAGGCAGTTTGATAATGACATATGACAATTATGATGGTGAACATACTCTGAAAAGAGGCAAGGACATATGTAAGGAGTTTTGATGACTCGTAGGCATTGATGGCCTAACAAACTTAGAGGTCTTTGTCTAGTATAAAAAAAATGCAATAGTCGCATAGTAAGACCCACCGTAACATGATACTGTGTTAATGTCAAATGTTATCGGGGTCAATGAAAAGAGAGAGCAATGATGGTTCTCTTTGTGTCATCTAAGACTCTTCATTGTAAAGGTAATGATAGTCAAGATATTGTCACCCTTCTGGAAACTGTGTTGATGTTGACAGAAAGGGAGATGTGACTCCAACAAGAAAAAGGGCTTCATGAAATCCACTGGATAAGATCAAAAACTGAATAGGAACATGGATGAAGTCAAGATGCAGTGAGACTCATGACTTCTCTTGGTTGGGGATGTATGGGAAGGATGATTGGCAATAATCATGAAACTGGATCTAGCGTTAGGGGGACGACTAGATGTGGGTTTAAATTATGCCAGAGGTGTGATAAGGTGGACAAACTCAAAGATTAAGGGTACATGGACTGTGGGATACTCATGGTTTATGGACAATGTCAATAGGGGTAGAAGATAAGGAATTTCCCAACCAAGGGTGACATGGGTTTCTTTTCCAGGGAAAGAAGGTTTCCAAGGGTGACAACAAAACCCTATGTAAATGATGGAAACAAATGTTTTTTACAATTACGAATCGAATAAAAAATAATTTGGGATGAGTGTACATATACAAAAATGGGTTCCCCAGTGCAAGATGGCTTGGCATGTGAGAGCACAAGTTGCGTGGAGAACTGGTGCAGGGTAGGGGCCCCATGGGTGGGTTTCTATATGAGGTAAATGAATGGAGGGTAATCTACAAAAGGGAAAACTGATTGTGGATGAAATGGAGGGTTAATGATACTACATAGGCGCAAAAAACTGGAACCATGATGAGATAACCTGGGAGTCCATTGGGAAATATAGAAAAATGAGGAGAAGGAGTATGTGATTAATTCTTGGAAATGCGTAGACTATCAAGACTCCCATCCCTAGGGGGTGAAAGTAGCATGAGTTTCAAAGTGCCAAGGGGGACTATGAATGGGAAAAATCATGTGGGGAAGAGTGCTATCGGGTGAAAATACTGAAACGCAGTGGAGGTGATAGTACTGCAGATATGGATGTGAGGATCCTAGAGGAAAATGTTGGTGGGTGTTATAGGGAGATGCAATTAATATCCAGAGGGAATGATTACATGCCAGTGTTGATCATATACTTGAAGGAGTTGCACTGGGTTGGGATGACCAAGTACTTGCACACATTAAAATCTAATACCCAACGTGAAAAATATCTAAATATAAAGAACATATAACAACTATTTGAGGAGGTATCAAGGGGCTTGATGGCAAATCCGTCGATGATTGTCTCGAGAGATATGAGCCCCAAAATTTTGTGTCTGAAGGTAGATGAGTAGGTCACCATACCAAGGGTCATATGATGGGATGTAGAAGAGGTGTTCATCGAGGAAATCTGTATTGACGAGTGAAATTTTAGTTTCTGAGGGAAAATATGTGATGAGTTCAGTGAGAACAAGTGGTTTCTTGTTTTTTGGATTTGAAAACTCTAGGTAGTATTACTGAAGGATGACGATCCACTGGGAAAATTTACCATTAATTTGTGACTAAGAAAGTACTGCATGAGGTTGGAATCTACCATGACTTTGGTAGTGTGAAGAAAGATATAATGACGTAGTTTCTGGACTGCGAGGACAACTGCGAGGGAGAGTTTCTCCTCATGATTATACTTCAAGGGTGGTCATGAAATATTTTTACTGATGTAGTAAATAACATGCTCATGACCATCATCCCCTATTTGAATGAGAACTCCTGCTACTGAGATACTTGAGGCTGACAAGTAGAGGATGTAATCGCGATCATAGTCAGGAGGACTAATCAAAGGGTCATTATATAGTGTCATTGTTAAATCATCAAAAGTGGTTTGCATATGTTCATCCCATCAGAATGGGATATCATGACACATTAAGCGGAGGAAACCATGCACGTGAGTGGCGTAATATGGGACAAAGCATCGTAAAAAGTTGGTTTTTCCTTGTAGGCTCTGCAGTTGGCACAAATTCCTAGGTGGTGGAATTTCAGTGATAGATTGGACCTTGAAGGGGTCCATAGTGATTCCATGTTGGGAAACGATGAACCCAAGGAGGCATCTGGTGGTGACGCAAAATACACATTTGAGGGGATTCAATCAGATATTGTATTGGCGACACCATTGAATGACAACTCGTAAGCCATATATATGTTGAGTTCATTTCTTGGATCAAGTAGTGAGGTTGTCTAAGTAAGTGAGGATGATGCAAGAGAGATCATGGAAAACATAATTCATGGCCCATTGCAACGTAGCACCTACGTTCTTGAGTCAAAAAGTTATGACACAATAAGAAACAATACCCCATGGGGTGGTAAATGTAGTTTTATACTGATCTGTTGGATGGATTTGGATTTGATTGTATCAAGAGAAACCATCCATGAAGGACAGAGCCTCGTGGCCTACACAGTCATCGATAATTTGGTCAATGAAATGGGTAGGGGATTTTTTTTTGGGACAAGAATGATTGATATCATGAAAGTCAGTGCAGACACGAATAGTGCCCTATTTTTTGTTAATGGAGACAGGGTTGGAGACCCATGATTTGTATGCAATGGGATATATGAACCCTGCAGCACGTAGTTTGTCAATTTTAGCTTTGATATCCATTGCTTTAGATGGGTGCAGTGGGAGTTTCTTTTGACGTAGAAGGGTGACATATGGCCATGTGTCAATGTGATGTTCGACGATAGAAGGATCGAGGTCAGGCATCTGTGTATATGACCAGAAAAAAATATATCAGTATTCCTGAAAGAGATATTTGTAAGATGTGAGTTCCTCGAGGGAGCATGTGGTGCCAATGGTGATTTCTTCTATTATTCCTGGTTTGACGAAAATGTTAATTTTGACAGTGGGGAAAGTATTGGCCATGTTGAATTCTTCAAAAGCATAGTGGGTAGGGATAGGGTTGTTGAACTAGTCTATATGCCTTGATGGAATAAAATCCTTGGTTTCGATTGCACATATGGAGGCTTGGCGAGGAAAATCAAAGGCTTCCTGTGAGAGAAAGAGAGATCTATGATGGAGTGCATTCCATGGGAAATCAGGGGTAGTTAGTTATTCTAGGATATCTTTGTCGCAATGGAAAATGCGAGAATATAGGGGATCCGGGGAAGTAACATTGGTGACTGTAACCATGTGATGGTCGTCAAGTGGTGAAGACATAGAGACAGTATCCCAATTATGGTGTGATGGCGTTCTTGACATAAACCAAAAGTCTAGACCATGTGGGTTGTAAAATCTAGCCGGGGGCAGGATTTCCTGAGGGAAATGAACTGGAGAATTGGGAGGATTTGGGGGAAGTCCTCAAATAGTTTATCCATGAACCATGGAGGGGTGGGAAGTGACTTGGGTTCAAGGGAGGTGATGTGATAAGTATCTTGATAAGGAATAGAGGGAATCACTTGAATCATAGGAAGTGGGGTGGCTGGAGGGTTTTGAATAAGGGTCATTTGACGACACCTGTATTCAATGATAGAAGGACTCTGGTACGTGAAATGATCAAGTGAGTCACAAAGAGAGAAAGGGAACCTTAACTAAGGTCATGACATAATGGATGTTGGTGACATGGGTACTTGATGACGTGGGTGGAGAGGGGTATTTCTTAAAGTTTTGGTATACTATCATTAGTGTCTGTCAAAACAGAGGTAGCGCGGGGCAATGATGAGTGTAGTGGCCATACTCTGAATAGATGCAACATGTGAATCTACTTTGCATCCCTTTACGGCTTGTAGTAGGGGATGATGTGGTAGTACTAGGTTTTCTCGGTGAAGCGATGAATGATGTTGTTTCTCGAGGGAGTTGGATTAAATTACGTAACTCGGGGAGAGAGGGACATATATTTGTCGAGTGTTCCTATCTCTTGCATAGTGTGCAAGGAGGTTGAACTGATGGAGGAAGTGGAGAAGTGGGCTCTTTCTTCTTCCGTCTTCCCCCAACCATAGCGACAGTGTTGGAAAGTGGGGGTGAGGGTGGTGTCATCAGAGTTAGTACTAGAATCTGCATCAGGATTCCCTTTATTTGAGGAGGGAGGGATGGTCAAGGAACTGTTGGCATAAGGGCATACCTAGGGTTCAACTCTAATAGCGCAACAACAATCCCTAACTATTGGACCTTTCAGAAACACCTGCGAAGTAGATGCAGTCTCACCCAAAGTAGCAATAGGGGGTTGCAGGACACAAGTGTCTACAACCAGAGGAAATACAAAGTGGATCCAACACAAGAAAAACACAACATCTAGATATCAGTTACCATCTTACACCTACTTCTCATAATTATCTATCAAATCTAACATAGTACTGCAATAATAGTATATCATAGAGCCAAAGAACACAACAACAAGATGTACGTGGTTCACCCTCTCCCTAAGGCTACGTCCAGAAAAAATGTGCTTTATAATATATTAGGTGAAAGCATATAGTTCTATATGCGCTCTTAGCTAGAATATATTCTCTCTTTCTCTCTTCTCTCTTCCTACCCTCCCTGCACACCCAGGTCCAAGGTTAATCTTTGCACCCAGCTAAAGATATTACAATAAATACTTATCCCTCTACACAAAACTTTTCTCTCAGAAATAACAATACTCACTCATCATCACACACTCGAACTAACGATGACAACAACAACAACCCGATCCCTAGTCCTCTTTACCTTTATTTATACATTACAATAGCTCATCGATAGGCTTAAGCTGAAGCCTAGGTGTTTAAAACCCTAGATACCAAAACCCCAGGTGTCTGAAACCCTAGGTCAACTTGACCCATGTTTTCAAGGATTTGCCAACCTATCTTTCCTTATTTCCTACAAGGTGCTTCAAAGAATATACTGATGGATTTTTCCGCTTGTTGAGTTGTCCATGATATATCTTCCTTATTGATTTTTCTTCCTCGATCTTCTCATCCAACAACTTTCTTTCTCTTACTTCACTCCATATTTTCTTCTCTTTTTCCCACTTCGAACCATTATCAGTCACTGTGTATTATACGTAGTTCATATTTCATTTTCTATTCATTAATCTTCACTTACTTCCATAACCAAGGGCCAACAGGCACCCAACATGCACCTGTGACGCATCCCGAGTCACTCTGATCTGAGCCTTTTTATTTTCTTCAACTGCATAATGCACAACTTAGTATATACTTTCTATTATGTTCCTCCCCACTATGTGCATACTGTCATTTCTTTGTCTAGTACCTAGTTTCAACTGCACCTAGCACCTAGACCCTTATCCTTCTGTTTTTATTGAGAGTTGTGAGGCAGTTGGTTTTCATAGTGCAATTTCAACTGGCCCCCATTCACTAATCCTTCCTTCCATTCTCCATTCAAAGTCTTCAACTGTGCATCTCCTACTTCCATGACATAGAAAACCTCATACGGCCCCATCCAATGTGTTTTGAACTTCTCTAGATGATTCATGAAATTTCTATCATATACCAGTGACAGATATCCTTGCTTAAATGTTTTCTTCTTGATATGCCTCTCATGGTAGGCCTTTTATCATTCCTTCTAGACTTGTTGATGGAATCCTGCAATAAATCGGTCTTCCTCTAGTTTGACTAATTGCACGAGCCTCTCTTAGACAACACTAGTGTCATCCATATCTATAAAGGCTACGATTATTAAGCTAGGGACCAAGTATTCCATCGGTACAACTACTTCTAAGCCATAAACTAGCTTGAAGGGGGTCTGCATTGTCATCTTCTTACAAGTCATTCTATAGGCCCATAATATTGTTGGTACTCTCAAATCCCATTCATCCCTATTCACACTGCAAATTGTCATCAGCGTTGTCTCCAAGATCTTGTTGAAATCTTCAACCATCCAGTTCACTTGTAGGTGGTAAAGAGTTATCTTCTGATGGTGAACTTCAAATTTCCGAGTCAAGGATTCAATAGTATTATTAATAAAATGTGTACCTTGATCACTCATGAGGATCTTTGGGCATTCAAACCTGGTTATTATATCATCAAATATGAAACATGCAGCTACATTTGCTAACTTCTCTTACTTCTACCCATCTAGTCAAATACTCTCTTGTAGTTGTTATCACACTAAATTTCCTTGGGCCCTTTAGTTTATTTTCAATCCTTTTTTAAGCATTAGATTTTAAATTTGTTTTAAAGGCTCATCCCTTTAAAATTTATGTTTGGTAGGACCCCTTAGATGATTAAAGTTTTGAGTCTTAGCTCTAGTTTGATCCTCAAATTGATTTTTGGTCCTACAACCATTTTAGCTCATGACTTATTTTGGTCCCCTTCATGACATGTCCCTAGATCGATCCCTCCCATGATTAGACTAATGTGACACACCTTTCTCCTCACTCATGATCTCGTAGGCATGCCTCATTCTCCTTGCTTACCTGTCCAATCATTTTTTCAATTGGAAGCACTGGCTACTCATCAGGCAGTTCCATAGCACCTATCCAGTTCATCATACTTCCACCTCAAGTCATGATTTCCACAAATGATGTCATGTTTCTTGTTTTTAGTACCCAGAGTTAGTTAAAGACACCTTCCATATCTTTCATTTACGATCTCTGGTAACGGTTTATAATTTTGAAAGTTTCAATAGTGATGCGCTACGCAAATTCACAAGTTTTGATCAGGCGATAGAAACAAAACCAAATTTGAGACTGAAGTAGGTTCGAGGGCCAAATTTTTCACAATCTCATCCTGAGATTTTTTTGAATATTCCAACAGGTATCTACTCCACAGGTATCCCATGTTTCCTCCTATGCATATTAATTTTCACAAGAAGTTTGCGCTCGGGTTTTGATTTGCCAAGTTTGCACAGTCATAAGGGACTCGTCTTTGCATGATAGCCTTGTCTTCTCTCTTTTTCAGACCTGTATCTTCATTGCCTGTATCTAAGTCTGATTATTGTTGCCTGCCATAGACATTGAAATGGAAAGCCTATAAATAGCCTATCCTTTGTGTATGTGTTGCGCTACCCAGAGGCACTACTTAAACCCTCTTTGCCTCCCTTGCCTCCTTTCATCTTAGATTCTATCATTTTTACTCAATCACAAAGAGACAATTTCAGATTACCCCTCACTACCCACACTCTTGAATACCTGTACAAGTCTAAGGGTGTAATTCCCATAGTCAATCTTGGCTCACTAGAACAAGTTTGTCTCAAAAGGCCAACCTTGTACATTTGAAGCTCGATTCAAATCCTTCCTGGTTATTACTATCCCATAGGCCTTTCAAAAATCCCTCATTCTAATCCATGGAGACTCCTCAATCGAGGAAGAAACACAAAGGTGGCAAGGTGGTTAGGATAGAACTGGTGGACATGCATCCTTTTTATATAGAGCCCATGGAAAGAGAGGTATTTCAAAGAGTAGGGTGCCTCTCTTTCTGTCAGAACATGCAGAGAGGCCATCCAGAGGTAGAAATATGGTTTGCATTACATTATGATGGTAGGAAAACCAAGGTTGGGGATTTGGAATTTGAGATAACTAAAGCCTCTAGCTCAACTGCCACAAGGATCCCCATTATAGGTGAAAAGTGTTTCAAAGCCATGGCTTTGAGTTCAGCCTATGCTAAAGATCTTTTTAAACCTGAATATCAAGCCAATGATTTGTCTGAAAGTATGCCAAGGAGTCAATTGATTGAACAATTTGACAGAATATTGAAGATCATATAGAGATATTTTACATGTGAAGGGAGATTTAACACATTGTACCAGTACCATGTAAGGTTGTTGCTACATTTTATTGGTAAGGTTGAGATGAATATTCCCTATTACTTGTTAATAAGTATAGGTAATATGTTATACAGGATATAAGACAAATCTAAAGATGTGTATTCTAGCCTCTTCCATTCTAGATTGATCAGAATGCTAGTCTCTAAGGAATTGGGTAAGAAAGAGATTTCATGGCAGCATTTTGTTGTTACTTCTCATTTCATGTTGGATCTAGCGTCAATTCCTCAATCATAAAAGGCAAGTTCTTTTTCACCCACCAGTGCTACTAAATTAGGGACCAGTACGAAGAGAAAGAGAAGAGCCTTTGTTCAAGTTTCAGAAGTTAGCAAGCAGGTGACAAGAGCTGAGGAGGAAGTTTTTCCTTCTATACAAAGAGATTTTTCACCACCTCCTCCACCAAGGTTAGAAGAGGTGCCTTCTTCTACCAAATATACATCCAAGAAAGGGAAGAAGCTACTATTTCCCTCTTCTCCTCCAATAGTCAAAATCAAGGGTAAAAGACCTTTCACAAGGTCAACAATTCCTAAGGAGGCTTTTAAAGAGAATTCTTTACCAGAAACCCCTATTCAAAAGAATAAGGGAAAAAGCATTGAAAATCCAGTGGAAGAGAGACAAGAAGCCCTTGTATAGAAAGGGAAGGATAAAGGTACTAAAATACCTTTGGAGAGAAAATATGAAACCTCTGTGAAATATTTTGAGAAGTCTACAGAAAGAAAAGAAGAAACCTATGTGTAGAGGAAGAAAGGTAAAATTAAAGCCACCAAGAAACCTGATGAGGTAGAAAAGACACTTCCCATGCAAGTGGAAGAGGAGATTGAGAAAAAACCTCTTGAGACTATGCATAACACTACTCCTCCTGACAGTCAGACCTTCAAGAGACTTATCAGGTAACTTAAAGATGCAAGAAAATAGGTGGCTCAATTGAAAAAGGAAGCCATGTCTGATAGATCCAAGATGATAGAACTTATGGATGGCTACAGTCACACACTTGACTTGGCAAGGTTTGCAGCAAGAAGGGCGTAGCCCCTTCATAGAGAGATAAAGAATATTTACAGGTAGAATAGAGGCTTTCAGTCTCAGAATAGGAAGCTAAAGGCAGAGTAGAAGCACTTTCAATATGAGGTAGCTCAAATAAATTTACAGGTATTGGTTGAAGTTGCCATTGAGAATGAAAAACTGTAAGGAGAGCACCGCCTCGCTGAAAAAGCCTATCACTACTAAGAAGAAGAATTTTGTTGTGTCAATTGAAGATCCTCTTTCTACCAAAAAGAGTGTGAGCTTAAGTGTCAATATGACAAAATAGATGGTAAACGGTAAGCCCCATTTTTTAGGATGGTTCCTTTTTGGGAGGGTTAACTAATATTCAAATATTTCCTTTTCCATCTATACAAGATTCTAAGCGTTTAACTATCAGAGTTTTGGGTTTTGCTAAGTGCTAAATCCCTCAGTGGTAAAATGAACTATCTTTTGTACTGCCAAGACACCTAAATAAAATGGGTTTGATATCATGAAAGGACATCAATTGCTCTGCACACATTCAAGATTGAAGACACTGTGTTTTTGGCATTGTTACCCAAACCTGCACATAGACGCAACATAAGTGGCACTATTTACAGGAACTACCTAATATTTGGTAGAGAACAGAGTTGGCATACAGGTGAAACATAGTGGCACTACCTAATATTTCACAGAGAGAAGAGTTTCCACACATACACAGCACAGTGGTGCTACCTAAATGCTCTACCTTCTTTACTTGTCCAGCTGTGAAATACGCTACTCAAGCTGCTACCTAAAGAAGCTACCAGCAGACACCAGGGATCTAGGAAGGTCAAGCCAGCAACTCTTTGGATGGATGATGATGGAGAAAATTGTAGAAGAAGTAGCTGGGATTATGGGGACAACTACATGCTCCTAAAAGAGACATGGAAAAACATGAGGTTTCACAGCAAGAGAGAATCAAATCAGTTTGAAGCATCGTTGGATTAGTCACCAATTGTTTTCAGTTTTATAGCATAGGTGGTTAGATAAGTTGTTAGATCAAATAAATGTTTAGATATTTTCAAGGGAAGGAGGCCATATCATAGCTCCAGTTGTTTCCTCCCTTTTTTTTATAAATAGATAGATCAATTTCTTTAGTAGGTTCAAATGGTTGAGCAAGGCTCCTTTAGACTGTAATATTTTGAAGAAGTAACTGTGATCTAGCTATGTACTGGACTTAAGACATTTTGGCTAATATAAATCATCTTCTCTTTCAACTTACTTTGCTTCTGATGCTAAATTTTCATGCTTTGAATGATTCACATGAATGATTGTTGTGATGTTATGGTGGATGTTTGATCATTATATTATCATAATTTTTACTTAGCTTCCTTAGTTTCTGAGTTCAAGAAGATCTTGTGTAAAGAAGATTTCTTCCTTAGGCTTTTGCAGACCTGATGTTTACAATAGACCCTACACTTCTCTTATTTTAAGTCTTCCCTCTATTCATACTTACTCCCAAACTACTGATTGAAGTTATACAAGACCTTGATTGCTAGTGCATGCTAGCCCTGTTCTCTGAGTTGGAACATTATCATTTTGAGTCTCTTTTCATTTGACCTTTTAACAACCTTACATTCACTTATAAACCTAATGGGTACTGGTCTTGCCTTCCATGCAATCTGAAGGTGATTCCTAGTGCTAACAATAGTGATGATGTATCTGCCTCATGTGCACTTCCCTGGTGGGTTTATAGGTCCCACAAAGTCAATGGACCACTTCTCAAAGGCATGTAAGGATAGATGGGGTGTAAATGGAATTCCATCTCTTTTATATGGTTTCCCAACTCTTTGGCATACATCACAAGATCTTTATTAATATTTAGCATCTCTGTGTAAAGTAGGCCACCAGAGGCCAACTCGAAGAACCTTCTGCATTGTTGTTTTTCTTGCGTAGTGTCTGCCTGCGATGCCTTCATGAGATTATGATAAATCAATGGTATTTCTATTTCCATGACAAATCTCCTCAGGATCTCATTAGGTCACATCTTATATAGTTTTCCATCTATAAGTGAAAAATTTGCACCGTGCACTACCAATTGTTTCTTCTTGGTGATTGTATATTCACTAGGTGCCATTCTTGTTGACATGAACTGGAATATCTCAGTGAAGTGATCATAAACCTTTCTAATGGCCAACAAATATGCATCCAATAGTGTATTGTCCAAGCTAGTAGGTTCCTCTCCATGTTCCAACCTCGACAATTGGTCAGGTCCCTTGGTCATTCTCGCTGGCTTAACCATTATCTCAAAATCATATTCCTGAAATAGAAAAACCCATCTGCATATTCTTCCCCCCAACATTGGCTTATTGACTAGGTATTTCAATGTAGACTGATTAGTGAATATTTTAAAGTGTCCTCCTAACAATTAGTGACAAAACTTCTGCAGTGCATACACCATGGCTAAGCCTTCTCTCTTAGTGGTGGTGTAATTTATCTTAGTTGTCCATAGCTTCCTGCTAGAAAAGGTTAATGGGTGGTCAATATCTCCTACTCCTGGTTGTGCTAACACTGCTCCTAATGCAATAGAAGATGCATCAACATGAACATGAAATTCTTTACTCCAATCTAGAAAAATTAAAATAGGTGCAGTAACCATTTTATGTTTCAATGTGTCGAAGCTTTGCTGACATTCTTCCATCCATTGATACTGACAGTCTTTCTTGAAAATATTCTCCATGGGTGTTTTGATTTGTGCATAGCCTTTAATGGACTTCATGTAGTAGCTAGTATGTCCCAGTGTAGTGTTCAATTGTTTGACTAAAGTAGGAGGGGGTAAATCAACTATAATTGCAATCTTATATGGATCTACCAACAATCCCTGTTTACACACATTAAGTCCTAGAAGCACTCCAAAGGGTGAGAAGAAGATGCACTTCTTCAGGTTCAGGGCAATCTAACATTTCCTGCACTTATCCAACATTAGTCTTAAACATTCAATATGATTTTGCAATAATCTAAAAACAGTCGAATCATCAAAATATGCCTCCAGAAATTTATGTAAAATCTCCTTGATTGCTTGAACGAATACCTTGGAAAATATGGTTGGTGCATTATTCAATCCAAAGGGCATCACTATATACTGGTAGGAACCCCATTATGTTTCAAATTTGGTCTTATGGGAATCTTCCTTAGCAGTTCAGATCTGATGGTATCCTGAAAACCCATCTGTAAAAGAATATACCTCATGTCCTCCTAGATTTTCTAACACTTCATCAGTAAATGGTGTAGGGAAGGGGTCGTGAAAATAGGCATCATTCATCTTTTTGAGATCTACACAGATCTTGATTTCTCCAGTCTTCTTATCCTTTATTGTTATCGGACTAATTGGTAGGTGCGGACACTAACTGATCTCCCTAGATCCACCTAGATCTAGAACAAAACACACCAGAACATGACGCTTTCCTTAAGTTTTAGATATTGAATTTACTAACTAAAGATGGATAGGTGACATACCATTTAAATGTCACTCCCTCTCGCCATCGCCATCCTAGCTCCGTTCCAACGCTCATACAATGATGATCCTACAAAAGAACACAACCAACCAAAGTGATAGTAATAGCATAAACTCAATATAAACCTATGTATGTGATCAAGGAATCATACAATAAAACACAACAATATTTATAGGAAAGAATCATGTTATTGTATCATATTGAATGTGAAAGAGAGATTACAAACATGGTCTTGATGTCGTAAGGTCCCTTCCAACTGTCCTTCGTTCCCCACACACTTTCACTCCAAAAATTATGAGAGCATAGATCTGATAATATTCACAATCTATCTTGACAAAGTGGCTCATCTAGCCAAGCTAAAAGTCTCCAAAGCTCAATCCAATCCAAGCTAATCCCAAAAGCTCCAAAGCTAACCAAAGCTACAAGATAACTTCCTCCATGAGAGCTCCTCTCCTTTTATAAGATGAAGAGGATAAGGTGAGGAGTTTAGGATGATCCCACTAAATCATGAAAGCGAGTAAGATCCAAACCATTCGGATGCCACCTCACCATAGAAGTTTCTCTTTCTAGAAGATTTGAGAAAATGCTTGTTTTTCCCATGTGTAGGCATTCTTGTGCCCTTCCTATAGAGAAACCTGCGAACATATCATACCCTAGATATGGTGTAACCTGTGAGAATTAGTCATTCTTGCACCCTGCCTATATAGAAACCTGGGAACTTCCTTTTTTACAGGGTTTTTACAAGAGAAAATGCAACTTCTTTTCTCAAGAAAAGTTCTTCTCCCTTCTCTCTTCAAGGACTCAGGCCACTGACCCCTCTAAAGGCAACATATAGGTTTACATCATTAACGGTCATAGGAATGATGAAAATAATGTGTAACATTTACCACCATATGTCTAATCCATTTTGACTTTTCAATAGGTTCTATGATTCTTGCTTCCAACATTCTATCTAGTTCAATCTTCACTTTCTCCTTATATTTAGGGTTCAATTTGTAAAGTCTCTGTTTAACTGGACTTGCATATAGTTTCAAGGGGATATTCATGTCTCCCATGGGCCCTTTAATTCCCTTCATATCAATGAAATTGGTTGGAAACAAGCCTTGATATTCATGTAGTAACTCTGTTATTTTATCAATATTAGCATCATCCCAATAATCTCCAACATTAGCAAGCTTAGGTTCTTTCTCTGTTCCAATATTAACTTTCTTGATTTTGATTGGTTGTTCAATAAAAGGTAGTTCAACTCCTATTCCTTCTATGTTTCTTTTTCCTTATGTTTCTACAATGTTCACCTTCCTAGGATCATCGTCTTCATTGACATTGATATTGTAACATCCTTGCAGTTTCCAAAGAGGTACATTCCATTCATATTCTTATTTCTCCATAGGGAGGCTAGGGTCTTCCTCAAATACTTTTTGTCTTACAACCTGTAAAGCATGATCTACCATAGGGTATTGAATTTCAAACAAGAATGTAGCTACGAAGTTCGTTGTCATACCTTGCCAATATGCAATGGTGAGGCGCAGTTCTTCTTCAAGGTACTAGTTGATAGGCATTGTGTCTAGAGTATTGATAAATTTATGCACCCACAACTATTGAGGAATGATGCTCTAGGCCTCCTCACAATCTCGCATGTGATATTTTGGGAAGCTTTGACCTATGTACCTAACTTCACATCCTTCAACTTGTTCTGAAAATCGCATTCTCATCAAAGTGTAACATTGTATCTAGTCCACAATTTTCTTTTTATGTGTTCCCCACCATCTTGTTGGAGTATCTTTCAAAGCCTCATCCAATGCCAAGAGTCTCTGTTGTAATGGTACAGTTTCTTCAAATTCCAATAAGAAATTTTCTAAGTGATTCAAACCATCAAATGTGGGTAAATTACTTACTGTTGTGTCGATCCAACAAACTTATTTGGTCGATCTAGCAGATCACCACACAAAAAATTCATACATATTGTTCTTCCAGTTCTCTAGTGCTTCTTCTGAGTCTGATGGGCATGCGTTGTCACTTCGCCAGCTTAAATTCCCATCTGTTGTAGGATTAATCTAATCCTATTGTCTTGCAGTCAATTTGTATATATCATCTAACTCATATGCATGGTCCTCTTCTCTGATGGGCTCTGTGTATCTAGGACCTTCATCAAGGTCCAGAGGTGAGATGAACCTAAGGCCATATCCTTCAAATGTCATTCTTATTTTCTTCAAATCAACAACAATAGAATTGTTGAAAGTCCAATAAATTCCTAATAGTGTGGGATAAGGACAACTATCATCAACTATCTCAATCACCTCAAAGTCCACAAATTTTATAACCCCATCGATGTCCACAGGGACATGTTCTAGTATTTTGAAGGGGCTCACATCCTGTTGATTGGCCATCCTAAGCCTAATGGAGGAATATATCAACTTAGGTTTTACCATCAGTGACCAGGTTTGCTTCATCATAACATTGACCTTCAATCCTAATTCGAGGACTACATAATCTATATCATATTCTCCAATTTGAACATTATGATGTATTTCCTTATTTGTCCTTCTCTTTTTGGATAGTTTATGTACTTATTTATTCAACAGAGGAATCACCTTTCCTAGCTCATATTTTCTGATCAAGTTTTGGAGCTCTTATACAACGCTCTCATCCTTTATCAAATTAATGAAAGTTCATAAAAATTCCATGAGTTTGCTTACCTCTTTTCCTTCTCTGGGTGAAGAGGAATGATCAAAGGCCAGGGGAATCCCACATTCTCTGACCTCTGGTTGTGCCTTTTATGAAGAAGCCTGATATCTTATAAACTATTGTATTTCCTCTTCAAATGTATTCTTCTCTCTCTTTGGATCAAACTCTTGTGTCTTCTCCTCATATTTTCTGAGTCCTAATTATTCTGTAGTCTTTCCTGCAGTCACCCTGTCTTCTCCTGTAGTAGTGCCTCCTCTAATGATAACAATGAATCTGGTATCTTTTCCACAAGGTTTTACTATGATTATTTGTACTTATTGGTTTCCTCCTCGTTGTTCCTAAAGTTTGGATAATATTGCAAGACAATCTTCTATGACACGTTCATATGAGTTGCAGTAACTGCAAGTGGTACAAGGGTTTTGACAGACCCTTGCCAAATGTCTTGGCTATGCACAGTTATAACATATGATATGACCTCTACCTCAGCCCGTAACTTCTCCTCATCCTCTTCCTCTGAATCCACCATGAGGGTTGAAGTTTCCTCTTCCTGAGGAATTATACTGTGCAGTGTTCCCTTCTTACTGTACTTTGCCTTGAATTTTATATGTATCCCTTAACCTTTCATGCATGAGGTCATAGGCCCTACAATCCATATCATCATGCCCTACTGACTTATAGAATGTGCAATACATATTTGTGGGTGCCTGAAGATATTTTTGCATGTAATAACATTCGTTGGGGCGATGTCTATTTCTACATACCTCGCACCATGGTAAGGTAACTTGCTTCAAAGGGCTCGAATCTTCATATGCCAAGTACTCGTGAAATAGGGGGAAGTTCTCCTTGTCATGGCCTTTCTATTTGCATGTAATTCACAATATATCTTATGTTTTATCTTTTCCCTTGTCTTTCTTCATATCTTTGACCTGCAGAGACAAGCTAGTTAACTGACTCAAGATTTGGCTCATACCTGAGCTAGATTCTCCCATAGGGGATGATTCTAGCTTCATGGAAATATCCAGTGCCTCATCCTACAAAGCAATATTCTATTGCATCAGAGGGACTCTGATGTGTGGTAAAAGGGAAGCAATGAACGATTCCTTGTTTTTCTCGTTTGGGATCTAAAAAGTCAATCGTCCTGTTAAGGTTTTAAACCTCTGGTCAAACTCCGAAACAAGTTCATTCTTTGCTTGATTTCTTTCAATTTTGCGATCCATTGTGACTCTCACTTGGGTTTCTTGAATTATACAACCAATGCATTCTTGATCTCATTCAGTAGTTTAGGCTATGCAATTCCTTAAACAAGTTTCATGTACCAGCTCAGTGTGCAGTCTCTCAAGGTAGTACTAAACCAAGCTCATTTAACATCTTCATCGGTGACATTCTTAATACTCCATATGGATTCACATAGAAATGAGTGTTGATCAAGATATTCAAATCCATACCCTCTAAAGGTGGGTAACCTCATCTCATCTGCCATAGATCTTCCTAGGTTTCCTAACTGAGTGTGCACTGAACCACTTGTACCAGTTCTCTGAGTGTTCTGATAACTTAGGTTACTCTGGTTACTTAATGTTGTTGAAACAACAGGGGGTGTAATGGAATTTACTTCAATAGTTTGTGCATTCCTTGAAGCTTCTGACTCTTCTTGGAAAATTTCTTCAATATTCTCTTCTTCTTCCCTAGCGGGCCCTGAATGTTCCTTGTTCAACAACTCTTCTTCTTCTCCACTATAGAACCCTTCTTCTTGTATTGGCTTGTGACTTTTCTCAAAAAATTTCACTAGAGGAACTTCTCTAAAGGCCCTCCCACTATGTGTGTGTTCGATCTCTATGTTGTTGTCACTGTCTGAATTCTTGAACATTAACATTTTCATTATAACCGACTACTGTATCTTCAATATGTTCTTCTCATGCAATAACATCTTGATTTTCAACTTCAAGAAGTGTAAAAATTTTCCTCTAGTTCCTTTAAAGAAATATCTCTCTTCTTGGCTATATGATTCCACCCTATCAATAGAAAAATCTGTGATATACCCTCCAATGGTACTATCAAACCAGTTATATACTACTCTTGACATGACGTTATCAACTCTTTTGACCTTCTCAATCAACGTTGATGTCCAAAACATAGGCGGTCTAGATTTGATCTCAAACTGGGTGTCTACTAATCTGGCCAGCCACTCGTATAGCTCCTTATGAATTCGTCCAAAGAAAATATCGTGTATATCAGTAAAGATATACCTTCCCAACCAGTCTTTTGTGCTAGTATAAGGGTTCTTATTTTGAGCTTTTGTGAAGTCATTTTTCTATTTTTCTATCCACTTCTGAATCTCTGTCTTCGATGGAAACCACCTTGAAATTCCGTCAAGAAGATCCTAGTACTGGAAACAGAACTGTTTGTTGGCACAGGGGAAGAGCCAGGGTTCATATCTAATAGAGCACCAAAAATCCCTAACTACTCACCCTTTCAACAACACCTGCGAAGTATATGTAGTCTCACCCGAAGTAGCAATAGGGGGTTTCAGGACACAAGTGTCTACAACCAGAGGAAATATAAAGTGGATCCAATACAAGAACAAAACAACATCTAGATATCAATTACCATCTTAGGCCTACTTCACACAGTTATCTGTCAGATATAACATAGTAATGCAATAACAATATATGATAGAGCCAAATAACAAAACATCAATCCCACAAAACAACAAGATGTGTGTGGTTCACCCTCTCCCTAGGGATATGTCCACAGAACTGTGATTTATAATATATTAGGTGAAATCATAGAGTATTATCTGCACTCTTAGCTAGCATATATTCTCTCTTTCTCTCTTCCTCCCCTCCCTGTGCACCCAGATGTAGGGTTGATCTTCATACCCAGCTGAAGATCTTACAATACATACTTCTCCCTCCACTCAATAATTTTCTGTCAGAAATAACAACAATCACTCATCATCACACACTCAAACTAATGACGACGACAACAACAACTTGATCCCGGGTCCTATTGACCTTTATTTATATATTACAATAGTTCACTGACAGCCTTAGGCTGAAGATTAGGTGTTTAAAACCCTAGATACCAAAACCCTAGGTGTCTAAAACCCTAGGTCAACTTGACCTGTGTTTTCACAGCTTCACCAACCTGTCTTTCCTTATTTCCCACGAGGTGCTCAAAAGCATCTACCAATGGATTTTTTCGCTTGCTGAGTTGTCCATGATTTGTCTTCCTTGCTGATTTTTCTTCCTCGATCTTCACATCCAACAACTTGCTTTATCTTACTTCACTTCGTCTTTTCTTCTCTTTTGATCACTTCGACCCAATATCAGTCACTATGTCTTTCACGCAGTTTGTATTTTGTCTTTTCTTCTTTAATATTTTCTTACTTACAGAACCAAGGGCCAACAGGAACCATCATGGGTGGGTGTAGATACCATACCGAAATAGCAAGCACCATGTTGGGAAGGGTAAGCATTATAACTCTCTGAAAATATTGTACACCTGGTGGGGTGTAGAAGAAGGGAATTTTAGTAATGGCTTGGGGGATTGTCTCCCAAACCAAGATTTGACTCTGGGGGAGGGTGAAATTGGGGATAAGAGGTGTCATATGGTTCTCCGTGGATTATTGAGGTAGGGTTTCTTCCACTAGTGGGACATCAGGGAGTGGGGAAGCCTCTATGGGAGGAATGGTGTCTCCATTGTCAGTTTCATTGGAATATATGGCACACACTTGTGTTGAGGGGTAGATGAGCGATGGTGCTCTGTGGTATGCCCCTAGAAAAGATCTGTCTTTGAACATTCTGGGGCCCATCTCCATGATTCGATATGCGTCGAAACTAGTGCGAACAAGAGGTAGGATGATATCGATGTTGGAGGAGTGGTTAGGTTCGTAATGTGAAACTTGGCTTATGGTGATGATTTTTCCATTGTGGCTGAACATCATCATTTGAAATACAGAAGAGGACACTACCTTCATAGTGTACATGTACCTACATCCAAAAAAGATGTTATAATCGAGAGGGGCATCGATAACCTCAATGTCGATAAGGATAGTTTTTCCCCCGAGATCAATGAAGACATTTTAAAAGAGCCCTTCAGGAGAGGATGGACATCCATCATAAGCTCTTAAATTGATGGCGGATGGTATTAGCTAAGGGGAGAAAAATTTCTACCATATAGTTTTGGACATGATGCATGTGGATGCACCTTCATCAATGATACATCGATGAAGTGTGATGTTCCAAATTTTGAATGGTATCTAAAAATATATCAAAGAGGGGAGATGAGGTTCCCCACAATCTAGATCAAATGTGATGAGTCTAGTATCAATAGGGTCAACTTCCCCCAAAAAGAAAAGTAAGGATTTTCATTGAGTTGGACAAGTTTGGAGGACCTCCAAAACTGACATGGATGCAGGGGATTATGCCCAGTCATCAACCAAATTGTAGTTATGTGCTGCCCTAACCTGATGGTTACTAACATTTCATCGTAATGGCATGCGAGGAATATGAATGGGGTGTTCAGTGGTAGGGTGTGGAATCATCAAGGGTTGTATGGGTGTAGCTAGAGTTGCTTATGAAGTGGTGGAAGTGGATTCAAGGGGTGCATTGTATTGACAACTGCACGTTTGTAGAAGAATTTCTTCTTCACGAATGAGGAGGATATTGTGATCTGCTAGATTCCTAGGGTTTTGATATTGTCCCATCCGTGGTGGGGCAAGATGCATCTCCTACTAGGTATTCATTAGACCTTGGTGTGGAATAGGGTTTTGCAACACAATTAGGGGTGGTTTTTGCAAATACTGTTGTGGGGCCTGCTGAGGGGCAGACAATGCTATAGTACGTGGTGCATTCATGGAATATTTCATCCTTTTGAAGTCATCAATTTGGGGGAAATGGTGAGTATAATGACCATGCTCACTGCAAAGAGAAGAAGGGAATTTTTTCCTGAGGTTGTTGTTACTCCTCCCTTGTAATTTGTTGTTATTTCTCCCTTGGGGGTTCTGGTTACCCTAGTTTTGGTTTCCTCCAATAGTTTGGTTTTGTTGGGGGTTATTTCCCCTTGGTCCTGGGTTATTATTGTTTCAGTTTTCTCCTTTCTTTTTGGAATTATTTGGCTAATGGGTCGGATTTTCTGTATTCAGTTGTTCAAAACTTTGAAATTGCTTAATGGGAGAGGGATGAAAAAATTTAACCCTTGCATGTGGTTGTCCTTCTGGAGGAGCAATTGGCTATGGAGGACTACGGAATGGAAAATACAAATTATTTTGTGGCAATGACCCATAGGGTCTAGCGCTTTCACTAGTTCCCAAGTTATAAGCTGAGGTAGAGGGGGTACCAAAACTTGGTTGAGAGTTCGAGCGCATCATGGGTGCCGGCAAGGGGGGGGGCACAGGATATGGCTATTGATAAGGGGGAGGAGGGTAATAATATGGACCTCCATAAATAAATGGATATTGGGGTGTACCATACATGGGTGTTGGTTGTATGTATGGATTATGGTGTGTTTTGGTACCGATTAATCCATCTTCCATGTGAGACATATCAGGTTTGTATTGGCCAAATGGTACAAGTCTCGGGGCGTCAGGTAGTATTGTGTATAGGTAACCTAAATGAGAATAAATGAGGTCATACTGTTGAGCCTTGCTGATGGCTTCCTCTTTAGTTTGAGGGAAGGTGGAGGCCACATCTTTGGCAAGGAGAGAGATGATTGATCGGAGAAACCAATCAAGGCATTGTTATATTGTGGTTTCGTCTTTGCATAAACTACGTCGTCAACGCCATTGATGAATGTGGTCAACAATATGTGTGGTTGAGGTTTGTTTAAAATCAGAGAGAATTTCTAGACCATTGTCATGATGAGTTGGTAGTTTAAAGAAGGTCAAAAATGTTTTGGCCAAGGATTCAAAAGTCACAGGGGACTCTGATTTTTCATCCACATGCCATTTGGTTGATGGACTAGTGATTGTGTGTTGAAATAACCTTAAATGAACAGAGTTGTCCATGATTGTTTTTTAAGAGCACCATAAGTGGAAGGTCATGATATGGTTGGTGGAATCTTCTCCCACCTTTCCTTAAAACTTGGGAATGTCTGAAGGTAGTTTGGTAGGCATAGCGGGCCATGTGGGGTCATGCAATATAGGGTCATTTGAGAATTTACTCAAATTAGGTATGTTGAGGGAGGAAAAATATGGCATGTGGAATGGCGACGTAGGGTTATTTCCAGCCATGGTGTGAGCAGGTTGTGTACCTGACCCTTGAGGGGGGTTGCGTGGGGTTGTACTTCCTCCTTGAGGAGAAGTTTGGCCCCTTCTTCCTTGTAAAGGAGAGATAGTGGATGGTTGGCCTTGGGAATTGGACCCAAGTAAAGTGGAACCAAGAAAATATGATCCCAAAATAGTAGCACTCATAGGGGTGTGAGATGGTTAAGTCAGTGATTTGGTGAGACTAGGAACTCCTCATAGGATAAGAGGTATATTTTGCAAGCATCTGGACCAACAAGGATTTTTTGGGTCCACTATGATGTCCGACTAGTAAAGTGAATGTGTGAAAATGGTGATGAGAGAAATAAATGAACAAGAGACTTGTATAATTTGGACCTTCACAATATATCTTACAATCACATGTAATCAAATAACCATCATGCATATATCAATTGGAAAGAATCATACATGTGGATAGGTGGATTTTTTCTGCATGGGAGAACAAAGAAAACAAATGCTTGTGTCCTAAAAATACGTAACATCCTTCCTCTCAAATAGCACTGGACCTTCCAATAGCACTCAATAGTGGGGTCTAAATCCACTAGAAGAGGAACTAGTGAAGGATGAAAAAATCAGTTATAATGAGGGGTAGAGGGTGCATATCCCAAAAGAGTTGGCGATATTTTCCAATAGCCACACCAAATATGATCAAGGTGCAATTGTAGCCCACAATTGCCACCTAGGTAGATGTCCTCAAATTTGGCCACTAGGTACCTTGGTCAAAGTGATACATTTAGATTTTCAACCTTAAAATGGGTCATGGGATGGATCCCTTCCAAGAGGTGGGTGCCTCAAGGGGGAACGCACAGAACAACTGGACCTTGGCCTTCAAACCTTCATGGGTATCTCCCTGCCTTATGGTGTTAGGAACACTTGACTTGGAGGATTTAAAAGTTCCCTATTTGTCAAATTCTAATGTTCATATATGTGAGAAACAGATAATGGGGGGTTATTTGGATGCTTACCCTCGAGATCCTACCCAGACTAAAACTTTATTTTGGCACCTCCTTTGGAGGAAAACTTAGTGAGTTTTTAGAAAAAAAATTAAATGTGATTGTTTGAGAGATTGGGGGTGTGAACCAATCTCATTTGTATTAAGTGGGTGTGGATAATTCCTTCAAGAAATAGTGGGACGTTTCAGAATCCCTTTGGAGGAAACCTACTTCAACCTCCACAATTCCAAATGAAATTATGTGAGTGAGTAGTGACTTTGTGTGTGAGCAAGTGAACAAATGTGCCAAGTTTTAATAAGTTATGTGTAACCTTACAACATGTGGACTTATTGTGTTCCTTACAAATCTTGATTAGCTATCTTACTAGATCTTGTCATTGGTACAACCTTGCGAAATTTTAAAGTCCTTAAAGAAATAACATGTGGACATATGGGTCCTTACAAATCCTTTAAACTCCCTAATGTGATTTAATCTAAGAAAGATCCAGAAAAATATCCTAGATTTCAAGCATGTGGGCATGTATGGGCCCATTACCATAATAGTTAAGCTCCCCTAGTGATGTAAGATAAGAAAGTAGCTTCAAAACTATCCTAACTTTGCAACATGGGGGCATGTATGGGACCTTACAATTTTAAGATGTTTGAAAAAGGAATCTAGGAGGATCCCTAAGGGGGCTTGGTCCTCTCCTAAATATTTTAAGAGACATGAAATGTCCCCTTTAATCACTTTTATTATTCTCAAGATAGCTCTATGGTGCGAGAGAAGAGCATACTTAATGATTAAAGTTTGATTTTTGGTCCTAATGCAAGTGTTTTTATATGCGATAGTAAAGGATCTCAACTTAACTTTTACAATCAAAACAAGCCATCCATATGGAAGCTAAAAACAAAAGAGGATAAATATGATTCTTTTTAACCCCAAAAGTGCCTATCTTTTGACTAACCCTTCATGTGGAGAGGGAATATAAGTGTGGTGCATTTACAAATTGCATAAAAGAAAGATTTTGAAAGCTAGTGGCCTTCAAAACATCACAAAAAAATCTTACAATGTTGGAATTATGGACAGATGTGCAGGTTATAGTTCAAACAGAGGCATAGTGGGCACATAATGCACATAATGCATAGAGAACCGAGGAACGTTTGGCACACTGTGCATAGAATGCTCAGAGAAACGAAGTGTGTTCGGTGCACAAAGCTTAGAATGCACGTCTATGGGCCAGAATACCTGCTCACGTTCTGATACATGTCAGGGGGGGATTTAAAGTGGAATTATCCTCCTCCAGCTCCAAACCCATATCTTTGCAGGTAATTCTAGGATGGTTATGATCCTTGCAAGAAAAATGGGTCAAAAAGAAGTGCTCAAAAAACCCAAATAGGGAGGAAATTGATACCTTATCCCCAGTATGGTCTCCAATTTGTTGTGTTCTTGTCATCACTTGAATGAGAAAAAGAGGGGCACTTGTAAGTCTAGTTGGGCCTGCTAGACAAGACAGAGGTTAGTGTATGAATCAAACAATTCAATCACATGAAATAAACAAACAACTGAGCTAACAACATCTAAAGAAATAAAACTAAAATGCATGAGGAAATTAGAACCAAGATTAATCAAAAAAATGACCAATAATCATGCCACCAATGGAGAAGTATATTAGTGGGAAAACACCATAGAGAAAGGGGGACTTATGGATATCCTCTTCCTCCTTGGGAGGGATCTTGAGTCCCATATGTGAAATATCCTCTTACAAATGCTAAACTAGAAAGAAAATGGTGAAGAAATCCAAGCTTATTCTATCAAGAGGTGAGGTGAATAGCTTAATGAGATCTCTCTAGTATGCTTCAAGAAGGAAAGGGGTTTCTTAAAGGAGAATAGAGGTAGCATAGAAATACAATTATATTCTTGAATTCTTAGTGCACCCATGGCCTCTTTTTATAGCAAGTCTTTGAGGCAATATCCAATCGGTATTTAGTGTGAACAAGGGGCCCTTTAGGGCACTCTTATGTCTTTGAACAACCCCCCATTTAGATTTAGCTCAGATTTGAGAGTCAAATCAAGTTGGGAGTTGGTACAAAAGTGGGTTAGGGGACGAAAAGAAAAATAAATGCATCGTTCATAGGTGTGCGTGGATTTTCTCATACATAGTTGTGCATCGGATGCATGTGCGCTTTTCTGGATTTTTGGCCTATGCACGCGCACACGCTTCCTTTAGTGTTTGAGCGCATGTCAATTTTTTGACCAGTTGTATAGTTTGTGCCTTTTGGAAATGAATTTTTGGGGCTGCAGGTGAACTAATAGGTGTTTGGAGATGTTGTCCTCCTGTAACCATTTGTGGACAAAATTTTAGTGATAACAATGGGGCTTTCCAATTTCTACCGCAAGTTCATGTTAGGATTCTCCCATATTTCATGGGCCCTCAACGAAGTAACTAGGGGTGGTGGTAAGGTGAAATTTGTGTGGGGTCAGTCCCAACAACAAGTGTTCAATGATTTGATGTAGTGTTTGTGCTCACCCCCGATACTTTCACTATCGAACCTACAACAACCCTTTGAGATCAAGGCAGATGCTTCAGAGTATGTTGTGGGCATTGTTATCACTCATCACGACCACCTCATGGCCTATCATATTGAGACACTATCAGATTCTATCTGTAAGTACCCTACTTATGACAATGAAATGTAATCCATTGTGCATATTTGTTTCTAGTGGAGACATTACATTCTTGGAAAGGAGACAGTCATCCACACTGATCATAAGCCACTACAATTCATGCAAACAAAAGGCAAATTTCAGAATGACCACCATCATAAGTGGTCCATGTATGTGCAACAATTCCATCTCAATAGCAAGCATAAAAAAAGAAGCACCAACCTCATTGATGATTACCTCAGCATACCGCCAATCGCAAACTCACCACGGTGCTAGACGCTTGCAACCATGAGACCTATAGATGGCCCCAAATCTATGAGACAGACCCAGAATTTGACACCACCTACCAAATGTTGGGTGCAAACATAGTTTCTGCTAATTTCCATCTTCAAGATGGGTTGTTGTGTCGTCGGGGCCATATCTTCATTCCATCAAGCGAGCGAGTGAATATGGTCAGGAATGCCCACTATAGTTGGGTGGCAAGATACTTCAATGTCAAAAAGACAATGGAAATTCTACAGAAACGTTTCTACTGGATGCAAATTCGATAAGCGGTCAACAAGTATATCAAGTCCTACACTACCTGTGTGATTGTTGAATCGACCACTAAGAAATAGGGCTTGTACACCCCTCTTCCTAATCTTGACAGGCCATGGGAATCCATCTCAATGGAATACATGTCAGGCCTCCCATCCACCAATCGGGGAAATGACTGGTTTTTTGTGGTTGTGGATCACTTTTTTAAGGTGGTGATTCTGGTCGCCTACAAGAAGAGCATCACAACAGAGGCCACTGCAAAGATCTTGTTTGAATGAGTCTGGGTACATTTTGGAATCCCATAAACCATTGTCTCATATTGGTACAATTGATTTCTCAGCACATTCTGGTCAAGCCTCTGGTCACTGATGGACACCAAGCTCACCAAATCCACGTCCTCCACCCTTAGACAGATGGGAAAACTGAGGTTGAAAATTGAATTATCATGCATATCCTGCACATGTATAATTCCAAGCACCCTCTCACATGGGATGAGAGTCTCCCCTATGTTGAACATAGCTACAAATGAATCTTGCATATCTCAACCTTCCACAACCCCTTTCAGGTGGGGTTGGGATTCCAACCATTGGGTCCCATAGATGTTGCACTACCCCTTGCGATCACCTCAACCAAATAATCTCTTGCTCTAACTGAAGTTGAAAAATCCACCCAGTTCATTGAGAGGATATCACATCCACCAACAGGTTCAAGATATCCTACAAAATTCGAATGACAAGTACAAGCAATGCCATGATCAACACCGAGTGCCACATAAGTTTTAGGTGGGAGAAAATGTTTGGTTTCACTTGTAGAAAGAGAACCTTACAAGACCCCATCAGAAGATTCACCCACTTCATTATGGGATGCACAGAATCACCATGTTTGTGGATGATAATTCTTTTAAGATCAACATTCCTCCTTTCCTTGGCTTGCACCCAGTGTTTAATGTAGATATCCTTCGATCGTATTTCCCACCATTATTGGACACCTCAGAGATAGAAGAACAAATGAAACCAATAGTGTTCAACCCCAATTTCATACAACATTAATCAAATTATCATATTGTAGAAAAAAATATCAAGGGCACTCGCCAACAAAGGATCCAACTTTATCGAGTTTTCAAAGCAAGGAAGCTCCTGCACCAAGGAAAGTGGCTCACCTGGGGACAAATTCAGTAGAAAATTCCCCATATGATGGGGGAACTCAATGCAATGGATACCATTGCTTCCTAAGGGTGGAGGATTGATCCATATGGATTTCGTTTGCCTCCCACCTATTCCAACTGGCTCATTTTGGCAATTTTCCAGTTTTGCAATTTTTTCCCTAGTTTTTGGGTTCGTGACTTGCGGGGCTGTTTTGAGGCCCTAGAAAACATTTTTTAGGGCTCGCCATAGTAAAAATTAACTTTGATAGATAGTAGAAAAAATTTCAGTCCTCGGATATACCTTTCCAATGAGCTATCGTGCGCCTAAAACAAATATCATATGCAAAAGTTACGACCCTGGGAAGTTGATGTACTAACTTACCCAAACGGGGCCCACATGAATTTTGGCGCTTCATCTCCTAGGGTTAGGTTTTTTTTATGTATAGGGTTTTTTAAATTCATGTTTATTATAAAAAGGCCTTCAGAGCCTCATTGCAATCATCTTCTTGTGAATGAATGCAACTTTCACATCTCTTCTCAGAGATAAGCCACCACCATTCTAGCAAGCTTATTTCTGCTGCATTTTACAGTTTCAACTTATTTCCTTATTGAATAGAATCTCATTTTATTGTATATCTATTTTTATGTGTTAAGCATCGTTTGATAATAATATGTATTCATTTCATTCTGCAAATATATTCTGGATAATATGGTCATGAAACTAATGGCATTATGACTCATCATATGAAAGAAGCGCATGTAAAAACACTACTAAGTACTAGTCTTGATTTTCAAAAGAATTGGTATGTTTCTAAATGGTGTGCACAAGATGCAGTCTCTTTCAATTTCAATGACAATTCAATCTTTCCTAAAATTCCAAGACTAATGCACTCTAGAGAAAAGTGCAAATGGTTCAAATTAAATATAATTTTTTGTCTTTTCAATATAGGAAAATGAAAATGAAAAAACCAAACATTATTGTATTTTCAATATAAAGGAATGAAAATGGAAAATCAAACTAATAACCTCTCAAACATCCCTACTGCAATCATAGGAAGACAATCCAAGAAGGACACCAAGAAGCTACTACTCAGACCTAAATGAAAGGACTAAAATAATGAGAAAAATAACAAGAAATAAGTTTTCCAAAAATTTAACAATAACAGAGCTTCCTATCACTCTACAAGCACTCAACAGACATAACAAAGACTGAAGAAGACTCATCAACACTTATAATCCACCCAACAAACACAAAACTAAGCTTAAAATGCATAGAAAAAGTTGTACGTGACTGTTCAGAGAACAAATGTGTATGTACGCACCCTAGACACAAACAACCCACGTATGTATGTGCCTCTTCAAGGACAGGCCATGTATGCCAAGAAAAACATTGGTTGGGTAGTAATTAATCCAATAAAATTAGATATACAACAATTTAGAGGATGTTAATCTACAAGTGACACAAAAACTCAGGCAAACAAAGAGCAATCAAAGAGAAAAATTACCAACTAACCCCAAAATGGAGAATATCCCCAATGGAGTCACCAATTCTATTACAAGCAATAAATATCTATGGCTTGGGGTAGGACTACAACAGACAAAATGACACCAAAAAATCAACTCAAATCTCAAATATGCTATATAAATGGAAATTCCATCAAAGGAAAGGATGGAATCCTACCTCTTCCAGATGTTCATAGAAGACCAATGTTGAGCTCACAATCCAATTCTTAATACCTAGAACTTGTCCTCAACATCCAAGATACACAAGAATATGGAAAATGTATGAAATGTTATCATATAAAATAGCATAATCCATTAACATTTAAAGGAAATTTACCCATGGAACATAATATAAACATTTGCAACATATAATTGGATGAGAAAAAAGTATCTCTATTAATATAATCAACAAGAGTACATAGGTGACAATCTCAATCTTCTGTATCAACAACTCGTCAAAATCGAGAAACTAAGTCCCTCCACCTAGGCCTTCACCACTTCAACCCTCCATAAGGAAATATCACAAGTTCTAGGAGTAATTGGGTTCTTCCTTCACAGGATAAGGAGATCTTGGGGGATGAACATAAGGAGAGTTCATACTTAAAGGACTAAGGGATGTAGACTCAAGGATGTAATATGAGGAATTTTTTTTACACAGTGTACTTGCTTTCAACTTTTCTATTCTTCTTCAAGGCTTGTATATGGCTCAATTTATAGCCTCCAAAGTTAATTCAAGGGCCGAATCAGATCATTTCCAGCATATGAAGGGAAAATGGTCATGTATCTCGTGACTTGGCATGGAAAATATGAAATATTTTTAATTTTGAGCACAAAACCCGATGTACGCGGGTTATAATGGAGAAACATACGTATACACAAGTTGTATAACTGTAGCCCACATATATGTACACAAATTTTAATTTTTGACTTTTGACTAAGCAAAATGGGGAAACTGAGTCTGTAGAGGGAAAGGGTAGGTCACCAATGCATGATGCATAGGGTGTAGAAAATTTTTCTATAACAATAGCCAAAGATAAAGTGTCAAGCATTGAATACCGTTTAGTCTTGAGATATTTTGAAGATGTTTTTAGATAAATCCCAGGACTTCCATGAAAGAGAGACATTGATTTCTCTATTGATTTGATGTCAAGATCTTCCCCAATGTCCAAGACACCTTACAAAATAGGAATGCCATAATTGAAATAGTTGCAAATTCAATTTGAATCATTTTTAAAGAAGGGGTATATACACCCAAGTGTTTCACCTTGGGGAGACTTAGTTCATCTTGTGAAGAAGAAAGATGGAACCTTAAGGTTGTGTATTGATTTCAGAAAGATGAATAACGTAACTATAAAGAAAAAATATCATTTTTCAAGGATTGATGATTTATTTGAGCATTTGAAAGCTGCAAGGAACTTTTCAAAGATTGAATTGAGATCAATCTATCATCAAGTGAGGATAAAAGAAGAATATATCAATAAAACAATGTTTATAAAAAGGTATGGGAATTATGAATTCATGGTAGTTCCATTTGGACTATCAAATGCCCTGATTGTTTTTATGTGTCTAATGAATGGAGTGTTCAGGGAATACCTAGACAATTTGTAATTGTTTTCTTAGATAATATTTTCATCTACTCTAATTCTGAAGAAGAGGATGAGGAGCATATAAGAATGGTGCTAAAGGTATTGAGGGAGCATAAATTGTATGCCAAGCTAAGTAAGTGCATATTTTATCAAAAGAAGATCTACTGCTTTGGCCATATTATTTCATCAAATGGGATAACAATTGATCTTGAGAAAATAAAGGCCATTAAAGGGTGGCCAACACCAAGAAATGTGACATAGATCAGATCATTTATGGTTCTTGTGGGTTATTATTGAATATTCATAAAATGGTTTTCAAATATTGCAAGCCCAATTACTTCATTGTAAAAGAAAAAGGTGAAATTTGAGTGGACTCCAAAATGTGAAGAAAGTTTTTAACAATTCAAAAGAAGTTTGACAAGTGTGCCCATATTAAATATTGTAGATCCATATGAAGACTTTGTAGTGTGCATGAATGTGTGTAAGGAAGGGCTAGGTGGAGTCCTCATTAAAAAATATCAGGTGGTATGTTTTGGATATAGAAAACAAAAGGAGAGTAAGAGAAATTATACTACTCGTGATATAAAGTTAGCAACAATTGTACATGCATTAAAAATGTGGAGAAATTACCTCATGGGGAAGAGGCTTTATCTAAGAACAAACCATTCTGGTCTGAAACATTTATTTGGACAACCAACACTAAATGTTAAACAAACTAGATGGTTGAAGTTCCTTAGTGAATATTATTTTGAAAGTAAACATATTAAGGGAAAGGAAAATAACGTGGTTGATGCACTCAACAAAAAATCCCATAAAGTCCATGTTTCAACCATTATAAATTAAAAGATAGATTTAACAGACAAAATTCTAGAGGAAGGAAATTCATATCATCTTTACTTGCAAATAAAAGAAAACTTACAACAAGAAAATTCACAATAGAAATTTAAATTTTATGAATTAAAAGAGGATGGAATCATCTTGTATAGAGGCAAGGTGTATGTGCCAAATTCCATGGAGATGAAAAATATCATGCTGGGAGAAATGTACAGTGTGTCATATGTTGGGCACCTGAGATATCAAAAATCCATTACAGTTGTGAGAAGACGATATTTTTGGGTGGGGATGAAGAAAGAAGTGTCTAACTACATAGCCCGATGTCTAGAGTTCCAAAACGTAAAGACACAGGACAAACATCTAGTGGGGATATTGCAGCCATCTCCCATTCTAGAATGGAAGTGCGAGGTGGTCATGGTAATTTTTATTACAAATCTTCCTAGGATAGTGAAGCAACATGAATCCATCATGGTGGTAGTGGACAAATTGACTAAGGCAACACATTTTATTCCAGTAAATACAACACATAAGGAAACAAACATTGTAGATATCTACATGAATGAAGTTGCCCGACCACATGGAGTGCCTAAGGAAATAGTTTAAGATAGAGATTCCAAGTTTACATCCAAATTTTGACAAGGTTTGTTCAAAGGATTTGGGACAAATCTGAATCTTAGTATGACACATCATCTGGAGTTATATGGACAAATAGAGAGAACTAAGAAAATAATTGAGGACATTCTGAGAATGTGTATGATGGATCATCCATCCAAGTGGGAGGATTATATTTATTTGGTTTAATTTCCTTACACCAATGGGTATCATTCCTCATTGAAAATGAGTCTATTTGAGGCATTGTATGGCAAAAAGTGTAACACACTAGTAAGTTGGGATAACCCAGCAGAAAAATCCATCATTGCGACAAATTTATTAAAATAAATGGAAGAGAAGATGACCAAGATCAAGAATAATTTAAAGGCTTCCCGAGACAGGAAGAAAATATATGCAGACAAGAACAAATTTTTTAGATATTTAAAGTGGGAAAACATGTTTTTGTAAAAGTGAAAGAAAAAAACAAGTTCGATATGATTGGGTTGTGTCTCAAAGTTGGCCAGCAAGATATTGTGGGTCTTTCAAAATATTAGAAAAAATAGGTCCAGTTGCATACTTTCTAGCACTTTCTACATCCATGAGAGTGCATAACATATTTCATGTATCATTATTAAACAAATATGTGCTTGACCCTAACCACATAATTGATTGGATTGTGATCCAGGTGGGAAACGAAGGGGATTTCCAGGTGGAACTAGTACACATCCTGAACTGAAAATTCAAAGTGATTAGGAACAAATCCATAGGGATGGTAAAGGTTTAATGGACCTACTACAATATTGAATATGTAAAATGGGATCATGACGAAACTATGCAAAAGGAATACCCATAATTTTTTGTCGATTTTGAAGAAAGTAGAAGCTAAAAAGCATATATAAGACTCCATTTTTGGAAAGCTAGAATTCTAGAACCTCATCTCAGAAATTATTCATCAATGTTGGAAGCCCAAATAAAAGAATGATTTATCCCTATGGATTGAAGGAAGTGAAGGGGGCACATTCCTTGTGTCAACAAGTTAAGAAGAATGAGATATTTTGGTTTGGACTGTTGTTGGAGGGTAAAATGTTTCAAATTTTTTTTTTTTTTTATATAACCATTGTAATTTAAATGTGTATATATTTTCGTCATGTGATGTGCATCAGGGATGATTCACAATTTTAGGGAAGCGGGAATGTAACATCCCCACTATACTCCCCAATTTTGTTAATTCATAATGTAGATAGGAGTATAGTTGTGGCCAAGCGATGTAATATGCAAAATGTATTTTATGTTTTTAATAAAAATAATGTGATCCTGACTAATGGGAATGGAAAAATATGGTGGTTTATTAATTCAAAATTGAGGGGCATGCTTGAGAGTGTTTAAGAGGTGGACCAAAGGGAAAAGGTTTATGGGTGTTAATCCAAACCTAGTTTTCTAAATTTATCTATCATTGGGGAAAATTTCTATTTCAGTTTGAGTGTGTGAGATCCCAATCATCAAAACTAATGTAAGAGGTTGGGTGTGAGAGTCACATCCCATATTTATTCAAAAGCATGGGAAAGAAGAAATCAACATTGGGAAGAGTGAGAAGTCAATGGTCTTGGGAAAAGAGAGGACATTTGTATGGGTAGTAACATGCAATTTTGGACATTCAGATTTACATTAACAATAAGAGAGAACATGGAAGAAGAGATTAGGAGTTGGAACAACAAGGCTAGGTGATTTCTAGAGCATGATGGAGCATTTTTGGAGCATTTTGGAGATGAAAATTGAATATCTAGGTTGTCATGCCTGAAGAGTGAACTCTTGGGTGAGTTTCACTATATCAACAAGTGTTTCTTGTTGGTTTGGCTAGTGGTTTTTCCTAGAAGTGAGATTCGTTGAGTTCCTAGATGAGAGATTCCTAGATATCGGTGCCAGAGAGACCTTGATAAATGAATGGGATACCCGATGGAATGAGAGAAGTGAAGGGGTACATTTGTTGGGTTGGGAAGTTCAAGAGGAATTTCAGGATAATTATAGGAGAAAACCATTTGTTTATGTGATATTGAGATGTGAGGGGACTATAAGAGGCAGCCTTATTTTGTCGATTCCTAGCCCCATATTGGGGGTGAATTGTTGTTGATATTTGGAGTATCGGGTCTATGGTTGGGTGGAACATCCTTCCCAAGAAGTTCGTTGCAATTTGTTTTTATAAAAGATAAGTGTTTATCTATTTTGATTATTTATTTATGAGTTCATGGCTGATCATTTACTCTGTGAATGAGAATGGTTTTTATATGTTGTTATAGATGTTTTATCATTTTCATAGATTCTTGTTTATAATTTTTTAATTTCATACAATTATGGGTATAATGTGTTTAAATCATAGCTGGTAAGCTACATGATTTTATTATCAAAATAAAATTTCATTTTTATGTGTTTTTCCATAAGTAATGTTCCTTGGATAGGCTAGGGGACATTACAAGTCTTTATATCCACTCCATCACCTACAAGATACCTCAATACATACTTCATTGTACCTCTCAAGTACCTAAGAACATGTTTTTCTTCAATCCAATCCACATGCCTTGGCTCTATCACGAGCTGACTCAAGGTGTTCACAACAAAAACAATATATGGCTTAGTGTTGATCAAATACATCAAGGACCCTATCATTTTTTTTATATATCCTAGGATCTACCAATCCTGAATCTAAAGTGACCACCTTCTTCAGATTGGTAGCCATAGGCATAGCCATTTATTTACAGTCCTCCATTATGAATCTCCTCAAGATATCAACTTCATACTTCCCTTATCTAAGGAATATCTCTCTCGATACCTTCCATACCTGCCATACCTCTAACCCTAAGAAATAATGCATCAATCCAATGTCCTTCATCTCGAAATCACTAGATAAATCTTCTTTGCACCCTACAATAAGATTCTATGCCCCTATGAGAAACAAATCATCTACATAAAAAACCAAGATGAGAATATCCTCTCCAACAAGTATGAAGTACAAGTTAGCATATCCCTCACTCTTGGTAAAGCCCATACTCTACAAGTATCTATCAATCCTGGAATACCATGCCCTGGGTTCCTTTTTTACTCCGTACAAGGATTTATTTATCATACACACAATATAGAACTTTGAAAGACATGTAACAATCCCCTTAAAAATCAACAAATCCCTGTAGTGTAGGCATCCCAACCTCCCGTGCCATAAATCACATGTGTTTTCACTATTGTGTACCAATCCTGAGTAGGATTTCCCTACAACCTATATAATTTTCCTTCCCTAACCCCAACAACCACCACGTTGTTCAGGATAGATTTCTATGGATGTATAAGTACTTTCCCTCTCTCAAAAGTAACATCAAAAACCATGTTCTCCATAACTGATACTGAAAGAAAATTATTCTTCAAACATGGTACGTAAAGCACATCTTGGGAATATAACAAACCTCTTGAATCGAGATTGAATGCAATTTTCCCCTCTCCCTTCACTAGATACTTGGCATCATCACCAAGATGCACATGAAAATATGAGTCCTTCTCTTTCACACTGCTAAATATATCCTATTCTTTTGTCATGTGATGAGATTCACCACTTTCCAATAACTAAGCACTCCTTGTAGTTGTGTTGGTAGAAAGGAAAGAAACCAGTGAGTAATCCTTCTCAAACTTTTCCGCAAACTCATCAAGTCATGTCTTCGTTGATGTTTTATTTTGCATATTTAATTTACCCTTCTTATTATATGGACATTGAGATTCATAATATCCATTCCTATAACATGAGAAACACTTTATTTTACTCAAGTCCTTCTTCTTCTCTTGGTGTGATGATCCTCCATCATTGTTTCCGTTCTTGCTAGAACCCTTTCCTTTTCCCTTCTTCGTCTTATTAGCAAGATCCAATTTCTCCTCACTACCTCCATGAATTTTTCTCATAGACTCCTCTCTAGTCTCTTACTAGATGGAATCATCCCAAAGTCCCTGCCAATCTGGGATATTTTCTTGATAAAAAACACCTTTGAAAAATGGTTCCCATGACCTGGAAATACCATTCAATGCCACATTCACGAGCTCTACATCCTTTTTTTTATCCCCTATGTCCAAAAGATGATCACACAGATGTGTGATCATCATGAGATAGTTGGTAACATTATAATATCTTGACATCTGCACTTATTTGAGTTTACTCCTTAAGACCATCTTCCTATTCATGTTCTTTCTATAAAATAAACTCACCAAGGAATCAACCATCTCTTTGGTCATATTTTTCTCGAATAGGTGAGTAATTAGATGATCCTTCACCTAATCCAAGAGGACCCTCTCTACTTTGATCTCCTTCTTGTTGTGAGCTTCTAAATTTGTCAGATCCATCGGTGCAGTAACTACTTTTTCCACTAACTCCCAAAGGTTATACTCCTTCAATGCTAAAATTACTCTTTCTTTCCAAGATAGGAAGTTGGATGCTCCATCCAATCTATCGTCAACTATTAATGGTGTTGTTGTCATCCCTAAGACTGAATAAACTGATCTGTAAACAACATGTTGGAAATTTCAGCTGAACTGACTGGAAAAACTTGTATGCGCCTCTCACAACTGAAACCTGCATATGTATGTGCCCTTCCTTAAGGAATCCCACATACGTACACATGGGTTCTTACTACTACCCATGTACACACGCCTATGTCCAAATATACCTATGTATGTATGCGCATGTCCCTACTATATCTCATGTAGAATTTCATAAACCTACAAAACCCTAGTTCTTCCTCAGTAAAATTGTTCCACTAAAATTTGTCCCTCTATTTCATCATGTTGGTTATGGATATCCTAAGATATCCTACAGATCTAATAGATCTACCATCAACTTCTATGGATCTAATATTTTTCTTCCCTTCAGAGAATGCGCTATGATACCATGTTGAACACCTCTTACTCCATCACCTAGGTATCTTGTTATCTAGTGATTCCCTTATTGAAAATCATATTAGCAGCTGACAAAAAAATAATACACTGTTGAAATATTCAACTTTAAAAATGTAGTGGAAGAAAAAATTGAAAACTAAATCATGCACACATGAACACCAATATTTTTGGGTAGATACCAATGGAAAAACCCCAGAGGGAAAAATAGTGTTGAGAATGATTTTATTATCTTTAAATTAGGTCTCGTAACAGGTATAATGTCTCACTAAGATAAATACAACTACAAAAAAAACTTGGAAAATTATGATCTATTGTATGACTGAGAACTGCATGCTTTTCGATATGTATGTGATTGTCCCTATTGCACACCTACCTACACATGCTTGTCTCCACTGGTTCCCATGTATATGTACAAAAATCTTGTACAAAAAACTTTATACGACGCAACTCTTCCCTGTGGCTTTGCTTGACTAAAACCCACTTGTGGAAGCCTCTGTTCTTTCTTCTCCTTGATCTTATATCTAGATGGAAGTCCTTCTCCACCTATCAAAAATCTTGAATCACAGTCCTTTATGATCCAACTCTTTTTGTCCTCTTTCATTCTCTCTCGATCAACCTGACAAAGATGTCTCAAGTGTCTTCCTCCCCTAGCCTTTTTTTTATAATCATCAGTTATAATGTATTTCTAATATCCAAAGTGATTAACAGTTGAGATTACTTCTCACACCCACTTGATATCTAGATTACATGATAATTACTTTTAGCATTTCCTTAAATAACTCAATTAATTAAATAATTAGTTAATAAAATCACTTTACTTTAATAATTCCTTTAACTTAAGTAAAGTTACCAAGATTAAAGGATTTGGATGAATTTTTCATGTTAGACACCAAGCCTATGTGGAAATACATGTATGATGCTACATGCATCAACAAAAAAGATAAACACTTGAAATCAATCAACATGAGATGATGTTGAATATATAACCCAAGCTCCCAATCCTTCAATCAAAAACTTGAATTAGGTAACATCTAATATGAACCACAAAGGAGATAGCACATAGAATCCTTAGCTCTAAAGGAGGAGTTGTAGAGTTAAACTTGATAGCAAGTTAGATAAAATGGAAAGTACAAATACAAAGGAAATGGTAGAAAAAATGCAATGTAAAACCAATAAGAAACCACATTCGTCGATGTCAGGCTAAGGATGATAGGCATGACATGCATGTATTTACCCTATTAATTCAAAGTTAAAATCCCAATATGGGATGGCCACATGGAACCATAGGGACCAAGTATTTGTTGCATCAAATTGCAATACAATTGGTAAGGTGGCGGGTGAAATCATATAACATCATTTTCCAATCTTTATACCTTGTATATGTTTTGCAACTTGGGCATATTTATAACAAGATTTGGCATGGTCAAAAATTTCCTTTTGATCTTATTCCATATATATATTTTTTTCATTGTTGGCAACTTAGGCATAAGAAGAATTATAATTCCAAGAACCAAAGATTCTTGCAATCAAAACTTAATTCCAACTTTCACAAATTGCTTTATATTTTTTTATGGACTAATAGTGTGTTCTTTGGCTATAGGTATCAATACAATCAAAATTATGAGCAACATAAACCATGCTAAATATATTCACCATTGCATTCATCCCTAAATAGGCCACATGTAGACAATTTTAATCATGTGTAACTAGGCCATTGACAATGTGCATCTATCTTTAAACACATCATCACAATAATGATATGTGAAACATGTTGACATTTTTCAGCAAACTATAGTATATAATGATTCAATCGCATGCATGTAGTACCTCCACAATCAATATAAACACATCAATAGTAATATAGACAAACTACATACCACAATTCATTACCAAATGCTATGAACATACATCGAATATCAATTAACATCTTGTATAAATATCTTCATCACGATGCACATTAGGAGAATTCCCTATAATGACTAGTATAGGTTTAAATTAAATAATCATACACTGGGGTAAAATAGGGATTATTAGGTTTATAAAAGAAAGTAAAAATTAAATAGGTAGCTTCATTGGAACACTTTGCAATCATTTCAATGTTGACCATTTTTAAGGTCAATAGGTTCTAACACTATGTTTGAGTAGTCATTCTATATATTTTATGGAAACATAGTATAAAGACATTTAGTTGCATTGCATTTTATGTGGTTTCCTTTTCCTTTATAGAGAGTATCCTTAAGGATTTATCTATGTAAGTCACAGTTAAAAACACTCCCCTTCTATAAAAATAAGTGGGGTTAATCCTTAGAAGCACAATTAAAGTTGAATACCTATAATTGTGGTGGTTGGTAACTTTCTTGATTATATTTTTTACTTAATACAAGTAACATTTTTTCAAACAAAATACTTTAAATAAACCAATGTTTATAAAAAAAATATTTAGCTATTATATCAATTTGATAAACATTTTACAATATTGAGTAACTAAAACAATTGAAATTTTTAGAATACAAGTTTGAGACATGCCCATTTGACTATAGCATGTGGTGGATATCTCCTTGTCCATGATGAAAACTATAGAAAAATGAGAAAGTAGACATATTTTCCACACATCTCTCCTTCATAGATCATGGCTTATTGATGTCCAACCTTCAGTCCTCACTCCTACATGGCGAAATGACAGATCTAGGTCCAATTGTATCTCCAAAAGACTAGACCGTTTCCTATTAGCTTCCAAGATGGTTGATGGTCACCATCAATTCAGCTCGTGGGCTGAATTTTCAATGATCTCTGATCATCATCCAATATGTTTAGAAATTGAAGGTCCCCCACGGCCATCGGCGACACCCTTTAAGTTCAACTGCACATGGATTGAAGACCCCTATTTTATCTCCCTTATATACACAACCTGGGTGGAATTACAGGAGTGGACTGATTCTTCTGCTATCCTTCTGCTTTGTGAAAAAATTAAATATCTGAAGCAGGCTGTCGTTAAATGGAAAATAAAAAAGAAACAAAAAATGAATGTTGACCTAGTTCATTTAGAACAAAAAATTATGACGCTATTTGCCAACATTCCTTCCCATTTATTTGATGCAGAGGATTTGAATACTCTTTAAGATCTAACACAAAAGAAGAATGAGATTTTATCACTTGAAGAAGCCACTTGGAGACTCCAAAGTCAGGCAACCTGGATTGAAAAAGACAATAAGAATACCAATTTTCTTCACAAATATGCAACTTAGAGGAACAACCATAATACTCTATGGGACCTAACTTATGCTGAAGGGAATTTATTCCCAATTGAATCTGAGATACACTTGCTACCCTTTAATCATTTTAGATCATAGTTCAAAGCCACTGAGTCTAAAAACATTGATTTACATCTTGATGTACTGAAGACGGTTCCTCATTTCTTCAAGGAATATGATAATGTGACCATAGGTAAACCTGTTACACTCTCTAAGATAAAACACACTATTGACATTATGCCCAAAGACAAAATCCTTAGACCAGATGGATGGACTCAGGAATTTTTTCAGCACTTCTTTGGTATCATGGGTTTGGATTTGCTTAGAGTTGTGGAAGAGTATCGCCTCACAGGAATTATCCCAGGATATCTAAATGCAACATTCTTCACTCTAATTCCTAAAGTTTATAAGCCTATCGATTTCAATGACTTCAGGCCCATTGCATTGTGCAATTTCTCCTACAAAGTCATTTCCAAGATTATTGCCTCTTGAATCAAAGATACTCTAGATAACTATATATCCACTGAAAAATTTGTCTTCCTAAAGGATAGGATGATTTTTTATGCTGTGGGCATCACCCAAGAATGCCTCCACTCGAAAAAGTTGAGAAAACTGAACTCGGTCATCTTAAATCTTGATTTGAAAAGAGCTTATGAAAGTGTCAGTTGGCAATTACTCCATTTACTACTTGACCAGATTGGACTTGACTGGAATGTCATTAAATGGATCATGGGATGCATTACCTCATTCAACATTGCAGTTCTGGTGAATGGAATCCCCACAGATTTCTTTCATTTCCACAGGGTATTCGTCAGTGTTGCCCATTGTCACCCTCGATTTTCTTGCTTGTTATTGAAGCGCTCATCAGAATGATGAAACAAGAAATGGAGACAGGAACTTTTCAAGGACTAAAATTCGTTGTTGGCACCTTTATCTCTCACCTTTTGTTCATTGATGATGTCCTCATCTCGGGCTCTAGGAAACTTGAATACTAGAAAACTCTTAAAACTATCCTATCAATTTTTTTTGTTTCTACAATAATGTCTAGTAACTGCCACAAATTTGTTTTTATTGCTTAGAATATCGATCCAATTCTAAGGATCTTCCTTCTAATAGAATTCAATATTAAAATTGAAACTCTCGATCATGGGGTGAAGTAACTCGGATTTTCTCTTAAAGAAAACAACTACAAAGTTAGCAATTGGATGTGGCTTATGAAAAAGATTGATAAGAGGATTGGGAATTGGACCTATCGTTGGCTCTCCTTGGGCAGAAAAATCACTCTGGCAACTTTAGTTTTACAAAGCATCCCAGTTTATTGGCTCAACCTGGTGAAAGCTCTGACTTCTGTGCTCCATCACATCCAACTTATGATCGGTAGATTTATCTAGAAAGGAGGAAAGAAAGGCACTGGATACCACCTTACTAAATGGAAAAATCTAGCAAATCCAAAACATTTTGGAGGTTGGGGCATTAAACACTTGACTTGGTTCACTCAATCTCTTGCTGCCAAATCTTGTTGGAGAGGTCTTTTTGAAACCAATCTTTGGAACATAATTCTTAAAAAGAAATATCTAAAAGGTATAGATATTATCTCTTGGTTGCGTAAGGATGTTCACTCCACCCAAAATTCTTTCATTATATGGAAAAATTTGATGCTTTCACTACCGATCATCAAACGATGGTTGGCATGGGAAATAGGGATAGGGTAGCACATTGTCCTTGGGCGTGACCCCTTCATTGGATGCATGTATTACTATCAGTTTTCCAAACCGCTCCTATAGGAATTAAATAGTCAATTCATATATTTGCTAGCATAAGCCACAATGGTTGACTCAACTGAAATGCACCAACAATGGATGGATTCTCGTTAGCTAGGATTAAGTGATACACTCAGCGCAAAATGGGAAAGGTTCATTCAAAATATTAAAAGCAGTGGCATCTGACTTAGCAAAGAAAAGGACAAGCTCATTTGGTCTTGGAACCGTTCTACTAGTAAGGTCTCTGCCAGACTAGCATATCATTCCATTCTCTATACAAATAAATTGGTTGTTGAGAAGTGGTGGAATAAAGCGATCTGGAAGGTAAAGATCACAGTCAAATTAATATGCTTCATGTGGCTATGCATAGAGGACTGCATCCTCATAGGTATTAATTACCAAAAAAGAGGTGGCATTGGCCCCTTAGTCTATGCCTTGTGCCTAAAAGATGAAGAATCCGTCACACACCTTTTTGTAGAATGTCAGATCTCACAACTTATTTGGGCCAATGTCCTCACAATAACGATGATCGATAGTGAATGGAAGAGATCCACCATTGAAGAAAATTTAAAACACTGTGTTAGTGCTCTATAAATTTTGTCCGGCTGAATAGACAAATGACAGAGGCAACTGTTTCAACCTACTTTAGAGATGAGGCACTAGCCTGCTCAACTTAGAGAAGGATTTCTCTTGTCACTTGATATTTATTTGTAAATCGGTGGCTAGATTTGGTTTGTTTTGGGGGGTTCATATTAAAATAAATGGAGAAATGAAGATAACTTTTGGGCTATGGAGTCTCGAATGAACAATGCATTGTCAAAACATGAGAACTATTAAGAGGGAAAGGCTAAATGAGGCAGTGAGTCTGAGTTTATATCTGAAAATTTGCATGGCATCAGAAGGAAAAGAAACATATAATTGCATCAGAACATATCAAAATAAATTTTGAATTGGTTGAGAAGAAATACACATAGTCTAAATCGCTTAAGCCAAGAGCATCGCAGTAATGAATTCTAGGTTTTTGTTTCTCCAATTTAGACAGATGAAAGCATAAATGAAATATAAGATAACAAGAATCACATACTATGAAAGAACACAAGACTCATATCACCACCAATTAGAATCTTTTAGTAAATGGTCCAAAATCCACCTTTGCATTTATGTATTCATTCTAGCCCCAAAGTTTACAAAGTCTTCCTAGACAGAGGGTAGGCTCCTCTGTTCTCCATAGCTTTCTATATCCTCGAGATAATATATATATATAGAGGAATTACTTGTGGAATTCAAAACGTTTAGACTTCCCCATAATTCTAAAAATAGAGATAAGTTACAAAAATGAGTGATTTAAAATAACACTTATCCTATTTTAAAGGGACCGTTAGGAACATGTCTGTCATATTTGGGGCCCCTTTCTTCGACTGCCATCTGTCCAAAATTTGTTGGAATGTACTTAATCCTACCTGAGAATTCATTTTAGCTTGGCGATTTCCTCCTTTAGAGTGCTCAACCAAGCGAGTTGATTTTCTCCGATGCTCTCCATCATCTCAACTCTGATTTTTGTTCTTTGTCGTTTGCTCTACTTCTTCTTCATTGCCTGCTTGTATATTTTGTCCAGGCATTCATTGATGACTAGGTGCCTCATAAAATGGTTTAATATAACCCCCAACTTTGATTCAGTTGCGGGTTTGGTATGAAATTTAGTTGCTAATATCTGCGCAACCCATCTTTCTTTCTCACTTATTGATAAGCTTGACACATTGGTTGAAAACCCTGTTGTACTAGATACTGTTTGATTGACGTTGTCCATGTCTTCTAATCTTCGCATAGACTGCTATTTTTGTCTCCCTTAACTCTACATAACTCAGGGAATCGATCCAGCTTGAGATTACCTCACTATGCATGGGACGATGATTTCCTGGAGTAGGATAAAGCTACCCATATTTGAAGAATGGTATTCCTTGAATCCTAATCATAAATTACTGACAAGGTATGTTGGTTTGCCAGGCTTCATCAATCTACTTCGAATGATGAACTTTTGAGTTAGTTATACGACGATGTTCGCTTGACATGTCGGATGGGAGGTTCCTGAACTAGCGACGTGAGGTGATTTGACTAGCCGTCACCTCCCCCCACGAGTTGTTGATTTGACACATTAGACCACATGACATCAGGGTTGTTGGAAAAACAGTTTCAGGCAAACTGCTTTTCGCCCCGATGCACTTCTAAGGGTGCCACACGTCCAATACTAAAACCAAAATGGATTTCCCCAGTCTGCCCTCACATAATTAACATCCATGCTAGTTCATCGCCCAATATGGGCCTCAACGGTTGATCTGGGCTACTTCAATATCAATAGTCTGTAGGACTGCTTCCTTCGTGCTTCCGCTATATTTGTCCACATTACCGCCACATATGACTCGAGTCTCCAAATAACGCCATGTCTCTATACTGATTTAGTCACCTGCTAAATTTAAACTCAGATTTGAAGCATGATCATCATGGTGATAACACACTGGTTCTTCAAACTTCCTAATTTAATACACATTCCATTTATGATTATGTGGGACATTTGGAAATTCATAAATAAAATTCTGTTTGAAAACTGGAATAGGAATGATCCCTGGATACATAAAAATGTTCTCCTATCCATTAAAGAACATCCATACAAAGAGGAAGCATACAAATTAGAGGTTTCACTGAACCCAATCTACTTCAATGAAAATCCAATTGGCTTCTTTGATGGTGCAACTGCAGAAAATAAGTGTGGCATAGGAATATATTTAAAAATCACATCTGGACACACTATCAAAGCACATTTTGTTGGAGTTACAGGAAATAATATGAAAGCCGAGATGATGGGATTGTGGGGAATCCTTCTACTTTCCACTCATTACTCTATTAAAAAACTAAAGGTGGCAGGCGATTCAAAGGTCACCATTGACTGGATAAATGACAAATCCAATCTAGATCTTATCTATCTCAGCCACTGGAAGGAGAAGATCAACACATTAAAGAAAGGTTTTGAGACCATAAATTTCATGCACATCTACAGACAGTTCAATAAAGTAGCGGACAACTTGTCCAAAAAGGCTCTCGATGATACTTTAGGGTGGTAATTTTACGAAGAGCTCGACAATGGATCTAATGTTAGATCTGGGGAACTACACATCCTATAAGGTGGTATTAACCAGAAACAACTAATGTGTTATACATTGTTTTAGCCATATAAAGTGACCGTAGGATATCACAGGAAAAACTGTGGAAGGAGAATGAATATTCATAATTCAGTAAGATATGTAACTATTGTAAACCGAAAGTTTCATTTGATTCTAATAAAAATAACAGTGAAACTCTTAGTGTGAAAAAAAAATCAAAACTGCATTGGGTGATCTATTGAACAATATAATTGTACACATATAAGTACATGATTGTTTGTTTCAAGATAACAGCGTTATCTTTTCATGTTAACAACTGGTTGAGAATATGTCTCAACCACACACTAACTTTTAGAAAACTAAACTTATTGAAGAGAAACTATCATAGCCAATTAAATCTAACAAGCTCTTAAATTAGATAAAAAAAATTAATTATTGACATACACAAATGTGATATAAAGAGAAAGACAAACTATACACAATGATCAATAAAATAACCAACCTAACACTTAAAAAATTTATTAACATAAACCAATCCAATAACAATAACCACCAATATGACACTACACATCACACTGATACTAATGCAATAATAAACCACAACTTTCCTTTTATCATATCATCACACATCAACTTTCCTTTGATCATATCATCACACATTATTTTATAAATTAAGTGAAATTCATAAATCCAACAACGAGGTGAATGCCTACTGAGCAAACTTGGCCATTAAAATGAAACTGAGAAGCAATAATTCATACTGGTTGGATGAAATATCATAAACAAATTGTGTGTACATTTGATCCTGGTCTTGCATTGGGTTCATTCGAGCTTACCACAGTTCACCAGTGTATAGAATTTACAGCGTAACCTTCAAACCGACATGTCCCATAACCTTGGACACTTTTTTATCAACACAAAAGAATTCTAAAGCATACCAATGCAATCTTGCAACCCATGTGCAGTAGATTAACGACGGGTTATATCTCCGAAGAGAAAGAATGTGACCATACCCTAATTTCACCATCCAAGCTTCCACTATAGATTTCATCAACACAGACTGTAATAGACTTCACGGGGCTGCTATGGCCATTCAAAACGGCTAAGCAACAGCTCTGGCAATCACCCATTTCCCTCCTCCAAATCCTCACAGTCCTGTCAGCAGACCCACTGCAAACCAATTCCGAATTAAGAATGGCTAGGCATAAGATAGCCTGCATGTGACCTCTCATAAAACCAGAAGCACACATTACATGTTCATGCTCAAATGGTTTGGAAGCATTAATCATTTGTCTCTCCCAAACAATAACGGCTGTGTCACAGCCCCCTGAATACAGAACAGCGCCATCAGAAGTCAGTGCAAGAGCATTAATGGCAGATTTGTGTTTCTCTAACGTAGTCACAAGAGCATGCCCAGTCTTGCATCTCTTCCATACTTTTATCTTGCAATCAGCAGAAGCAGTGTATACAAAGCCATCGTCTGAGACTGCAATTGCATTGATGGCATCGTCATGGGCTATGAAGGATTCTACACAGACTGACTCTGACTGAGATAACCTCCATAGTTTCACTGTTCTATCCCAGGAAGCAGAATATAGCCACAAGCCATCTTTTGTTGCAGCAAGGGAAGATATTGCATCTACATGTTGTATCCACAGGCATTTCTTGTGTCTTCTCACTTTTACATAATTCTCAGGCCTTATCAAGTTCTTCAAGCAGTCCTTAACTGAAGGCATCGTGCAGACAAGCTTGTCATGATGATCAGACTTCTGAGAAATTTTCCAGACTCTGATCTTATGGTCCTTATGTGCACTAAAGATCTTGTCACCAACAACACTGATGGCCTTCACAGCTCCATAGTTGCTGCACCCATATTTCAGAGGACTCAATGCACTGCTAGCGTGATGAAGCTGCCATGCTTGAATGCCCTCATAAGACCCACTGTAGAGGACACTCTTGTATTTCCTTCTTCCCGTTACAGCCAAAGATAATACATGACCTGTACCACCATGGATTCTAATGGAAGATATGCATCTGTAAACATTCTGTCCATAATTCGAATCTAGGCTGAGTAGAAATCTGAGTGAAGGAGTTGAGCACATGCTCCGGAAACTTGACATTGAACGACTCATCAAATCAGAATTAAAACTTGATGAAACAGCACTTGATGAGCGAAAACTATATTCAGATATGTGGAATGAAATGTTTTTTGAATCATTTGAGACCGCCATGGAATTAAAAGCGCAGGAGCTCTCAGAATCCAAACAGCTCATTTGGTTTCGTTGCATCTCATTTGGTTTTCAATCGCAGCTCATCTACTGCAGGGTTCAATGATGCAATTAGAAGGCCGAGCTCATGGATTAATATATGTATAATTTTTCAATGAACATGTAGAATTCAATGAATAGGAATGGATTTGTGATTTTGATTCTCACGATAGATGAGTGCGCGACCAAGTACTCTGATTTTGATGGACTTTTATTTGTTGCGATTCATATTTTAACGTTTAAGTCCCGACTTGTCGTTATCCCACATGCATAAATGTGTGTACAGACCTTTATATATGTCTTTACCTGTAAAAATAATGCAGCCACTTAGACACCATGTGATTGGGAATGAGCAGAAACTAACTAATCATTGGTCTAATACTATATGTTAATATGGCCGTATGCTTGCATGATTCTGCTATATTATAAAGTTGGTATTAAAATTTTCCCAAAAACCAATGGAAATGATTTGCCTATGCCTTTTCTACTTTGTGAAGATTATTATCGAGATCACCAGATCTATGTTTACTGTGGTTCATGAAGTTACTGCCATATCTTTCTTAGATTGTAGAGATTTTTATTGAGATCATCAGATCTATGTTTACTGTGTTCCATATATAGTGGAAGCTATATCTTTTTGCATTGTAGAGATTGTTCCACTATATCATTTTACATTGTAGAGATTGTTCCACAGATCATCAGATTTATGCTACTGTGTAGTTTATGAGGTTAAAATTTCATAATTACTGTCTAGTTTATGAGGTTAAAATTTCATAATTAATAGTAATTATAATTTTCTTTATTGTATAGATTGTGATTAAGAAATGTATATTTATTGTGAGATTTATGTTGAAATTCCATAAATAATATGTTTGAATTTTTTAGAAATAAATTATGTAAAAATTTTAAATCCAAAAATGATAAAAAAACATTTTTAATAATTGTAATAAAACAATAAAAATAGTTATATTGTATATGCTATCCTGTCCATCTTTCAAAGAGAGCAATCTTTCAAAAAGAGAACATGATACTTATTCTCTCAATCTAAATAAAATATTATCTATATTTTAATCTAATTATAATTTAAAATATTATCTATATTTTAATCTAATTATAATTAAAAAGAGCAATCTTTCAAAAAGAGAACATGATACTTATTCTCTCAATGTATAAAAAATACTATTTATATTTTATTCTAATTATAATTAAAAAATTGTACAAATGAATGTGAGGTTACCTAAGACTAACAGAACAACTTTTAGGCAAGACCGGCCTCAACAAACAAGCACTCGTATCATTACACAACATTATAATTTTGAAAAGTTTTGACATGAAAAAACCTCTCTTTACAACTTTGTGTAATAAAAAAATATCCTTACAACTTTTCATATGTATAAATTAATGTGAATTTTGTAAGATTCTTGGATTTAAGTTAATATTTTTTATTTAATTTAAAAAAATATCTTTACAACTTTTCATATGTATAAATTAATGTGAATTTTGTAAGATTCTTGGATTTAAGTTAATATTTTTTATTTAATTTAATAAAGGACACATTAGCCAGTGGTTTAATAAACAAAATGGATAACTCTCAGTGCATCTCTTGAATTCCATATTTACTCAGAACAGTGACACTTTTGTGAGAGCTCTTACCCATCTTAACAAAGTGACTGACATTTCCATAAAATTAGGAATTTCTAAATGAAGATTCCCCTTCAAACCACTTGACTTTTCAGGGTTCAACCATGCAGAATGCTAAGTGGAGGAAATTTGTCAATTGTTCAACGGTGTTTCAGGATTTTTGTTAAGTTTATTAAGTAAAAAAAGATTTATTGTATAGTTTTTTGGGGTAGTGGGACAATCAAGATGCACCCGGTGGAAGAGATCTTCATTTTTTTGTGTTTAATGTTTATACATTAAAAAATACGAGATTTATAAAATAAAAAAGTAAATAATAATAAAAATTCATGATTACTATTGATTGGTGATAGTGTAATAGTGTTAAACAATTGAAAAGAAAATAATAAAAAAATTATGAGCATTATTAATTGTGATTATGTTAAATAATTAGAAAGAAAATAATAAAATTATTCATAAGTATTATTAGTTTTGATAATATCAAGTATTTTAATTGTGATAATGTTAAATAATTAGGAAAAAATCATTTGAAATTTGAATTTTTAAATCATTAGAAATTTGAAGATTTGTTTTTTATTTCTATTATTTTTCAATAGATCAAGGGTTAACATATATCTTATTATTTTAGTTAAGAATTTACAATTATTTTTTTAGGCATGTTTTCTTACCCAAAAGCATCAATAATTACAACAATTTCTAGTGTTTTTTATTAGAAAAATAGAGGATTTAGAGTAGAAATAATAGAGTATACCAAGATTTATTGCAGAATTGATAAATTATAATAATAATAATAAGTAATAGAAAACCAAAACAAAAAAAATATTTATACATTTATTGTTGAAAGCAATGTTCACTTGCCTCTTCGAGGGAGTGACTTCTAGAAGAACAAAGCTCTAATTAAAATATACTTCAGAAGACATCTCATTACATTGTTTCTACTTTTTAATATATTTTTATCTACCTCCTAGGAACTTTCTAGAGGAGGAACTTTCAAGTAGGTAGAACCTTCTAGTAAACCTTCTTACAATTTTTGTTTTCACACTATATCTACTACATGAGCCTTATTTACTAGACATGGCCTCAATACATAGCAACCTATATATCTACTTAAGGGCGTTAGGGTAGGACCCTAACATCCCCCCCCCCCTATAAGGTAGCATTTTCCTCAAGGTTGAAGACGATGGAATTTCTGAAGGATCTATGATGGTTCCCGTGTGGCATCCTCTAGAAGTGCTTCCTTCCGATGGATGAAGACCTTTTATATAGTGTGTTGGCAAAGACAAAACTCTATTTTTTCAAGGATGGCATCAGATTGCAATAAAATGTAACCTTATTTATCCTTTTTTGGAAGGCTAGTTCGAATACAACAACTAGATCCAACCACTTTCTTTAAGTAGGAGACATGAAAGAATGGATGAATTTTAGAACGGCTAGGAAGTTCCAATTTTTAAGCCACTGGCCCAATACATTTGAGGACCTTATAGGGTCCATAAAACTTGAGAGAAAGCTTCTAGTGGTGTTTTCCTTTAAGGGAGGTCTACTTATAAGGATGAGTATGAAGGAACACTTGATCCCCTTCTTCAAAATGACATTATGGATTATGTTATCATCCTACTACTTCATCTTGTTTTAATCCATTACTAGATTATCCTTGAGGGTGAGGAGAATGACATCCCGAGCTAAGAGGGTTTTGTATACCTCCTACACCTTAGAGAATCCTGGTAAGTAGGATAGTATTGATGGGGGATTTGACCATAGAAAACCTCAAAGAGAGTCATTTGAGTGGAACCATGATCTTAAGTTGTATTATACCACCAGTCTACTAGAGGTAACCATTGGAACCATTGGAATTATCACTCGGAAGTAAGGAACCACAAATCACTAGTACATATTGTAAAAATTCCGACGTTTTATTTGCGGCGTTATGGACAAAATTGTCCATATTGTCGCAAAATAGAGGAAATTTATAAAAAAAAAAAATCATGTTGCCCGATAACGTCATTCTTTCCACGTTGATGTCTCTCTTGCCACGTTAATGTCTCTCTTGCCACGTTAACGACTCTCTTGCCACGTTTTCCACTGGAACGTCTCTCTTGCCACGTTTGTGAAGATATATGTCGCAATTGCAACGTTTTGGAAACTAGGTTTTCCCCTCCAATGGTCACCTTAGCATGTTCACCAAGTCAAAATACCAACGGTCACTTAGGACTTTTTTACGTCGGAATTGCGACATTACAAAATCTATAAATATGTTGCATTTGATGGATGTTGCGACAAGTTTGCTATAATAACGACGCTTCAAAAAGGATTTGTGGGTCTTCTCGGTGAACAAAAAATAGATATTTATTTCAGTATAAGTATGTGGGGAAGAATGTCATAAAACATTAGAGATGGGAAAAGAATTAAAGAGGGTGAAAAGGGTGACGGTAAATGTTATTTCCCTTGCAAAAATTGTTGTACTAGACGTCCCGAAAGAGTTTTAATAGCAACAGCTACAAAACATTGTAGAAAATATGGGCACATGGACGACGGATCAAATGAATATCGTCCGATGGTATATACATTCATTATCTGTTTTAATATTTATTATATTCTCAAATTTTATAATGTTTTATACATGCACTAATTTTTCATGATTGTTTGTAATTATAAAGTTAGATTTGCCCCCTAACT
>ML792087.1:518232-535881 GCA_009831015.1 Picea engelmannii | reverse complement strand
ATTTATAATCATTGTTATTGATGTTATAAGTTACTTAAAAATAACATGCTTGAGAGGCCAAGAGGGAATGGTATATTTACCACATTGGAAGGGTTTAATGTAAGGGATTTTCCTCTTTTAATCTCCTTTGATGTCTTATTTCATAATTTGTTATTTTACATCTACCATATTTTAAGAGTTGTTGGGTTAAAGATTCACTGTAGGATGCACCCTCATAGTGTTGTTGAGTATGATACCTTTAAGGTCCCCTTCAAGTTTATTTATACATCATTTAATAACAAGTTAAGGATTATTGTGGCATGGCTCTATTTGTTTTAACCATTTATAAACTCGCTCTCTTTAGTTTGACATTTTGAATCCATTTTTCCCAACATTGGATAGACACTAGTCTCTTGTCCTGCATCACCCCATTATTTAACTATGCTACACAATTGATGTTTTGTTAAGATATCTCTTCACATCACCTTGAGACTCCTTGTTAAAGCCTTAAAAATTGTGTTGGAGAACAACCAACCTAAAGTGAGAGAGGGAATTACTGAGGTGACAACGGGTAGCCCCTCTAAGTTTACCTTGGGTTTTCACTTTGTGTTTGGGACAGTTACACATAAGTGAGAGTTTGGGAGGTAACATTTTGCTGCCGTTGCCAGATATAAAGTCTGTTTCCCAGAAAGTTTGAAGAGTATGCTTCATGATATTTTGTGAGAGGGTTATTTTTAAGATCATATTCTCACATGGCAATTGCATGAAAGAACAAAACCATTGTTCCTTGAATAATTTGATGACATTGTTGGGTGTAGAGGTGAGCACATCAAACTATCTTGAAGACTCACCTTGGAAACTCCACATCAAGGGTATAAGGTATGATGGCATGAATTTTTCATATTTCAAACCAACTTCTTATTTTGAAGTTTAAGAAGTATGGAATTTTTAGAAGTGGAATGGTTGAAATACTTTCTCAATCCTTTGGATTTCTTAGGAATATTGAGGTAGCCAAATAATTTTGATTATGATAATGATGATTGGGAAACGTATATGCCAAAATTACACAGACAAAATAACTCACCTATGTTGCATGTTTCATCCTTCATTAGGGATCTTTCAAAACTCAATGTTGTCCATGAAGATGTTAAAATGAAAATGTTCATGATTTCCTTGGATTCTAATGAGGATAAAGTGTTTGATTGGTATGAAAATATTGATATAAAGAAAATATCATCACTCACATACATTTTCAAATTATTTCTTAATCATTTGGATCATCATTATAAAGAAGACGAGTATGAGAAGGTTATTGAAGATCTTGTTGCAACCCCACATGAAGAATATATGTCCACTTCATTTTCTCAAGAAGAAAAGGGTTTGGTAATGATCTAGGTGGACATCAGTGGCTACCCACCTATTCCAGTGACTTAAATTATAGTTTCCGTATTGGCAGTTTGTCTACAGTTTTTCGGGTCCCAAACTTTCGGGGTTGTTTTGAGGCCCTAAATGACACTTTTTTGATGTGGAAGAACCTAATAGTTCCCTGTGTACTCTTCGACTATCCCTTTCCAATGAGGTATTAAGCACCCCAAAAATAGATTGTATGCAAAATTTATGCCATAGGGAAAATGACATATCAATTACCCCCATCGAGACCCACAAAACTTTTGGCATTTCATCTTTTGGGGTTAGGGTTTTGGATGTTTAGGGTTTTCTCATTCATGATTTATGTTAAAAAAGGCCTTTGGAGCTTCATTTAATCAACTTATTTTGATGAGTGTATCCGACATGTCTCTCTTGAAAGATAAGTTGACACCATTCTAGCTATGCTTTTTGCCTTTCATTTTACATTATTTTGTATTCCAGACAATCATTAACAAGTTTTACTGTATTACTATGTTCCTTGCAATATCTTAGTTATATTTCAGCCTTCAAGTCTAAAGAAGGTCTCTTCGAGTGGCTGGTCATGCCTTTCGGTTTGACCAATGCCCTGGCCACATTCATGCAGATGATCGATAATATATTGTGTCCATTTATAAACTCCTTTGTGGTTGTATATCTGGATGAAATCCTCATCTTCAACAAAACCTGGGAGGAACATTTGAAGCATATTCAACAGGTCTTTGGCACACTGCGAAAACACAAGTTATATGCCAATTTGGAGAAGTGTTCCTTCGACATGTAGAGAATCCAATATTTGGGATACATCATGGATGCGCAGGGTGTGCATGTGGATCTAGTCAAGATCCAAGTCATCCACAATTGGCCAGCCTCGAAGACAATGATCGAGCTCCGCAACTTCTCGAGCCTTGTCAAATTCTACCATATGTTTGTGTTGGGGTTCTCTCATATCGCTTGGGCCCTAAGCCAGGTGGCCAAGGGTGGAGTGAAGACCAATTTTGTGTGGGTTGCATTCCAACAGAAAGCATTCAAGGATTTGAAATCTCGCCTCTGCTCAACACCCATCCTTATTCTACCATACCTACAAAAACCATTTGAGATTGAGATAGATGCTTCAGAGTATGCTATCAGTGTAGTCCTCACTCATCATGGGTATCGAGTGGCCTATCACAACAAAAAACTATCTGATGTTGTTCGAAGATACCCCACCCACAACAAAGAGATTTACTCCATTATCTAGGCATGTCGACAGTGGAAGCATTGCATTTTAAAGAAGGAAATGATCATCCAAACTAATCACAAGCCTCTACAATTCATGCAGACACAAGGAAAATTACAAAATGACTGCCATTAGAAGTGGTCAATGTACCTACGAAAATTCCTCTTGAACATTACACACATGAACGATAGCACCAACTATGTCACATATTCCCTCAGTTGACCCCTGGTTGTGGTGCTAACCATAGTTCTTAACTCTCATGGGCATGAAACATCTATGTGGCCACAATTATAAAATAATGACTCTAACTTTGCTGCTACCTATCAAACATTCCTTTCAGGAAAAATAGTTCCAAACTTTCATCTCCAGGATCGATTTCTATGTCATCTGATCCATCTTTGTTTTCCTTCAAGAGAGCATGCAAAGATGATTTGGTAAGCTCATTACAACTGGGTAACATGACATTTTGGTGTGGAAAAAAAAATGGTAGTATTGCAAAAGAATTTTTATTGTCTGAAGCTTCGATAAGATGTCCACAAGTACATCATATTTGACACTACTTGAACCATTTCCAAGCCTTCCATCAAGAAACATGGGATACACACCCCTCTTCCTACTTTAGATAGGCCTTGGGAGTCCATCTCCATGGATTGCATGTCTAGTCTACCTTCAACCAAGCATGGGAATGATTGTGTCTTCATGGTCGTTGATCGATTCTCTAATATGGTAGTTTTTTCACCCTACAAGAAGAGCATCACAACAGAGGCCATCACCAAGATCTTCTTTGAACATTTTTGGGTTCATTTTGGTCTCCCACGAACCATTATCTTAGATTGAGACAGTAGGTTCCCGAGCAATTTTTGTTCCAGCCTAGGGTTAATGATGGAAACCAAGTTGACCAAATCGACTACCTTCCACCCACATACTGATGGAAAAACAGAGGTAGTCAATAAGATTATTGTCCATATCCCGAGGATGTACAATTCCATACATGGATATACATGGTATGAAAGCTTTCCTTATGTTCAACATAGCTACAATAGATCCCTCTACAACTCTATTGGCCACAACCCTTTTCAGGTGTGCTTGGGGTTCCAACCATTGCCCCCCATTGACATAGATTTTCCCATTGCAACTGTACAAGAAGATTCCTCCCATGCTTAGACTGAGGAAGATCGAGCAGTCAAATTTTTTGAGTGAATCCAGGACACCCAACAAGAAGTTCATGATATTTTACAGAAATCCAATTCCAAGTACAAACAACGCCACGATCATCATCGGGTACCACATAAGTTTTAGGTGGGAGATAAGGTATGGTTTCATTTGTAGAAAGAGTGCCTCATAGCACCCCATCAGAAGCTATGTCCACTCTGATACATGCCTTACACCATCACCAAGTCTATGGGTGAGAATGATTTTTAACTAAGTATTCCTCCTTTCCTTGGCTTGCACCTGGTATTTAATGTGGAACTGCTTCAACCCTATTTTCCACCTTTCTTGGAAACTTCATATGCAAGCGAGCACTTATCCCCTACATAAATCAATTTTGATTGCATTGAACATGAGACAATTGATCAGATCATGAACACCAAGATGAAGGGAACCCACCAAAAAAACATTCAACTCTATCAGATCATCAAAGCATGGTTATTTCTTCATCAGGTCAAGTGGATCACCACAAGTTATATTCAATAGAAGTTTCCCCATATGATGGAGGAAATTGAAGCAATGGATACCATTAATGTTGATGATTACAACTGCATGAGACATCCTCCAGGACATAGACTGAGTGAGTCGGCCTGAGAGAGAGCCAATGAGTTGGGTGTGTGGTTCCTCTCTAAGACATATACAGAACATTGTGCCCCTGTGTGAGGTGGTGAAGCCCATGATATGGGTGTGTGGTTCCTCTCTGAGACATAGATGTAATGTTGTGTGCCCCTGTGTAGGGAAGTCCATGAGCTGGGTACGTGGTTCCTCTCTAACACATAGATGTAATGTTGTGTGCCCTTGTGTGGGGAAACCCATGATTTGGGTGTATAGTTCTTAGACATATATGAAATGATGTATTGGCCTCCTCTATGCAGAGAGTCGAGATGATGTGATACTCCAGATGATTCTCCTATGTAACGCAATGAGAAAGAGATCTGCTGAGTTGGACATGCATGTGGCTGAGCACAAGTGAACGTGATCCTAGTAGTAATGATGTATTGGCCTCCTCTTTGTAGAGAGTTGAGATGATGCGATACTCCAGATGATTCTCCTATGTAACACATTGAGAAAGAGATCTATTGAGTTGAACGTGCTTGTGGTTGAGCACAGGTGAACGTGATCCTAGTGGATGAGCAATAGTGAGTGTGGTTCTCCTGTAAGACACAATGAGATAGAGATGTGGACATCCATGTGGCTGAGCACAGATGGATGTGCCCCTAGTGGCTGAGTGTTAGTGGGTGTATGATATCCCTTGCTATATTGTACCAAAGTCAGACTTACCTGTAACCCTATTTGTGATGTAAAGGGTGTAGGTCGGCCCCACCATAAAGTGAAATATAATTAATGTAAACGATAATTTATATGGAAATTATTAATTATATTATGAGTTATTGAGGTTGGCCCTATTGTGCCAGTAGACACTACTGTTGACAGGTTCAGTCTAATATAAATAAAGGTAAATTCCCCATTCGAGAATCATATCACAAGTTTGAGTTTGGAAATTTCAGCAAACACTTGTTCTTGGGAAAAGTGCGCACCTCTCTTGGGCGCTAGTCTTCTAGGGTTTGTGAGTACCCTTTTGTGTGATATGTTTATGGTGTGGGAGGTATTTCTCTTGAAGAATATAACAAAGGATTGGTTGGGTTTTCTTCCCTTGTTAAGAAGGGTTTCCCAGGATACTTCTTGTGTACTTGTGCATGGTGTTTCTTCTTGTGATCTTGGTTGCTGCAACAAATTGTTCATGGTTTAAGTAAAATGATAAAAATGGAATAAAATTCATGCTTAAGCCTAGATTATTGAAAAATCAACATGGTATTAGAGCGTAGGTCTTGAAGAACCCCTACACAAGTATTTTAAGTTGAGCTGTCTTCTATTCTGCAGTTCCATACGACCTGTAGGGTTTGCTGCAATTCCGCATGACCCTCCTTTTCTGGAGTGTTTCAGCCCTTAAAACTTGGATGTTGAGGAAAATTTTGGCATAGGAGAGTATGGCCTTCTCCAACGTACCTCCATATACTTCCAGAGTGAAATTCCAAGCATTTTGAAATTTTGGCCCTAGGGTTTCTAGGGTTTCACAATTTTCTATAGAATTTTGGCTTTAGGGTTTCTGCAACTCATTGAAGGAGCATTTTCGACTCACCCGTATTCCCGTGACATTATTAAGGCTTATTGTTGGAAATAATAATCCCAAAAAAACCTAAAGGTGCTATCCTAGCCTAGCAGTTAGGTTTTCTAGCCCAGGACAAGGGTTTGTGAAGAATCTAAAAATATGATGAACATAATCATGATGGAAGAGAAGCTTGGTGGATCAAGAAAACTCAGTTCCTGGAAGCCAAGACTTCAAGGAGATGAAGACATCAAAATATCAACACCCTCAGGTATGCACTTGTATATATTATTTCTATCATTATCATGAGGGTACTTGCAGGAGGAAGGAACCTTTGCTAAAGTCATGAATCCATAAGGATTCCAGTGCATTCAAAGGAATAACACACTGGAAGTAAAGACTCCAGGTTTGATTGTTTTAATAATCATGCCTCTAACCTACATTTCTAAATTTTTCTACATTACAAGTAGGTGTTGTAGCTGTGACAACAATCCTTAAATTGTTTTGATTCTAGAGATGTACTCATTATTCTCCTTTAGGAGATATTTTTGTCTTGTTTCCTTTCCTTTCTTTTCTTGTTCCAGGCAGGTTAACAAAGAAATATGGTTGTACTTTAGACTTCAGAGGGAGTCAAAATTATTTGATAAGGAGGAAGAACAGAACCATCATTGAGGCAACCAATGCAATAATGCATGATCAGAATCTTTCTATGATTTCGTGGGAAGAATATTGCATGACACAGTATATGTTCAAAACATGAGTCTTCACCATATTTTGAAGAAACATAGCTCCCAAAGAATCCTTCACCAGAGTGAAGCCTGATATTGAACACTTCAGGATATTTGGGTATCCAGTGTATTTTCATGCACCCAAAGAGAAGAGTTCCAATCTAGACCCTTCAAGGAGAAAGGATACATTTATGAGATAACAATGAATCTTCAAAGTCATATTAGATCTACATCCCTGGTCAGAGACAGATTGAGACAAGTAGAGATGTTTTCTTTGAATAAGAGATAACCTATAACATATCCAGAGAATCTCATATGGAGATTAATAATGAGACAATACCTTCTCCCCCTTCAATAGTTCAGAGGGAGACAAACATTATTCCAGCTGATCCAATTGCTCCAGTTGATATGCCCAGAGATATTGTAGTAGGGCATAAAAGGCCTAGCTAGGCTCGAAAAAATATGCAGGAGGCAGAGGAACATACAATCCCCTCAAGGCACATCCCGAGAAAGAAAAAGAGATTTTTGAGATACCCTTTAGTCATGAGCCACTTCATTGATTCTGAGCCTTCTTGTCATGGAGAAGCAACAAGTGAACAGGTATGGAAAGATTCCATGAAAGAAGAATACCAATATATCTTAAAGAATGATGTATGAGATATTGTTTAGAGACCAAAATGGAAGTCTGTGGTGACTTCCAAGTGGATCTATAAGATCAAGCATGCAATCGATGGAAGTGTCGAGAAATACAAAGTGAGATTTGTAACCAGAGGATTCTCACAACTAGAGGGAGTTGTCTATGATGAGACACTTGATCCAGTAAGACCGATACACTTCCATTTGTACTACCATCCATGAGTTGGAAACTACAACAGATGGATGGATTCTTGATGAGTTTTGGTTTCGGCAAGGGTGTTGCTGATCCAAGCCTATATTATTACATTGTTGGTGACGACAGCCTGATTTTGGTGACTTATTCAAAAAAGCCTCGTTGCTGGATAGAAGTAACTTCGAATTCTGATTTCGAGATGAAGGATCTGGGTATGATGCACTACTTCTTGGGACAACAAGTATTCAAGGAAAATATATAGTGGGGATATTAAAGAATTTCAGTATGACAGAATGAAAATCCATGCCTACACCGATGGTGATGGATTTGAAGAAAATGAATGATGATGATGATTCAGACGAGATTGATCCACATTTGATTGGATCACTAATGTATCTGGTTAACACCAGACCTGATTTATGAAATGCAGTGAATGTACATTAGTCAATTCATGAGTCAATCGAGACAGACTCACTAGATAACAACGAAACATGTATTAAGATATATACGAGGCACAGTTGGATATGACCTGAGATATGCCTCTAGTGTAGACTTGAGTTTGCAAGGATATGCCAATACATATTGGGCAAAGAGTATAGTGGACCAGGAGAGCACATTCGATTGTTGTTTTACCTTGGGGTTTTCCATGGTTTCTAGGTGCAACAGGAAATAAAGCTTTGTGGCCTTCAGTACCACAGAAGCATAGTATATAACATTGAGTGTGGGAGTCCGCAAAGCAATGTGGCTTCAAAAGATTCTGACAAATTTATTTGATCATGAGATGAATCCTATTATTATAACTAGAGTTGTGTGAAGCTCTTTGAGAACCCTGTGTTTCATCGAAACACGTTGAGATAACATATCATTATATCAGAGACATTGCGTAGAGGAAAGAAGTACACGTACAGTACCTTCCTACACATGAAAAAATTATAGATATCTTCACCAAACTGCTTGTCAAAATGAAGTTCGAGTACTTCTGTGAGAGAGATGGCCTGGTGAAGATTACCTCCCTAGCTGAGAGGGAGTGTTGAGGATTACAGTCAAGACGAATTTCGAGTACTTCCGTGAGAGACTTGTCCTGGTGGAGACTGCCTCCCTAGCTGAGAGGGAGTGTTGATGATTACAACTTTGTGAGACATCCTCTAGGACACAGACTGAGTGAGTCAGCCCGAGGGAGAACCCATGAGTTGGGTGTGTGGTTCCTCTCTGAGATAGAGATGGAACGTTGTGCCCCTGTGTGAGGTGGTGAAGCCCATGAGCTGGGTGTGTGGTTCCTCTATGAGATAGAGATGGAATGTTGTACGCCCCTGTGTAGGGAAGCCCATGAGATGGGTATGTGGTTCCTCTCTGAGACAAAGATGGAATATTGTGTGCCCCTGTGTGGGGAAGCCCATGAGTTGGGTGTATCATTCTGAGATAGAGATGAAACGATGTATTAGCCTCCTCTGTGTAGAGAGTTGAGATGATGTGATACTCCAGATGATTATCCTGTGTAACGCAATGAGAAAGAGATCTGCTAAGCTGGATGTGCCTATGGCTGAGCACAGGTGAACATGATCCTAGTAGTAATGATGTATTGGCCTCCTCTTTGTAGAGAGTTGAGATGATGTGATACTCCAGATGATTCTCCTGTGTAACGCAATGAGAAAGAGATCTCTTGATTTGGATGTGCCTGTGGTTGTACACAGGTGAACGTGATCCTAGTGGCTGAGTGTGGTTCTCTTGTGAGACGCAGTGAGATAGAGATGTGGACATCCCTGTGGCTGAGCACAGATGGATGTGCCCCTAGTGGTTGAACACTAGTTGGTGTATGAGATCCCTTGCTATATTGTACAAGAGTCAAACTTACATGTAACCCTATTTGTGATGTAAAGGGTACAGGTCGACCCCACCATAAAGTGAAAGATAATTAATGTAAAAGATAATTAATGTAAGAGATAATTAATATGGTAATTATTAATTATATTATGATTTATTGAGGTCGGCCTTGTTGTGCCAATAGACACTACTTTTGACAAGTTCAGTGTAATATAAATAAAGGTAAATTTCCCATTGAGGAATCATATCACAAGTGTGAGTTTGGAAATTTCAGCAAACACTTGTTCTTGGGCAAAGTGCGCACCTCTCTTGGGTGCTAGGCTTCTAGGGTTTGTGAGCACCCTTTCGTGTGCTAGGTTTATGGTGTGGGAGGTATTTCTCTTGAAAAATATAGCAAAGGATTGGCTGGGGTTTCTTCCCTTGTTGAGAAGGGTTTCCCAAAATACTTCTTGTGTACTTGTGCATGGTGGTTCTTCTTGTGATTTTGGTTGTTGCAACAAATTGTTTATGGTTTAAGTAAAATGCTAAAAATGGAATGAAATTCATGCCTAAGCCTATCTTACTGAAAAATAAACAATTAATTCCTAAGTGGGGAGGACTGATCTAGGTGGACATCAGTGGCTGTCCACCTATTCCACTGACTCAAATTATAGTTTCCATCATGGCAGCTTTTCGGGTCCCAAACTTCTGGGGCTATTTTGAGGCTCTAAACGATGTTTTTTTGATGTTGAAGCACCCAATCGATCCTTGTTGAAATATATTGGGCTGTTTAAAATGTGTAATCCTTGGATAGACCTTTCTGACAAGGTATAAAGCACCCTGAAGAGAGATCACATGCAAAAGTTACGCCCTAGGGAAGTTGACGTATCAACTATCCTCATCGGGCCCACAAACCTTTTGGTGTTTCATCTTCTGGGGTCAGGGTTTTGGATGTTTAGGGTTTTCTCATTCATGATTTATGTTAAAAATTCCTTTGGAGCCTCATTGTAATCAACTTCTTGCGAATGGGAGTAGCTGACACATCTCTCTTCAAATATAAGCTACCACCATTCTAGCTAGCTTGTGTGCTTTGAATTTTACAGTCTTTTATATTCCAGATAGTCATTAATAGAATATGAGTTTTACTATACTGTGTTCCTTGCAATATCTCTGTATATTTCCTTGTTATATCTCTGTTATATTTATTCTTTCATGTTGTTCTCAAAATAATTTGGATCGGGTAAGCCTTTTTCCTTCTCGAATTTCCGAGTTTAATGATGCACTTGTTGGTGAAATTGAGATGGTTCTTTCAATAAATATATGCTTAAATATTGAAGGGATACTAGATGTGGTCATTCCCCATTACAATGATGAAGAAAACAACCAAGATAAGGAGGATAATATTGCATATTTTTTGCCTCTTGGGTAGCTACATAGGTTAGAATATTTTGCAAAAAAATTGAAGAACATTTTCCAACCATGTGTGATGACTAATAGTGCACATTTTGGGTAGCACGTGGAGCATATTTTTTCTCATAGGTGTACAGATTTTTTCCATCCATATGTTTCTTCATATCTTACTCATTTCATGCATGAAAATTTGGTTGAAGAAATCTTTTTGTGGCTTTACATTACACATGGTAGCAACATTTTTAGTTTGTTATATCATGTAAAATTTCCAGCCATATAAAAAGGGGGTTCAAGCTCTAAATTTAGACTTGGAATTTTTTTTGTAAGACCAAAATTTTGTTTCATTTTCCAGCCATATGTCATCTTGAGGGAAACAAAGAAAATTATTGTAGTTTTTTATATCTGAAGCAGCCTCAAGACTTGTTAGATGAAAGTTTTTTGGATGTTGGTTATGGGGATCTTATGCGGATTGAGGATGGTTTTCCATTTTCTTCTTGAATATTTTATATTATCCATATCCAAGAGTGGATAGAGAGAACTTGTAGTAGTGCATGCTATTCTTGGTATGGTCCTAGTGCTCTTGTACATTCTCATGATTTCATCTTTTTCTTCAAACATCCTATCATGCATTTTTCAGCTCATATTTACTTGGTGATGAACATCTCTTTGTTTTGTTTGGTGACCAAACAAAAGGGAAGAGGTGATGACATTGATGAGATGATCACATGGCTTCATTGGTTGTATGATTATACTCACTACTTTCATTTTTCTATCTTGAGTAGAGTAGGGAAGAAGAAATAATCTCTTGAGAGCATTATAATAGGAGAATACGTTCAACATACATGAACATTATATTTCATTTCATGTTCCTTTGGATTTGTTGGCTTATTCCCTCTATTCATGTAAATCCAATTTTGGACTATTTTTGATGTAATGGACTATATGTATATTGTATGTGGTATTTAGGGATGGATCCATCTTGCCACATGTTTTCTCTTTCTTTCTTGTAAGTATTCTCAATAGGTACAACTAGAGACTTTGGAGTTCTCATGCACTCTTCTTTGAGAGCACATGCCCTAAAGTTGGAGCTAGTTGTTACCCCTCATATTGCATGAGGGTAACTCTTATGATTTTCATCACAAGATATGATTTGAAACATGGTATCCCATAGAAATTTTAATGGCTTGGGGGTACACTCTTCCTTTAATATGCTTCGATATGATTTTGATGGAGTTGGTGCTTGCAACTTCATGACATTTTTCTTGCACCCATATGCTTGGCTTGCAGATGCATTCTAGTGGAGATTCTGATGATTCTCATGAGATGTGTGATTTGAGGATGGAGCGCCCATGAATATATTTAGCCTTGAATGCCTGCTTGATATGCTTATATTTCCTATACTTTTTTCTATGGTAAATTGCACCTTGCATTGGAAATATATGATGATGTGAGGCTCTTGTGGAGAAATACCCTAGGTCAAATAGGAATGCTTGACTTAACAATGCACAATAGTTTCATCTTCAGGGGTATTTCCAACATTGTATGGAATTGAATGATTAGTAATAAGGGTTACTTTTGTTGGATGAATATGAGAGCAGTTGTAAGGCAAAATTTGATGGTAAAATCACCTATAGCAGTAACACTCACTGTCTCCATAATTGTACAAGCATAGGGATGCTTATTATGAATATATTGATTACTAAGTATGATAACACTAAGATAAAATTGTATAGATATATCATTGTTGTTTTAAATAGGTCCGAGATTGAAGTGTGTGAAGTTTAATGAAGGAATACATTTCAGATTCTACAGGTGCATGAGTCTAGTTGACTCAAGACCTTCTATAACTATAGTATGTGGGTTTCCTAAGCTCTCTAAACAATCATCAATTCAAGGTAACTGGTCTATTGAAGTTGTTTGATTCAAAAGTAAGAATTACAAACCTTTCTTTTGGTCACTATTATGGAAGTTGTTCTGGAAGATAATACCAGTTGTTTAATGATTGGTTAGAAACAAAGAGAATGCACTCATTAAAGAATATATGAGGGATACTATGGGTTGTATTTCAATCACCCAATTATTCATTAAACAAGTTTGATTATGTCATGCATCTTTAACCTGTATAACCCAAGACATTTCATACCTTCTCATAACCATGCAAAGCGCCTTATTATCGATGCATTCTAATGTACTAGTTGAAGGCATGGTGTTGAGATTGTCTGGATTATTCTTTTTGATTTTTGATCAATAATATTGAGCTTGGTGTAGCAGATCTGGATCATCTCATAGAGGATCTTTGTTTTCCATATTGTAGCAGAATTGTGAGCCCATTTTGGAGGGTAGGGTGTGGTGGGCCTAGGAATAACAATAAAAATTCTACTTCCTCCTTAGCTTGTTACTTTAGTTTTCAAATAGTCGTACAAAATTTAGAGGTGCTGTGCAAAGTATATGCAGAGTGCACTAATAACAAACTAGGTCTGAAACTTGTCAAGGGGCTTAATGCATGAAATCTGAGTATAACTTGTGTAGGAAATACAAATTTCATAAAATCTAAGCTACTTATATGAATGGTAGCAACAAAATTGAAAGATAAACTAATATATATGTAGTAAATAACTTATTATAGTTGCATGAAAGGAAACCCATTCAGCTATAAGAAGAAATTAAACTGATTTCAAAGTAGAAAAACTAATTCTGGTGCATAAAATTAAATTGCATGGAATAAATGGACCTAATTACACCTAAACCTTGAGACAAAATCAAGCCATGTGTTATCTTATTAAATAATGCTAACTTCATGAAAATATAGGTAAGAAATTAAGAAACGTTTGCTAAAATTTTCCTAGAAGAAGTTTCTACAGGAATCCTGACAACTCTACAGGAACTGTAACGGTCCTACATGATGATGAAAATAGTCCTAAATGGATTGTAAAAACTTTCCAAATCATGTACAAACATAGACTAAAATGAAATGAGATTTGAGTAAGGTTATTATCCCTGGAAAGATGCCCTTGAGAATCCTAATGGACCTTCAACCACTTCTGCAGGAAAACCTGCTGAAAATTATAGTTTGCTAACAGTCTAAGCAAAAGTTGGAGATTGTTGTGCATAACTATCTAATCTTTAAGAGAAATCAAGAAATTAAATTATAACACACTATCATGAAAGAAAATAATACTGCAAGGTACTTGAGCCTTCTTGAGTGGGACCTACCCAAGAAACACAAGGGACCTTTAAGACCAATAAGATAGGAATGAAATCATCTTTATTGATAAAAATTAGTTTTACATCAGGAGTAGAGCTCCAGGTCTCAAAAAATGCTACATCAAAAAAAAAATAATACAATATTCAGATTTGTGATCTCCCCTGCTTTCTCTCTACACTAGAGGCCTATTTATACAATTTGGAACTTGAACTCTTCCCTAGGATCAAGGAGGACATAGCGGGGCAACACATCCTTCCTCAATATCTTCATATTTTTGAGCTTCAGTCTGCAAGTAGTAGTCATGAATGTACTAGCAACATTCTGGAGGTAGGTGGGGGGCAAGGCCACTTGATTCTTGTGACCTTCGTCTTCTTAAGGGGAGTTATACTTGCTTGATTAGTGCTACACACATACTTTTACACAAATATTAGATAAAAAAGGTACCATTATTCATAAAATTCCATCTCAAAAACCATTCATTTAAGCAACATACAAAAATACCCATAAATACTATTAAACATGGTCAATTTAAAGAAAAATTAGGTATATCATGGTAAAAATGTGTCTATGATGGGCCTTCTATATATGCAATGTTGAATCCCATCATCACCCCCCCAACTGAAATCTTGCACATCCTTGTGTAGCAAAATTTTGTCTTTCTGCTTTCACTGCTACTGTTGTTGTCCACTGACTTTCTATCCACTGTTAGGCTGCTGCTCAATGTCATGTTGTTTCCTACTGTCATGCTGATCACTATGCTCCTACATGATATCCCATGCTATGTATCTAGTGGTGGAATGTTGTTCATGGTATCCTTTGGCATTTACTATCTCTTCCCATTCTTCCTATTCCTTTTCCTTATTGATATCAACCATTGGTGCAATAGGAAGGAGGAGAGGAGGGTTCATTCTTAGCCCAATCCATTTGGTCTTGAGCTTCCTCATTGTCTCCTTGTAATAGGGTGTTATGAGAAAGGAAAACTTTAGAGCATTTGAAGAGTGGGGTTGTTAAGCCCTAAATAGTGGCTCATTACCCCTTAATTGGGGCATATTACATTAGTAATGTTATTTTATTTATGTCGGCTTTGTTCTATTAGTTGTAATTATACCTCCTAGTCTCCTATATATACCAAGGAGACATTTTCATTTTGAATCATTTTGTAATTGAACATTTATGTGGGCATAAGGATGTTGCCCCCTTGAAGAGGCTTATTATCTGGATTTCTCTCTTTTTCAAGGAATTGATTACTTATTCTGAGGTTTTTCTATGCTATATTGATATTTGGTTCTTAACATATGGTATCAGATCTCAAGGTCTTGGGGTTTCGCTGCTACATCTGAGACATCTTGGAATTTTCGCTATAATTTTTTTTTTGACTACGTTTCAGAAGGAACAACTTGGAGGATATTTATTAGATGGATCAAGGTATGTTGGGTTAAAATTTTAGCTCCTGAGGCCTTATACTTTAGGAGATACAACCTGTGCAAGATAGGTTTCTGGAATCATCCTGAACTGAGTCATTGTGGAATTTTCTCTATAAAATAGTTTTTGTATTGTTTCAGACCCTGAACTTCAGATGATATTCAGAGAAATTAGTAAGGTATCTGTGGTAAACTTTTCAGGTTCTGGGTTATCTTTCATTTGTAGATACACCCTGTGGAAGATAGGGTATCTGACTAGTCCTATTGACTAGTCTCAAGAAGGTGTTCCAGGTAAAACAATCATAACTTCTTCCTAGAGTATCCAAATTGTGTGAGATCCGTTGCATTGGATATTGGACAATGTGTAGTATTCTGGTACGAGTTTCAGAATTTTAAATCAATTATTTTAGGCGGGGAACATTATACAAGTGAGATCTCTAGGAAAGGCAAAAAATAAACAAGTTGTGGGGAAGTTACCGTAAATTCCACTTGGCACATCCAATTTTGATCAGACCTGTGGCATTGCAGAGAAGAAATATCAAAGACCTACAAAAAATAAAATTTCATACTCAGAAGGGCCGAATTTTTTTAAATACAATAAAATGAAGATTGTCTAGCAGAACCACCTCAAAATCAAGGTTTAAAGTGATACTTGGCCAACTTGCCACCAAAAAAGGGAACTTCTACACCAAATAAGCCTCCAGACAATCCTACTTGGACTCTTGATGAAGGTGAAGAAATGCGTAGGGACATAAATGATTTATAGAAAAAGACAGTAACAAAAGATGAACTACAAGAGATGGAAACTAAGTTGGAGGCAAATATGAATGGTTTAAAAGAGGAGATCTTGGAAGTATTGAAAAATCTCATAATAAAGAGGACACTTGAAAGTGAAAATGTATCCCATAAAATTCATGATGAGGACACAAGGAAGGTGAATCAAGAATGGAGAAACTCCAACTTTGGGTTGAAGACCAACCATGTTCCTAAGATCGATATGAGGAAGTTTGATGGCAAGGACCCTATCACATGGATACTTCATATGGAGCAATTCTTTGATATACATAATGTGCCACATACACAAAAGGTACGGATTTCTTCTTTATATTTAGAACCCAATCAATTTGTATGGTATAGATGGCTTTGTTCTTGCAAATCACTTGTCACTTGGACAATTTTCACGGAAGAAATGATAGCACACTATGAGGATACAAGGAACAATACCTTCTTTAGCCAATTGATAAATCTCAAGCAAAAGGGTTCAGTTACAGAGAAGATTGAGAACTTCCAAAGATTGAATATAAAGGTAACATATATTCTAGATGAGGACTTGATGGATGTATTCATAGGAACTTTAAGAGATAACATTCAACATGAGGTTCGCCTTTGGGAACCCAAATAATTGGAGAATGCATTTAGGGTGGCAAGAAATGTTGAAAGTAAAAATATGGCTATGGCTACAAGAAGGACCAATCCTAACATGTATAGAGAGAATAATGATCCTTATTCTAAAACAACTCAACCTACAAGGTTTACACCTCAACAATTGGAGGAAATAAAAACAAAAGGTTTATGCTTTAATTGTGATAGCAAGTACAGTAAGGGACATAAGTGTGGTGAGAAGAAATTATTCTACATAGATTGTGAAGAGGAAGAAGAACAAGAATAAGAACAAGAACCATCTCAATATGAAAACCTAGAATCAATTTTGTCTGAAGAGTTGACTCCCACGATATCGTGTAATGCATTGGCTGGAATTAGCATTCTTCAAACCCTCAAAATCGAAGGATATATCAAAAAGAAAAAGGTAATAGTCCTAATTGATTCTGGCAGTACTCATAATTTCATTCACTATAAATTAGCCAAAGATCTCAATTGCTTTGTATATCTAGCACCAGAGTTTCAAGTAATGATTGCATATGGAGGAACTATCAATTGCTCAGGAAAATGCAATAAGATCAATCTTACTATGGGGGAATATGTAATGAATAGTCCAATGATTTCTATACCCATGGGGGGTGCTAATGTTGTACTAGGAATCCAATGGTTACAATGATCCAGGTGGATATTGGGGGCCACCCACCTTTTCCAAATGGCTCAAAACAGTTTTCTGGCCATTTTGGCAATTTACTATTTTTAGCAGGTTTTCACTTCGGGGGCCATTTTGAGGGCCTAAATGAATTTTTTTTGAGGTCGAGGTTCTCAATGATAGCTGAAGGCATAATTGATCCCCCAAAATGAATCTCCTCGACGATACCTTTCCAACGAGCTATCACACGCCTAAAACGGAGATCGTATGCAAAAGTTACGACCCCGGGAAGTTGATGCACCAACTTAC
>ML792087.1:490064-504808 GCA_009831015.1 Picea engelmannii | reverse complement strand
ATCATAACTTCTGCATAATATATCAAACTCAAAAAGGAATTCATCAGGATCCTCTGAAGACAAACCATGAAAGTTAGGTAGTGTTGAGAGTGGAATGTTCTTCATGGGGGTTACCCCTCTAGGAAGATCACCAATAGGAAATCATAAAGTGGAAAAAGAGTTTTCATCATTTACCTTTCCTTCAGGACTTGCCTGTTCTTCATGATGCATTTCTTCATTGTACTCATCCATGTTTTCTTCTATCTGCTCCCCTGCTGCGCTTGCTCTGTCCTCAATGTTTCCTGCTGGTTTCTTGACTATCTCAGGACTCCAAAATTCTTTCCCCATCTCAAAGTTTGCTTGAAATGAAGGTTGGGGTTTCGGTTTCCGAGAGTTTGGTCGTTGAGCAGCAGATTCAGAATTTGATATAATCTTGTCAATATAAGTCTTTCTTCCTCCTCTTCCTCTGCCCCTGCCACCTGTGGGGTCAGTGTCTTTGGGATCTCTGTGTCCTCTCATGCAATCTTTGTATCTGAAAAATCATAAGTGCTTTTGAAATCTATAATTACCTTCCCCGACAATGGCGCCAAAATGTTGGTCACTATAATTGCTTATTTAACTAAACAATCAAGTGCTATATAAATTGTCAACCCAGGGAAGTCTGTTTATTTCAAAGGTAATCACGCACTATATATGCTCAATCTCAAAAGCAACCTAGAGTTGTAGTAAAAACATATTAATCACACTTTGCCTTGAACAAACTGAAGTTCTAACTTGAATTATAGGAAAGCATTCTACCTATTGCAGAGTTCAATGTTTAAGGAAATAATTATCTAAAGAATCCTGGATTACATTAAAATAACAACCTGGAAAAGAAATCTTTTAAGACACTGCAAAAGGAAAGACTATCTATTCTGTAACCAGAGAACATGACCCTATTCCCAAAGCAGGAATCTTCAACACCTGTTTTTGATCATCACACTTCATGAACTCATTGCTTAATTGAAATAATTGACACACACTGAAAGCTAACTATCTCCTAATAGAGAACATGACCCTAATCCCCAAGCAGGAATCTTCAACACCTGTTTCTGATTGGCACACTTTCACGAACTCATTAAAATAATTGACACACACTGAAGGCTAACTATCTCTAACAGAGAACATGACCCTATTCCCGAAGCAGGAACCTTCAACACCTGTCTCTGATTATCAAGCTTTCATCAATTCACCAAGCAGGATTGCTAACTAGAATGATTAACAGTTACCTAAGCATGAATCATATGAAAACACTGTAACAACAAGACAGAGTTCAGTAAAGTAGTGTTTAAGCAAAACAGAGTTCAATAAAGTAGTGTTTCAGCAAAACAGAATTTAATCAAGGCATGAACATAAATAACACTAACACACTATAAAACTAATGGGTGAATCTTGTGAAGAAGGTGGGCCCTCCCTTCTCACAAGATTCCCCTGAAAGGAAAGGAACTAAAGAGAAATGCTCAGAACAATCTTTTATTCATCTATCAATTGTATCATATTACAATCTGAAGTAAAACACTTCCTTCTCTGTAAAATCCTTTATTAGTTCCCAAAAACAGAAGGTCCTCTCTAATGATGATTTCCTCTTATTTAAAGAGGAGAATCCCTTCGATACAATTTGATCAACAAATTACAGGTGTACATCTGAGTCCTATTCTTAGTCAGATCGACTTTCTAAACTAGAATATGATATCCTAGTCTCCCGTAACAGAATGCTATTACGAGTGCTGAGTGGGGTGTTGCTGTTGCGGCTGGAGTAACAACTTATTTATTTGTCTTCTTGTTACTGCAGTTGTATGTTGTTTCGACATCGCAAATCGCGGGCTGTTTCAGCCATGGAATTTGTGTTCTGACTATTTCAGCAACTTGGTCTCAGGCAACAACAATGGTTAATGCTAGCTCAAGGTGTGGCTACTATTTCAGCATCGTTGACCACAGACTGTGTGACAGCTTCTTCTGTGTGAGTTGCTGTTTCAGCATCGTTGACTACAGACTGTGTAACAACGTCTTCTGTGTGAGTTGCTGTTTCAACATCGTTGACCATGGACTGTGTAACAACTTCTTCTATGTGAGTTGTTGTTTCAGCATCGTAGTCCACAGACTGTTTCAGGCACAGGGTGTTTCAGCAACAGGCCTCAATGCTAATCTGCAGTTCAAACTGTTTCAGCATTTATACCTTTCTGATCAATGGTTAAGTACGAGAGTAATGTAAAATTATATGCAAAACGAATTAAACATATAGTAAAGAGAAGAGAGTTATATACCTTTGGAAAGATAGGGTAAGGTGATAATGTGAGTTTAAATGTGAGTGAAACAAGGTGAAAAGGTAGCAAAAACTGTGGGCAAAAAGGTACATTGTATGGTCCTAACACTCATGAAGGTGTCAAGGTAGACCCTAACAATATTAAGGCCATCATGGACTGGCCTATTCCCAAAACATTGAAGAATCTTCGAGGATTTTTGGGTTTGATAGGTTACTACCACAAGTTTGTTCAACACTATGGAAGAATAACAACACCTTTAATGACACTAACTAAGAATGATGCTTTTTCATGGACTCCAAAGGAAACTAAAGCTTTTGAACAACTTAAAGAGGTGATGTGCAAAGCTCATGTCTTGACCACTCCCGTCTTCACAAAAACCTTTATTGTGGAATGTGATGCCTCGGGAAATGGAATTGGTGCTGTCCTAATGCAGGAAGGAAGGCCCATGGCTTTTGAAAGTCAACCACTCAAGGGAAAGGACTTACACAAATCGATTTATGAGAAGGAAATGATGGAAATACTACATGCATTGAAGAAATGGTGTCCTTACCTAATAGGTAGGCACTTCAAGGTCAAAACATATCATGATAGTCTTAAATACTTCTTGGAAAAAAGACTATCTTCAGAAGAACAACAAAAATGGGTAACCAAGATATTGGGTTATGATTTTGAAATCGTCTATAAAAAAGGGAAGCAAAATGTTGTGGAAGATGCACTCTCAAGGAAGGATGAAGATGTTGAGGCCTTTCTTTGTGCGATCTCGGTCATCCAACCCGATTGGATAATAGAAGCAAAGGATGAATGGAAGATTGACGAAAAAGTGTGGACTCTCATTCAAAGGTTGCAACAGGATTCCAGTACATCATATACATTTACATGGAAAAACGATTCACTATGGTACAAAGATCGCTTATATTTATGTAATAACTCCCAACTCAAACAAAAGGTACTATTGGAATTGCACACCCCTCCAGTAGGAGGGCACTCAGGATTTTTAAAAACCTACCATAGGGTCAAGAAGGAATTTTTTTGGGATGGCCTTAAAACTGATGTTCAAAGGTTTGTGGCAGAATGTTTAGTTTTCCAACAAAATAAGGTGTAAACAATTAAGACCCTAGGTCTTTTACAACCATTAACCATCTCGAGTCAGTGTTGGGAGGAGGTTTCCATGGATTTAATCACAGGGTTACCGAAGTCTGAAGGAAAGAGTGTCATCATGGTGATTGTTGATAGAATGACCAAGTACGCACACTTTTGTACACTCTCTCATCCCTTCAAAGCTAGTACAGTTGCCACTGCACTCATGGAGACAGTTCAAAAGCTACATGTTAGCCCAAAGATTATTGTAAGTGACAGAGATCCCATCTTCAGTGGACATTTTTGGACATAATTATTTTCTTGTTTGGGTACTCAATTGGCTCATAGCTCATCCTATCATCCTCAATATGGTGGAAAAACCGAGATAGTGAACAAATATCTAGAAGGATACCTTCGTTGCTTTGTCTCTGATAAACAAACACAATGGTTCAAATAGTTACCCTTGGTAGAATGGTGGTATAACACTTCCTTTCATACTGCAACAAAAATGACACCATTTATGTCACTCTATGGATACCACCCTCCTTCTATCACTTCTTATCTAAAAGAAAAATCTAAGGTTCAAGCAGTGGAATATCACATTGAGCATCAACAACAAGTTCTCCAAATATTAAAGGACAACCTGACCATGGCACATAATCGCATGAAACAACAAGCATATCAACATTGTAGTGAAAGAAGTTTTGAAGTAGGGGATTGGGTGTTTTTAAGACTGTAACCATACAAACAGATGTCCCTCAAGCAAGCCAAGAAGGATAATAAATTATCACCAAAGTAATATGGCCCTTATAAGGTGTTGTAAACGATTGGTACTATGGCATACAAGTTGGAGTTGCATGCATCTTCATGAGTACACCCAGTTTTCCATGTTTCATTATTAAAGAAGGTTATAGGGGAGAAGATCCCAGTTCAAACTATATTTCCAAAAATTTACAAGGAATGAAAAATCATATTGGAGCCTGAAACCATCACTGACACAAGAATTCGCCAGCTGAGGAATATTTCCATTTCAGAGTATCTCATTAAATGGAGGAAACTACCGGCTAAAGATTCCACTTGGGAAGATGAGTCTTTTATACAGAATCATCCATATTTACTCAAGCGTTGTGTACAACACTTGTTTCAAGAGGAGGGGCATGTTAAGCCCTAAATAGTGGCTCATTATCCCTTAATTGGGGCATATTACATTAGTAATGTTATTTTATTTATGTCGGCTTTATTCCATTAGTTGTAATTATACCTTCTAGTCTCTTATATATACTAAGGAGACATTTTCATTTTGAATCATCTTGTAATTGAACATTTATGTGGGCATAAGGAGGTTGCCTCCTCAAAGAGGCTTATTATCTGAATTTCTCTCTTTTTCAAGGCATTGATTACTTATTCTGAGGTTTTTCTATGCTGTATTGATATTTGGTTCTTAACAGGGGTTATCTAATCTGTAGGCTATGAGGCAAGGAGTGCCTCCTCCTGTGGCAGGATTTTGTTGCCTCCTCACCCAAGAGCCTCAATGCGTCATCTAGGTGTTCCATTGATTCTATCTGTTTGGATGCCCATATTGTAGCTATCTTGTTGTCTATGGAAATGATGATATGGCTAGCTATGATCTCTCCTAGCTTTTCTTCTTGAGATCTAATCCATAGTAAACTCTGAAATTCATCCTCCTTATACTTCTTCAACTCTTCTACTCTTAATTCTTCATGTATCAACCAAGATGCAAGAGACATAATCTGAACATCCCCTACATATGTATTTGGGTTCCATTTGTAGGGGTGTGGGAGGACCATATTGTGCAAGTAGAACTCACACATCCTTTCTTTCCCTTCCATGCTGTAGTTTTTATAAGCATCTAGGAAATCTTTAGGTGTGTCTAGGTTATATCTCACTTGTTGGGCCAAACTTGCAATCTGATCCTTATGCCATTGTTCCTTGAGGAACAAGGCATATACTTTAGCAGGATTCCTACACTCCAACATTTTCATGGATGCATTGGACATTGTATTCAATGAAGATTTCATGATTTATAGTCTTTCTTTTTTGATAGCCAACTCCCTCTTAGCTTCATCCAATATCCATTTTAATTTTTTATTTTCCACCTTGAGCTTTTGATTGTATTCCACCTTCTGCATGGTTATTATTTGGAATTTCTCTCGCAGGTGATGAATTTGTTTTTCCATTTCTTTAGGGGTCTCTTCCTTTTACTTCCCATTCCCGTTTTCTGCCATTCTTTTCCTCTTTATGGCTTAAACCTTGGACTTTTCAAGTTCTAGAAGGATGACATAGAGAAGTTGTTCTACTGGTTTTTTAGTATTGGAAGTCCCTTCTATGGCCAATGTATTTTATTTTTGTGTTTCTATTTCTCCTCGAGGTTATTTTCCTTTATATTTCTACAATTTTTCTGGACTAGGGGAGTCTTTTACTTCCTCAATTTTGATTGGAGTGGAGAGGGGAGTAATCAACTTTGGAATCCCTTGGTTTTCACTTTTTCTGATCCTATATGACCTCCTTCTCCTAGGATGAATGGGGTCAACACTTATGATATTCAATGGGATGATATATGGGGACCTTAATGCTGTCAGGGTGTCAGCCACTTCCTTGTCCTATTTTTCTACCTTTACTTTCTTATTTTTCTGATGTCTTGAGGAACTAGGCCTTCTTTCCTTATTAGGTTTATCAACATTCTCTTCTTCTTTCAGTTGGCTCTGCTCACTCATTTCTGCATGTACCTCCAATAATGCTTACTAGTCCATATCTACAAATTATATACATAGAAATATGTGTTCAAATTCCTTAATACATCTGATACTATCAACTTGATGAGTCCATGGTGGGACAATAACTCATGTTTTTCCTTTTTCACCTTGGTACTCATCTCCTTCATGGATTGAAGGAATAATGGAGACTAAGGTTGTTGTCTGGTTCTTGGTTGTAGCAATGCCTTAGTTGGTGAAGGAGGCTAAAATGATAGCCATAAACTACACTCATCCTTCCCTCACAAGTGACATAATTGATAATTTGATAGGGCACTTCTGGATAAGGGCGAGGAAGGATTTCTCTCTTGATTCCATTTTCATCTTCTTGAGGCCTCTCCTTTTGGTGAAAAATAACTTTCTAGCATTAGTGGCTTCTTTACTTTCTTCCTTATCCCAAGGAAAGATTCATTTAATCTAATATCCAAACCCCTTACCACATTTACATATTATTGTTCCTGTATTGTTGTGAGTGGGAAATCCCTCTACAGACTAGCACTTAGGGTTTTATCATGCATGCAGACAAGACCTAAAGGTTTCTACTTTCTACCGTCATCTCGGACCTAATCCCCATTATTCTTAAGCAAATATGTAGTTAACAAGATCAAGTGAGCATACCTTATTTCAGGCGTTTGATATCGATCCTTCTTCAAGCTTGGTCTCTCTTTGACTGCAACTCTCCTCCCAAGGCTGACCTGCAATCACACAAGACAAACAAAGAACTCCACATGCATTTGATCTACAGATTAATGGGTTAGAGATTTAATCAACATGTACGCAATAAGCAATGAAAACCTCATATGGGGGGACGGGAAAATTACTTCTTTATTATTAACTTCACTAAAGCAACTTACAATGATGAAGCCGACCACTACTCCATGAACCTGGTCCTGGGCTTCTCTTTAATTGTTCTCCAACTTCTTTTCTCTATATTTCTCTTTGCACAAGGATGGCTAAAGGTTGGGACAAAGGGAATGCACAATCGGGTATAGTTTCTTTACTATGATTCTCCTCCTCCAAATGGGACACCCTAACCCTTTTTTTATAGGCTAGAAGAAGCTAGGTATTTGGTCGAATTTTCGGCCATGCATGGTTGAAAGGTTTAGTTAACTTACCCAAAGCCGTGTGTTCTGTCAACAACTTTCCTTTTTTCATGCTTTTGTAGGTACACGCGGGTTGTCTTGGGTCAACTAGCATGTACACGCGTGCAGTAATGTAGCAGGGCACGTGGGCCTTAAAAAAGGGGTTTTAAAAAAGAGTTATTCAACAGTGTTTTGGCAAAGAAGGAATCTGAGATGGCCTGATGCCAGGTAAGCATGTCTGGTGAAAATTAGGGTTATAAAAGATGCCCCCTGATGTGTGAGGTCAGAAGAGCATCCGATGTCCAAAATACATTAACAATCTTCACCGATGTGCTGAACAAGTGAGCCCAGGGACCAAAAATCGGGAGGTGCTGTCTATAAAATAATAATTGTCTCACCGAAGTGGGCATACCCATGCTTGAGATAAAATAAAATCATGGATACCAATAAAATACACTGTAGATCCATTTCATACAACTATATAAAGTGTAGCCGCGAGCAATACACAGTGTAGCTACATTTTGAAATAAAAAAGATATACATGTAGAGTATCCATCTTCTAGAAGATGATAAGGCATGATGGATGGAGATGAGGTCTTCAGAGCTCGAGAAACAACTTCAAAATATTCAAAACTTAGGTAGGAGTGTAATATGAGTGTACGACTTCACTACCCAAAGGTCTTCGACGACTCGTCTGTCATGGACTAGAGAATCTTGATGATCAGACTGAAGGCTTCATTGATTTCGAACAAAGACTTGATTGGATGTTCAGGATGGTCGGGCATGAGGGCAAGAGACAAACTGCAAAGGCGCTGACTCAGGCTTGGTAAAAAATTCCCTTGGACAATAACACGAAAAATGATGAGACTTAGGCAACATGGCATTAACATAAGTTTACGAGGCAGGAGGCAACGTGAACTCTCCATATGTTTGGAAGAATAACCAAATGGAGGAGGACACAACTCTATGTAGCGAGAACAACTTCCTAAGGTCGTATAAAATCCCAGAGTTTGATGAACAAACAGATAGATGTGCTTTATCCATGGGCGACTCATTATGTTGCCAATAAAGAAAATACTTTTCCCTTCCTCTTTTTGGGGTATATTTGATTTTTTTTTGTCTTTTTGAATAATTTTGGAAAAAGAATAAAAGAATGTTATGTTACAAAGGAGGAATGAGTGTTGCAAACATACAAGTTCAAGGCGTAGGGACAAGACTCATGTTCAAAGTAAGGACACTCGGGAAAAATCCTCTAGGGGCCAAAGGTGTCAAGATGCAGAGGCAAAGTGCTACAGGGCTTGCATATAAGGCATGCTTTAGATGGTTCAGTTGAGAGCAACATGGAGCCGACATTAGGTCAAAGACGCAGGTATGCAAATGTGATTAATAAAATACACAATGGTAACATCCTTCGATGTGATTTTAACGAGCCCAGATAAGGTAAGATCAACGGTTTTTCATATTTAGAGAGTCTGAAAAATGTAAAAAGAGACTCCAATGGGGTACCTTTTTTGAAGGTAGTCTAGTCGGTTCGAAAAAAGGGTAAACTAGCACCGACAAGATGTCTATTCAAAACCATTTTAACTAGTGTGATAAAGACAAGACCACTCGACCATTTTTTCATTTTTAAGGAGTCTGAAAAAATCTTAACTATGGACTCTGTCAGGAATGTTCTTCTGGACCATTTTAACGAGTGTGAAAGAATAAGGTCACTCGGTGATATTTTCAATTTTAGGGAGTTTGAAAAGAGATTAACTATGGACTTCGTGTGGGTTTCTTTTTCATAAATTTAGTCCCTCAGGCCCGAAAAAGGGGTAAAATTATACCTGAGGGTACTCTTCTAGGGATGCGAAGCCTCTAGAGTATACCTTTGTTCATACAGTTGACCATCCGGACGGAAAAAGGGGTAAAATACCGCCGGATAGATGTGACTTCAAATTTCAGTTTAACGAGCGTGAAAGGCCACAAGATCGCTCGACAATATTTTCATGTTTAGAGGGTATGAAAAGGGCTTAAAAGAAGACCCGTGGGGGCTACGAATCATGTATGAAACTGGTTTAGGTAGAGCTCACTGCTAGGCTCGAACCAAGAGTCTCTTCGATAGTAAACTTGGAAAGTCTCCCAAAAGGGAAGAAAACACAAACCACGATGTAAGTCCTCCCGCGGTATAGAAACCATAGTCATGGCTTCAAGGATAGCCTCATCTGAAGGCAATTCAAAATCTATTAAATCACGCAAACGAGGGTCAACAGTCCCAAAGAGTGAAGTAAACTGGCCATACTCCATATGACGATGGAGGTTCTGGCCAGGACTGGCATAGTCTATCAATGAAGAATCACAAGCACGAGCGCTTGAGTATCTACAAACAATGAGATTAGACTTAGAAGGATACTCAAGCCCACTTGTACCAAGAGAGGGAAGCAAGGGTTCCCATGCCCCCATTGGATCAACCAATGGATCAATTGCTGAGACCAAGTCTCAAGAGGGAAATCATGATTGCACAGGTTCATGGTCAGAAGCAATTGAACATCGAGGATAAGACGCCACATAATTAACCCTTGGTGGGGTGGAGTCTACATGAACACTAGGAACATATAAAGGGGCAGCCTGAAGTTACACTGAATTAGGATGGTGATTATCAGATGCTAGCTGGTCAATAGTGACAATGCTTCCATTGTGAGGGAAATGCATCTCTTGGAAGAGCGTAGATACCACATCATTCATAGTATATACATAATCACGCCCGAGAGGCATATTGAAATCTAATGGGCCTTTCACCACTATAATATTGAGATGGACAATATTCCCTCCTAACAAGATAGGCAACTGAGGAAGAATACCCAAACATTCATTAGAATGTCTGTCAAAATCCAACAACTCATGTGAAGCAGACACAATCTTGGTACATCCCAAGACTTTCCAAACAGAGGAGGATAAAATACTTGCAAAGGCTCCTTCATCCACAATACATTGATAAATGTTTGTTGGATTAACTTCAAACTTTATTTGAAAAGGTGCGGCAGAAGGAAGATGAGGCTCAACAAGGTCATTCCAATCAAAGGAAACCATCCTAGGGCTTGGAGGGGGTGTGCTCAGAATGAACGAAATGCCCCCTTATTTTTAAAGTATTGAACCAGAAATGCTAAGAACATAGTCGGTAGACACGTCACTTCCCAAAAGAAGAGTGGGATCATCCGATGACTGCATCGACATGACCACTTTCGTAACCAATGGCTGAATAGGCTATGGGAATACATGGTCTAAAGGCACCTCACCCAAAAATGAGGAGTGGGATCAGTCGATGACTGCATCGACATGACCACTTTTGCAACCAATGGATGAATAGGCTGCGAGACTACATGGTCTAAAGGCACATCAGCCCCCAAAAGAGGAGTGGGATCAATCGATGACTGCATCGACATGACCACTTTCTCAACCAATGGTTGAATAGGCTGCGAGACTACATGGTCTAAAGGCACCTCACCCCTCAAAAGAGGAGTGGGATTATCTGATGAGTGCATCAGCATGACCACTTTCTTAGCCAATGACTGAATAGGCTGTGAAGAAACCTGAGAAGACTCAGAATCAAAAGAGCTTGTAGATAGGGACCACAATCTTTGTACCTTTGAAATGCCAGGGCATAGAAGAGTAAGGTGATCTCCCTTGCAAATCTTACAAGGGAACTTAGGTTTACGTCCTATCCGTCTAGGTTTCTCAACAGAATCAATGCCCCCAGCATGACTAGCGGTGGTTGGTTGCATATCCAACATGACTTGCAGAGGTTAGTGATGGGTCGATAACATGACTTGCAGAGGCTACATACCTATTACCAGTATGACTAGCAGTGACTAGACTTTTCCCCCCAGAATGACTTGCAGAGGGTGGGTGCTTGCCCCCAACATAACTTGCAGAGGCTGGGTGCTGGTCTTCAACATGACTTGCATATGTTGTTGACCTATCTCCGACATGAATCGCATAGGTTGGTGATTTCTTCTTCCTATTCTTCCTCTTTCTATTTCGTGTAGACTTCCAGTTACTAGTAACTATACTTTCACTAGAGGCGGGAGAAGGAGGAGGAGATGACTTTGATGACGAAGAAACATCAACAGGATTCCCATGAATTAAAGTGCTTAGATGGGAAGTGTCAAGAGCATTTGAGACATTTTGAATGGTACCCAACCAAACTGGTAATCCCACATTCAACCCAGGAATGTACAAAGTGGCCATCAAAGGGACACCAATGTTTGCAAAGAAAGGAAAAGAACAAGAATCCCCTTGTGAAGGGGTTCCTTGGTTGGTATCATCAGGAACTTTAGCCATGAATATTTTATCTAGAGGTTCTCCCCTTGCGGGATTGTTCAAATCCGTAAAAGTCTCACACACTGACTCTGAAGAACTAGTGTTATCAAAACAACACCTATAAAGAGGCGGCTCCACATTTCTAAGTGGAATACTGAAAAGTCCTCTCAACCGGTGGAGTGGGAAGTCTACCACCCTAGGTCAGAGACCCAAATCCATGACTGACTAACTCACTATGGAAAACTAGGGAGCACAAAGCACACACTAAAAGTTCCTAAAGGAAAATCAAGAAAACGACTAACTAGTTGGAAGAACAGTTACACCAACCAACACTAGAGAAACTTACTGGTGCAAGTGAAACTTGAATACGGAAGCACCCTTCGGGTATACTCTGCAAAGTGTGGCCCGATGTCTACCCTAGGTACTACGGTATACCCCTGCGGTCACCTATGTAAGTCCCTAAAATAAAGGCAACTAGGTTGCCAACTCGTGAACAATCACCAGGCGGGTACAGTCAACAGTCGGGTGGACCGCAATGAGTAGGGTATCAATCTCGAAACCTATCAAGGGTATCAAAAGAAAGTGTTTCGGAAGATGACTGAGGTCCTCGAACGGATTCGAGACCCACAAAGCTTCATGGCAAATTCGATCAATGGAATCCCAAGACAAGTCCTCTATATGCATTCCCCACTACGCTTGGTCTGGCTTTGGAGGGGTTATCTTTGCTACCTTTCTGCACACGACCTCATGTTTAGCCCCTGTGTTATAGGGGGGTCTCGAATAATTTCCACATTACTGGACTTCTACACTCCTTAGCACAGACTCGTATATTTGTTTTATAGCCTTGAAGAGTTTCCTCTCCAACCTAAATCAAGGCTCTAGCCTAATCTAGTTGATGGACCCTATAAACATAAAGTCTAACAAATTTTAATTAGCGTTCTTTTTACTGGCTTGATTTACTCAAAAAGGGTACGGTAGTGCAACTGATGTTGTTAAGACTCTTGTGAAAAAAATGATGAAACTTATATGAATGCTGGGAAAGAATGATTATATTTCTTATTTTTTTCTTTCTTTTTGAAATGCTTTTAAAATTAGAAGAAAACACAACGCTATGCTAATTTTTTTTTTTTTTCAAATAACAATGCAAAGAAAATGCCAGGAAAGAAAGAGAGCTAGCAAACTAAGTTTTCTTTTTTATATTTTCTTCCAATCAAAGAAGAAATCACAAAATATTCTAAAAGAAACTGATGAATGCACGATTCATGGCCATGAGGGGGATTTTTTTTTCAAAATGCAACTCATTTTTCTTAAAATTTCAAGCTAAAAATAAGTTAAAAAAGATAAGAAACATAAATATTTTAATGAAAAAACAAGTTATGCTGGAGTCCAACCTAGGCTAAAACTTCTATGACAAAGACCAAGAACCTTAAGAGGTATAGCTCTTGATAAGGGAAATGATGACTGCCTCTCCTTAAACAAGAATTTCCTCAACAGGCACACTACTGGCAGTTCAACAACCAACATGTGCACACATGCCGTGTAAGGTCAGAGAGCATGTACACACATACAGGTCTTATAAAGGCTACATGTACCTCTGTAACTCTTCCAAAATGAAGAAACAAGCAATCAAACACTGACAGAGACTATTGGTATTGAGAACCAAAATCTCTTGAAGACTAAGAAACTTACTTTGACAAAAAAAAGAAAACAATTCAAGGAAAATTTCATAGAAAAAAATCAATCTGAGGTGTAACCTAAGATACAAACTAAAAAAAACAAAGACTAGAATGAGTTCCAGAAAACCCTTAAGAAGGATCACTTTTGATAGGGGAGAGGATGACTTCCTCTCTAAAAGAATTTTTCTGAAATCATACACGCGACTGACACTTCATTAGCTAGCGTGTGCACACGGGCTGTGTGAAGGTAGGGCACGGGTACATGCATGCAGGCCTTGTGCAAACCACGTGTACCTCTGTGACTCCCATAAAAGAAAATGCAGCCAAACAAAGAAAGAAAGAAAAATTGGTATGGAAGACCAGAATCCCTGCTAGCTAAGACTTTTGCAGAAACTCTAAAAACAAGTAATGAAACCGATTTTTAAAAATACCCAAAAAGACTCCCAAAAACCCTAGAGATCCCCAGTACGGTCGCCAATTCTGTTGTGAGTGGGAAATCCCTCTACAGACTAGCACTTAGGGTTTTATCATGCATGCAGAAAAGACCTAAAGATTCCTACTTTCTATCGTCATCCCGAACCTAATCCCCATTATTCTTAAGCAAATACGTAGTTAAGAAGATCAAGTGAGCATACCTTATTTTGGGCGTTTGATATCGATCCTTCTTCATGCTTGGTTGCTCTTTGACTGCAGCTCTCCTCCCAAGGTTGACCTACATTCACACAAGACAAACAAAGAACTCCACATGCATTTGATCTACAGATTAATGGGTTAGATATTTAATCAACATGTACACAATAAACAATGAAAACTTGATATGGTGGGATGGGAAAAGTACTTCTTTATTATTAAATTCACTAAAGCAACTTACAATGATGAAGCCAACCACTGCTCCATGAACCTGGTCCTGGGATCCTCTTCAACTGTCCTCCAACTTCTTTGCTCTATACTTCTCTTTGCATAAGGATGGATAAAGGTTGGGACAAAGGGAATGTGTAATCGGGTATAGTTTCTTTACTATGATTCTCCTCCTCCAAATGGGACCCCTAACCCTTCTTTTATAGGCTAGAAGAAGATATGTATTTGGTCAAATTTCCGGCCATGCATGGCTAAACAGTTTAGTTAACTTACCCAAAGTTGTGTGTTCCGTCAACAACTTTTCTTTTTTCGTGCTTTTGTAGGTACACATGGGTTGACTTGGGTCATCTAGTGTGTACACGTGTGTAGTAATGTAGCAGGGTGCATGGGCCTTTATAAAAGGGGTTTTTAAGAAGAGTTGTTCAACAATGTTTTGGCAAAGAAGGAATCTGAGATGGCCTGATGCTAGGTAAGCATGTATAGTGAAAATTAGGGTTATAACATGTATATTCTGGAAGTTAAGTGCAAATTCCAAGGTTGTCTCATCACTAAAGCCTCTTAATATTTCAAAATAGCCTAGCCAATTTCTTATTTGGAAGATTTCAAGAATTGTAGGGTTATCATAGATTTTTGAGGGTTTAGTGGGTTCCCTCCTATTGAACCCTGCTCCCATGGCTTCTGAAAACAATTACTCAATTA
>ML792087.1:461227-480451 GCA_009831015.1 Picea engelmannii | reverse complement strand
ATGAAGAATTATTACCCAATAATGAGAAATAGGAAATGCACAATCACACACATACACAATACATCAGTGTTTTACGTGGAAACCCAAATCGGGAGAAAACCACATAATTCTTTTTCTTATATGTCTTGAAGAATTACATTCATTGGAAGCACCAACTTCCTTTTTTTTCCAGCTGCAACTAGAAGGAGGCTCCAACCTCCTAGTTTCTCAGGCTACAACCTGAGGGAAGCTCCAACTCCCCAATTCTATGGCTACAACCAAAAGGAGGCTACAACCCCCTATGTTCTCCGACTACAACCAGAAGGTGGCTACAATGACTTGTCCTTGCCCCGTCCAACTGCCCTAAAGTATAAGTAGAATGATGGAACCACTGTAAACCTGTCACTGTGAGATATACTGCTGTACAACTGTATCAACCTATACCACTGACCTGTATCCAATTTGTACAACTTCCTTGTAATCAATCTGTACCTGAAATGAACATGTATCTACAAAAGTACAATAGCTACATGAACTTTAGTGATGCAGCCCGCGTATGTACGCACCCTATCTGTTATGAAACCCGCGTATGTATGCACCCTATATGTTATGCAGCCTGCATATGCCTTATGGAACTAGGATTTCCTTTCACTTGAAAACTTCTAACCCTCTGTAACTTCTTTCACATAGATTTGTATCCTGTCACTATATCTAGACTGTAACTGTACCCTGTGCATGCATTCTCATACATAACATTTACTCAAGACAAATATGTCTCTCTCTAGTCATGTGCCATATAGGTGTGTGAAATCACGAACAAGTATACTTTCCCTCACATGATCTTATTCATCAAACCCTTTATGATATTTAGCCTCTCAATACATCAACAAGTACAAGATCTTAACCATTTACCATAAAAACCTTTATCCATGTGCCAAGAAATACAAGAGTGCCTCAACAAGAAGTATCAATGATGAATATACCAGCACTGTATTTTAGTAGATCTAACTTATGAAAAAGATCCCATGTAGCCATTAGTCTCTCTAGGGAGAATCTTCAAATCTCCATTGCCATCTCTCATGCATACATCAAAATCTAACTATTCATAGAAATAAGACATACCTTTTGAACCAATGGATGGATTTGATGTATCTGAGCACTTTAGACCTTCCTGGGAGCTTGATCTCAGAATATAGAACCTCTGCATCTTCATCTTCTCAAGTTCCCATGGCTTTACCAACATGTACTCACCATGTACAAATCCAACCCAGATAGGTATGCTCCCTATACACAGAAAACCTGCATACTATACACACCCTATACACAGACAACCCGTGCATGCCTCAGAAATTAGGGTTTTCTATAAATCTGAGAATTTCGCCGTCAACCCTTTGTGCTACCTCAGACTTTTGCCACTTCAGATGTATTCACAAGTATTTACAAGAAGATTTACACAAGAAAAATAGATATACAATATGTACAAGTGTGTTTTTAAAGAGTGAGAATTGCCTCTTATTTTAATCTTCATGTAGCCTTACACTTTCCTTATTTTACGGCTTCTCCATTTAAAATAATTTCTTTTGCAAGACACTTTGACTCTTGGGGGCTTCTATAAGACTCATGAGGGTTCTCCAACTTCATATGGTCATAACTCTCTAGCCGTGAGGAGTTATGTGACATTCCACATACCACTGGAAATGGCATGACAAGCACTATGCATCTAGGATAGTTTCACTGACAAATTCACTATCCTTCATCTCATTATTCCACAATTAAGCATGAGTTCTTTAACCATACTTATAGAATAACTCAATCCGTAAAGCGTCTTCCCGTGAGGGATTTCACCATAAGGGGACCAATTTGGAGTTCATCCATCTGTACTTCTTATAAACCATGACAAGACAATAATGAGTCATATTTACATAAAAAAAAATTTGGTCCATTGCCCAAACCTTTGTGCTACCGAGATTTATTCAAGGGTTGAGATCAATGACAACCAACCTTAATCAATAATTGCAACTACCAAAGTTGCACACTTGATGAGAGAATGAGTGAGTGAGATAATGAGGCATTGGATTCCTTTATTTATACTGGCCAACATATGCTAGAAAGGTGTCTCTTCACTGGGTAGGGCTGACTTGTCTTCTTAGTGGTTAAAACCACTTTAATTAGGAATGGGGGCCGACTTCTTAATATGATATTACAATTAAGGTTTGACCAATCCGCAAAAGTGGATTTGGTCAATTACAATGCCTGACATGATCAATCCACAAAAGGGGATTGATATAATGAATAATGACTCAATAATAAATAGAATACTCTTTTCAGTTACAATATTTCAACACCCCCCTTTAACAAGAAGGGTATTATACAACATCATCAAGAGAGAGAGAGAGGGAAACAACATCAACAATATTTGGAACAATAAATGGCATATCTATAAATAATCATAAGTTTTTTTCATCATCAATACAATCATCCACAACAAGGAGCTGGAATGACATCATCATCATCTACATCAACATGGACTAGTATAACACTAATACATCATCATCATCAATAACAACACAAGGCTGATACAACATCAACAAAAAAAAATTCACAACAAGAAGGCTGGAGAATCATCAACATCAACATTAAGTTGTAAATATTCAGCACGAAGCTGGCATCTCATCAACATCAACACCAAGATGGAAATATTCAGCACGAAGATGGCATCTCATCAACATCAACATGAAGATGGAAATATTCAGCATGAGGTTGGCATGTCAACAACATCAACACGAAGATGTAAATATTTAGCATGAGGCTGGCATCTCAACAACATCAACATGAAGCTGGAATTATTCAACACTAGGCTGGCATCACAACAACATTAACACGAAGCTGGAAATCTTCAGCACTAGGTTGGCATCACAACAACATCAACACGAATCTAGAAATCTTCAACACTAGGCTGGCATCAATACTACTCCCCCTTTCGAGGGAGGTCCTTTTGGACTACACCAATCTTGTCTCAAAAGTGCTTAAACTTTAAATGAGACAGAGGCTTGGTCAACACATCAATAACCTATTCATCTGTGCCAACATAATGGAGTTTTATGGCTCCTCTTTGCACCATATCATGCATGAAGTGATACATGATCTCTATGTGCTTCAACTCATCATGGAACAAATCATCTTTATACAACTATGGTTATCACATAGGATCACATTGGTTTCCATCTCCAAGTCAAATAGACCTTTCAACAACATCCTAAACCATATGGCTACACCACTGATGGAACATGCTGCAATATATTCCTCTTCTGTCGTGCTGAGAGAAATAATGTATTTCTTCCTACTCTTCCATGAAGTCATGGCTGAACCCAGACTGAAACAACATCTTGAAGTGATCTTTCTATCAAAAACTCTTCCAGCTCAATCCGAATTGGTATAACCACTCTTTCTGAAGTCATGATCTCTAGTATAAAAGAGACCAAAATCCAACGTACGCTTAAGATATCTCATCACATATTTTGCATCATTAAGGTGAACACGTCTGGGTTCTACCAGATACTAACTCACGAAAAAACATATGTATGGCCTGGTATTCGTCAAAAACATCACCAAACCAATAATCAGTCTGTACAGAGTAGCACCAACCAATTCTGATGAGGCATCTACCAGGAGCTTCAAATTTGTTTCCATGGGTGTGTACATGGATTTACATTCCAAAATGTTAAGCCTCTTCATTATTTCAACTACACACATCCCTTGGTTAAGGAAGATATTATTTGGGCTCTGGAAAACTGATGCAGATGTCACCTTTTTCCTCGACAAAGCTTCTGTGCTGATCTTCCGGTCTTAACGGATCGTTCTAACTTCACCTTCGAACCGAAGTGACTCTTTCGATTCCTCACTAGAATCTCTATTAAAAACCCAATTCACAGGTCCTTCTCTTTCCCCATGTCACAACTTTTGTGCATACCTGATCTCTTCCCAACCAAAATTTTGGGTTTCGAGGATTCGCGATCCCTATTGTCGAGAACCTTAGCCTTCTTGATTCCCCGATCTCTGATATCTCGAAATGCTAGAACGACTTCAACAATGGTTAGTCTCCGTGGCTACCTTTTGGTCCATGTGACCACTATTCCATATGATCACAGTCCTAAGTCTTTCGTGATTTCGGGTTTTCGAATGTCGAAACACATGGACCCCTTTGTCCTTAGGATTCCTAATCCTACGAATCCCTATTTCCCGAAATGGTCTCCCCTTCGTGATTTTCCTTCGAAGACCTAGATTGTTGCCACACATCCCCTAGATATGGATGATCCTCGTCACTTCGTGGTTTCGGGAAATAAAATTCTTATGGGTTCTTTCCCTCGGAACTCCCGAAGTTCCAATTCCCGACCTCCTATATGCTGAAATGACGTCAGTTGGCCCCACATCGGAGCTTTCCACCTTATCAAGGTTTGGGACTTCGCGGTTCCGAAATGTGTGTGCTTCCTGTCTTCAAGATTCACGAAACGCCGAATCTCGAAATGCCGATGGCTTCCGATATCCACCACGTGTTCCAAGCGATGAACGGTCCTCGATCATTCATGATTTCACGAAGTCAAATGCTGATGTCCTCCTATCCTCCTAAACCCCGAATATCCGACATGCGAAATGCTGACGGGCTCTTGATTATCGCCACCTGTCTCAACTAACGGACGATCCTGATTCAGTCTCGGGATTTCATGACTTGCGATTCCCCGATGTTGTAGTTTCTCTGTAAACTTAAAACCCTGGTAGCCAAAATACCGACGGGTGCCTGATCTCCACCATGTGTCCCAATAGATGGACAATCCAGATCAAGATCGGGGTTTCCACTATGAAGTGACCCGATATCTTGTCCTCTAGACTCCCGAAGTCCCAAATTTCGAAGTTTCGATATCCCGACACCTTTCGGGACCTTTAGTCTACCTGCGAGAGTTTAACCCTCGTGCAACTCCAGTCAGATCCTACGACTGACAGGTAACTAGGTGAGGATCCAACGACTCATGATCTCTTGAGCTTGAAACTCTGGAAACAACCGTAACCTCCTTGCTTCTCTATCAGATCGGACGACTGGCGAGATTTCGCTAATCCTCTACAAAGAAATTTGATCATTCATCTCTTCCCTTCGACAACTTAGCAAGTTCGAATCCTTTGGGGGTCTTCCATGACTTCCATCCTTTCAAGAACCTCCTTCATGCATTCCTTGCGGCAACCCTCAATCAATTCGGTGTTGAACTCCTTTAACTCCGCACACTCCTTGCAATGACAAAATCCTTCAATAGCTTCTCAGGTTTCAAGCCCTGGATTCAAGATTGGTTTGTGCACACATTGCGCGACTCCTGTGCCTAACTGCACCTTTGAGGGAATGAGAACAAAAGATAATCTATTTGAGATTTCAGAGACAAACCTATCAACCCTTTTTGTCAATGCACTCCTTGCAGACAATTCAACTGTACTCCTTGCAGGAACCCTCACTCAGATAGAGAAACAATTGAAACTCATTTCCTAACTCTTTCTCTCTCAGACTTCAAACATTTAACAAGAAATCATCCATACACAGCATAGAAAGCAAATGTATAACAGAAAGAGTAAAATTATGAACATACCATTCAGCATACACATACAAGAAACAACTACAATGCCATGAATCTGAATTAAGACTTCTTCTATTAACTTAATCTCTGTACATGGGTGTTTTTTAATTACAGTTTCTCTATTCCAGCTCTGTATGCTCTCTTTTCTTCCTCTTGGTAATGTTGTTCACTGCTCTTCTCTCAATTGGCATCCTCCTTCTATGTTACAATTACACAATGAGGGTGTCTATATCCGTTTTTCCTCCACTCCTAAAACTGTCAACTCTGAGAATTCAAAGCTACCTACTAACATAAATGATTTCTACCTACTATGGACGAGAGTGGATCGCTCAAGGTCCTTTACAATATATAAGTACACCTCTCCTTAACTATCACATTTACATTTTGGCGCATTTATCTTCAAAAGTTTTTAAATAATGTATCATGTGTCTAAAATGTGTTGGTGCTTGCCCCACGCTCGCTTGACATTGGCGATGCTCTTGCATCATACTCCCTCGCTTGAAAATTTTCATGGGCTTCTGTCCATGAGCTCTCACATGATCTGTCCATGCTTCTAAATCTCTGCTTCATTCTCCCAGCTGGCATCTTCAACTAGATGTCCTTTCCATTTGACCAAGTATTCAAAGTATTGTCTTCTTCTGGTCTTCTTGCTAATTCTTTTTTCTCGTATGATTTCCATCTGCGGATTCTCTACAATAGGCATTTGCTTTGTCCACTGGATCTCTAGTTGTTCATCACTTGTTCCTGCTTCCCCAGTTTTATATGGGTACAAATTTGAGACATTGACTATAAGAGAATTTCTGATCCCATCGGGTAATTCAATCTCATAAACATTTGCTCCAAATTTCTTCAATACCTTACATGGTCCAATCTTCTTCATCTTCAGTTTGTTATATGTCCCCTTCAGGAACCATTCCTTTCTCAGATGTGCCAGAATCAAATCACCAACCTCAAACTGAAGTTGTCTCCTGTTTTGATCTTCTCTTCATTTATACTCTTGGCTCGAGTTCTGTAAACGCTCCTTCACCTGGTTGTGGAGTTCTTTTATTGCCTCTGCGAAGTCTTCTGCACTAGCGCTCCTAGTCACAATCTGTTCTGAATCCCTCAGCTCAGAAATTCCTCTAAGTTGCATGCCATAAACAATTTGAAATGGACTTCGTCCTATGCTTCTATTGATTGAATCATTATAAGCAAACTCCGCCTGTGGTAATATGTTGTCCCACTGGCTGTGGTGTTCTGTCACCAAGCTACTCAGCAAGTCTCCTAAACTACTGTTTACGAATTCTGTTTGTCCATCCGTCTGAGGATGATAAGCTGAACTGAATGATAAATTTGTTCCTAGATTCTTCCATAAGGTTCTCCAAAAGTGTCCCATGAACTTAGTGTCTCGATCTGAAACTATGCTCCTTGGTAAGCCGCGAAGTCGAATGACTTCTTTGAAAAACAGATTCGCAATGTGAGTTGCGTCGCTGGTTTTCTGACATGGAATAAAGTGTGCCATTTTGGAAAATCTATCCACCACCACAAAGATTGAGTCAAACCCTCTTTGTGTTCTTGGCAACCCCAATATGAAATCCATGATGACTGCATCGCACTGCCTCTCAGGTATTGGCAATGGTTGATAAAATCCTGCATTCTGTCTCTTTCCTTTCGAATGCTAGCAAATTTTGCATCTATCCATGAACCTCTTGACATCTTCTCACATTCTCGGCCAAAAATATGACTCATTCAATTTTGCGAATGTCTTTTCATGACCAAAGTGCCCGACCAATCCTCCACTGTGTTTCTCCTTCAACAATTTCTCCCTCATGGAGCATTTTGGAATACAAAGTTGATTACCTTTAAACAACAATCCTTCCTGGATTATGTATTCTGTCCATTGACTTCTATCTCTGAGAATTGGATTCTCAACTGCTTCATATGCCTTCTTAAAATCTGAATCATCTCTGTACATGTCCCTGAGGTCATCAAAACCCAATGTTTTACCTCTGAACTCCTGCAACAACAAACATTTCCTGCTCAAAGCATCAACAACCTTGTTAGCAGTTCCAGAAATATGCTTAATTACAAAAGTAAAGTTCTGCATGTATTCAAGCCATTTTACATGTCTTTGATTCAACTTTTCTTGTCGAGTCACAAACTGCAGTGCATGATTGTCACTGTATAGGACAAACTCCTTCGGAATCAAATAGTGTCTCCACTTCTTCAATGCCTAAATGATAGCATATAACTCCTTGTCATATGTGGAGTACTTCACCTTTGCTTCATTCAACTTCTCGTTTAAGTATGCTATCGGCCTGTCTTCTTTACTTAAGACTGCCCCTATTGCAAATCCAATTGCATCGCATTTCACTTGAAATGTTTTTTGGAAATCAGGCAACACCAGAATTGGTTGTTCCGTGATTTTCCTCTTCAACTAATTAAAATTCTTCTCAGCCTCTTTTGTCCAGTGAAAAGATTTGTGTATTTTCTTCATTGTGTCCATCATTGGTGCACTAATTCCACTGAAATTCCTAATGAACTTCCAGTAGAAAATAGCCAATCCGTGAAAACTTCTCACCTCAAATATGCTCTTCGGTGATGGCCAATTCTTGATCATTTCCACCTTATCTGGATCCATCCTCAATTTATCTGCAGAAATAACAAAGACCAAATAGATGAGTTCTGTCTTCATGAATGAGGATTTCTTCATGTTTATCAACAACTTCTCTTGCTGTAGTCTCTTTATCACTGTAGCTAAGTGTTTTAGATGCTCTGCCTCTGTTTTACTGAAGATCAGTATATCATCCAGATACACAATGACAAATTCTCTGATGAACTCCTTCAGGACTTCGTTCATCAACCTCATGAAGGTACTTGGTGTGTTTGTTAAACCAAATGACATAACAAGCCATTCATACAACCCTTCATTAGTCTTGAAGGCTATTTTCCATTCATCACCTTCCCTCATACGAATCTGGTGATATCTACTTTTCAAATCAATCTTCGAAAAACATTTTGCTCCACTTAAGCTATCCATCAGATCATCCATCCTTGGTAATGGAAATCTATACCTAATGGTTATCTTATTAATTTCCCTTGAATCAATACACATCCTCCAGCCTCCGTCTTTCTTTGGACTGAGTACCGTCGAAACAACACATGGACTCAAGATTTCTCTAACCAACCCTTTATCCAACAAATCCTGAACTTGTCTTTTGACCTCTTCATTCTCCTGCGGCGTTAATCTGTACACTACTTTGTTTGGTAAACTGGCTCCAAGTATGAGATCAATATGATGACTCACACTTCTGATTGGTGGCAACGAATGAGGTAGTTCATCCACTACTATGTCAACGAACTCTTCCAGTAGTTCCTGAACTTCTTCTGGTAAATCATCTATCCTTGTGCTGGTTAAAACAATCATTGGCTTCCTGACCACAATGAATTTTGGTTCCTCATTCTTCTTGACCTCATTAAGGAGTTCCTTCCCACTCATGAGAAGTACAATGTTACTTACTTCAGGTTTCACTTTCTTATCTTTGATTGGAAGCAACATGTGAGTTCTCCCATTCTTTTCTAGGGTGTATGTGTTCATCCTCCCATCATGAATCACATTTCTGTCATATTTCCACGGTCTACCCAGTGATAAATGACAAACATCCATGGGAATAACATCGCAAAGTATCATATCATTATATCCTCCTATCTTAAATTCAACTAAACATTGTTTAGTGACATTTACCTGATGTCCCTTTTGTAGCCATGAAACTCTATATGGACTTGGATGTTCAATCGTCTCCAGCTCTAGCTTTTCTACCATCTCCATTGAAACGATATTATCTGTGCTACCACTGTCCACAATGACCTTGCATACCCTATCCTTGGTTTTGCAAGCAGTCCAAAAAAGTCTGTTTCTCTGTACTAGATTTTCCACCTCCTTCTCTGGTGTCAAAAGAACTTTCCGCATCATCAACGATCTTTCGCCTTCAACATCTTCCACCTCAACATTCCACCTCTGTGCTTCGGCGATGTGAGTCTCTCCACTCTCTTTCTTCTTGTCTAGACATTCATAAGATTTGTGTCCATTCTTTCCACATGTGAAGCATTTTATTACTCCACCTCTTCCTCTTCCTCTACCTCTAGTACGAGGAAAAATATTATTATCAGCATAATCTCCTTTTTGTTCGGTATGCTGCCTTCTCTATTCAGCATATTTCCCTCGCTGTGAGGTTCCACCTCTTTCAGTTCGAGCCTGAGGTTTCTTCTATTCCTCCTTGGGTTTCTGATTTTTATCTTGGACAACTGATTTGCCCCTGGCTTGACTTTTGCCTCGGCCTCTTTGACCCTGCTTTCGGCTTAGCTTCTCTTCAGCCTTTAGAGCCATATGATAAGCATATTCCACCGTTCGGATGGTTACCATGCTCATCTCATCCTGAATGTCATATCTCAGGCCATTCATGTACCTGGCAACCTTTTCATCACCGCTTTCCCGATGGCCTACCCTGATGTTCAACCTATAGAATTCTTCGGTATATTCCTTCACTGTCATCAACTTCTGTCTCAAATTTTGCATTCTTCGAAACAAAGTACTCTGGTAATCTTTGGGAATGAATTTTTCCTTCATCTTTGCAATCATCCTATCCCAACTCTTGATTTTTTTCTTGCCTTTGTAGTGTCTGTTAGCTTGTAGTTCATCCCACCACAATGCTGCATGTCCTTTCAGCCTTGTGACAACATGTTTGACCTTCTTGTCTTCCTTGACATCTTCATAGTCAAAATAAGTGTCCAAAGCTCTAATCCAGTCTAGAAGCTCTTCAACATCCAGGTTTCCTTCATAAACTAGGATGTCCATTTTTTCCCTAGCACCCTTCCTTGTGACAGCTCTAATCAAGTGTTCATTTGCGACATCTTCCACTGAAACTTCTTCTTCTTCATGTTCAACTTCATTTTCACTTTTGGAATCACTAAGATCCCCAATACCGGCTGTGCGTCTTTGTGCTATCTCCATGTCCTCAAGTCTAGCGCGTAAATCACACATTTCTCTTGCCATGGCTGGGTCAAGAATCTTCCTACCTCTTCTTCTTGGTATTTCCCTTTTCTCTGGTGGATCTGGTGTTTGCATGTCCCTTCTTTTTGGCGGCATGGTGAATTTTCCTTTTCCTTGCCACAGAAAGCAAATAACCCTTTCTGGGCTCTGATACTAAACCTGACGCAGACGTCACCTTTTTCCTCGGAAAAGATTCTGCGCTGACCTCCCGGTCTTAACAGATCGTTCTAACTTAACCTTCGAACCGAAGTGGCTCTTTCGATTCCTCACTAGAATTCTCTATTAAAAACCCAATTCACAGGTCATTCTCTTTCCCCCTGTCACAACTTCTACGCATACCTGATCTCTTCCCAACCGAAATTTTGGGTTTCAGGGATTCGCGATCCCTGTTGTTGAGAACCTCAGCCTTCTCAATTCCTCGATCTCCGATATCTCAAAATTTCAGAATGACTTCAACAACGGTTAGTCTTCCTGGCTACCTTTTGGTCCAAGTGACCACTATTCCACATGATCACAGTCCTAAGTCTTTTGCGATTTCGGGCTTTCGAATGCTGAAACACATGGACCCCTTTGTCCTCAGGATTCCTGATCCTCCGAATCCTGATATCCCTAAATGGTCTCCCCTTCAAGATTTTCCTTCGAAGACCTAGATTGTTGCCACACGTCCCCTAGAGATGGATGGTCCTTGTCACTTCGTAGTTTCGGGAACTAAAATGCTGATGGGTTATTTCCCTCGGAACTACCAAAGTTCTGATTCCTGACCTCCTATATGCTGAAATGAAATCATCCAACCCCACACTAGAGCTTTCCACCTTATCAGGGTTTCGGATTTCGCAGTTCCGAAATGTGTGTGCTTCCTGTCTTCAGGATTTGCGAAACACCGAATCCCAAAATGTCGATGGCTTCCGATCTCCACCACGTTTTCCAATCGATGAACGGTCCTCGATCATTCGCGTTTTCATGAAGTCAAATGCCGATGTCCTCCTGTCCTCCTGAACCTCGAAAATTCAACATGGGAAATGCCGATGGGCTCTTGATTATCGCCACCTGTCTCAACTAACGGACGGTCCTGATTCAGTCTCGGGATTTCGCGACCCGTGATTTCCCGATGTTGTAGTTTCTCTGTCAACTTAAAACCCCGGTAGCTGAAATACCGACGGGTGATTGATCTCTGCCACGTGTCCCAACAGATGGACGGTCCAGATCAAGATCGGGGTTTCCACTATGAAGTGACCCGATCTTCTGTCCTCTAGACTCCCGAAGTCCCAAATTCTGAAGTTTCGATATCCCGACGCCTTTTGGGACCTTCACTATGCCTGCGAGAGTTTAACCCTAATGCAACTCCAGTCAGATCCTACGACTGATGGGTAACTAGGTGAGGATCCAACGACTCACGATCTCCTGAGCTTGAAACTCTGGAAACAACCGTAACCTCCTTACTTCTCTATCAGATTGGACGATTGGCGGGATTTCACTAACCCTCTACAAAGAAATTTGATTGTTTGTCTCTTCCCTTCGACGACCTAGCAGGTTCGAATCCTTTGGGGGTCTTCCACAACTTCCATCCTTTCAAGAACCTCCTGCACGTATTCCTTGCGGCAACCCTCAATCACTTCGGCGATGAAATCCTTTAACTCTGCGCACTCCTTGCAGCGACAAAATCCTTCAATAGCGTCTCAGGTTTCAAACCCTAGATTCAAGCTTGGTCTGTGCACACATTGCACGACTCCTGTGCCTAACTGTACCTTTGAGGGAATGAGAACAAAAGATAATCTATCTGAGCTTTCAGAGACAAACCTCTGAACCCTTTTTGTCAACACACTCCTTGCAGACAATTCAACTGCACTCCTTGTAGGAACCCTCGCTCAGATAGAGAAACAATTGAAACTCATTTCCTAACTCTTTCTCTCTCGGACTTCAAACATTTAACAAGAAATCATCCATACACAACATAGAAAGAAAATGTATAACAGAAAGAGTAAAATTATGAACATACCATTCAACATACACATACAAGAAACAACTACAACGCCATGAATTTGAATTAAGACTTCTTCTATTAACTTAATCTCTGTACATGGGTGTTTTTCAATTACACTTTCTCTATTCTAGCTCTATATGCTCTCTTTTATTCCTCTTGGTAATGTTGTTCACTGGTCTGCTCTCAATTGGCATCCTCCTTCTATGTTACAATTACACAATGAGGGTGTTTATATCCATTTTCCCTCCACTCCTAAAACTATCAACTCTGAGAATTCAAAGCTACCTACTAACATAAATGATTTCTACCTACTATGGATGAGAGCGGATCGCTCAAGGTCCTTTACAATATATAAGTACGCCTCTCCTTAACTATCACATTTATGTTTTGGCGCATTTATCTTCAAAAGTTTTTAAACAATTTATCATGTGTCTAAAATGTGTTGGCGCTTTCCCCATGCTCGCTTGACATTGGCGATGCTCCTGCATCACAAAATTCAAGACCCAAGAGATAATGCATTATGTCTTTCATCAAACTCTGTAGCGAGCTTCTTCTACAATATGAAATGATATTTTCTTCATCTTTATCAAGAATACATCATCTACATATAGTAGCAACATCACTGGATCATCATTCATAACCTTAAGGTAAAGGTTAGAATCAAATTTACTCTTGGTAAATCCCAAGCTCATCAAGAACTGTCAATTCTTCCATACCAATATTTAGGAGCTTGATTTATCCTGTACAAAGGCTTCTTCAACCTGTAGACATGAGTCTTTCTATCTTCAAATTCAAACCAATTTTTCACATTACATTGTACCAATCTAGTACACTTTCTCAACTGCAACTCAATCTGCACAATCATGTGCTAGCTCTATGTACTTTCTACAAACCACTATCTGTCTCACTATGTGAGAGTATGTCCTCTCCCTTTTCTGCAACTATTCCTTCTGGAACTGGGAATCTCCACCTATAGTTGCTCCAAAGCTGATAATGGTTGCTTCATTCTCATCGTGACTGTTGAGAACTGAGAGTAACTCTTCTACTCCATCATGGAAACAACTTCATTTGAAAATGAGAGTGGCTCAATAATTGATACTGAAGGTAACTCTTCTTCTTTCATGGAGGTAACTCTATCTTTTATTATATTCATGTCTCCATGGCCCAACTAATGTACTGCATCAACTACCACTCAATTTTAAATATGGGGATTTCTCCCCTTGCATCTCATACTATATATTAATCATGGTTGTTCTGGTTGTCTTCATGAATAATATAACTATTTATTCAATTACAGGAGTAAGTGTCTCGTCATAGTATTCTTCCTCTCCCTCTTGCTAGGAGAATCCTCTGGACACATAAGGATTTGTACATATGCAACATGATTGATCTATTATATCAATCTTGCAAGTCAATACTGACTTCTCTTCTAGTCTCACGGAAAAAATCATATCCTAGTCTTTCTGACTGGCTTCCTTCTCTGTCATTGAAACAAGGAAATCTCCCAAGGAGATTTCATATCTCCTAGAAGTTTTTGAAGCTACGATCTAGTCTTTGCATGGAATCTGTCTCCCAATCCTGGAAGTTATCTCTTCATTTGATCCTTTCTAAGATCATGTTTACTCTTGATTTCTTTTGAGTCTACAAGGACTTCATCACCTCTTATGGGGTATACTTGGTGTTGAATACCAAGTCTAAATATGAGAGGCCCAAAAGTGGACCGAGATCCCGTGATATTTGCTTCGCTTGGCACTCCTTCTTCAACTAGCTATCAAAGTCCCAAAATAGGTCAAAATGATCAAGGTTATCCCAAAACTTGGTCAAGGGCCAACAGGCCCCCAACAATCACCTATGACTCATCCCGAGTTACTCTGGTCTATGCAATTTTTCTTCGAAAGCCTCGAGCTTGGCTCGAGCTACTTTGACCTGCTGCTTCATTGTGGCCTTCTGCTGGGTGAATGCCAGGATCACTGTGTCATTTACTGGTCCTTTTAGGCGCTATTCTACAGTGATGACGACTTTCTCAAGCTCTTCTCCCTAGATTTTGATCTCAAAAAATAACATGCATGCCTTGTCTTGCACCAGTTGGATTCGCTTAGTGATTTTCATCACTTTGCTCTAGATCATATGTATCTGCTGCTGAGCTATGCATTGTTCATGAGATATTTTCATTCTATCCATTACAGATAGGGCCTTCAGTTGTGCCTGTAATGTATCCGCATGCTGCTTTGCTTCCTGAAGCTGTGAATCCAGTGCTTGTAACTTCAGATTATCTGTAAGGTCCTCATAAGTCTGGGCACTCTGGTTACTGAGCTGCTTGCACTCCAAGGCAAGAGATTTCAATCATTCAACTGCACTACGAGCAATTTCTTCTTGCTACTCTCTTATCTCCTGAGGGGTCTCAGGCATAGTGCAAATTTCTAGATCAACAATGCGCTACTGAAGCTTCTGCATAACTTATTCAAGTTGTGCCACCTGCTATGGAACTTTCTCTTTAACCTATACTTCGATAACAGTCACAGAGTGGAGTGATCTGTTGACTAGTTCCTTGACTTCAAGCTTCTCTGCAAGCAACTATTCCTTGCTTTGCTGTAGATCTGCTTTCTCTTTGTTCCAATGTACCTGAAGAGCAATTTTTTCTCGTTCGACAGCACTGCGCTACTTGAAAATTACTCCCTGTACCTATGTCAAAGCCTAGGTGGATTGTGATGTGTCTTCTTGAGCTTGTCAAAGGAAAGCTTCGACCATATCAGCAATTCAGTGAAGTTGAGATGGATCATCTTCTGGTTCTACTGTCCCTGCTGTCAGAGGCGCAGTGGGGACTGAGCGGCTAGACTGGAGTTCCTGCTGCACTCCTTGGAGTTCAATATCTATACAGTTAGACACCTGCTCCTGCTTCACCTCCTGCTTCTCTATTATCTCCTTTGAAGAATCATTTACTGTTGTAACGATAATATCAAATTCGTCCAATGTGAAGGTAGTTCACATCTTAGTTATAGGAGTTCTAGGTTTCTTTCAAGAGGAAGATTTCAGAGGTGAGACCTTCCTTTTCTTCGATGAGTCTTCTTCATCCCTAGGTGGTGGTACTTCACCTTTATTTTGTTCAATTTTCACACCTTCGATCTCTTCGCCATTACCTCCTTCATCTGGTGTGATAGAGGTAGTCCTTACAGATGCATTGTCTACTTCGTGAACCTCTTTAGGCTTCTTTGTTTTGCTTGGTCCCGGTGTATCTGGTACAGTATCTGGGCTATAAACATCGGACAACTCTGCGGGGTTTGCTGGAATGAGAAGGTCGACTGACCAATCCTTGGTGATCTGTTCGATGTCTTCCTTGGTCAACTTGTAATAAGACTGCAACTGTTTCTTGTGTTCATCTGCTCATGTTGTTATAAATGAAGTGGTGATCCACGTTGAACTTCATTAAGGGTCTGAATCTATGGAGTGTGTTCGAGGTAATGCGAGGCATGAATCTATTTGTTATGGCAAGGTCCAACGGTCTGGTGGTGATCCTTTAATGATTTTCTGTCCCTTCAGGGCGGAAGTCAAACGGGTATATCAGTCCAATGACTATATTGCTTTGCCACGACGAAGTGCCATAGGTCGATGTTCTGATATCCTAACGAAGCTCAAATTCTGCAAGTTTTCTTTCTGCGATGTTCCATCTGGAATCTCCTGTAACTTTTCAATCTTCACCCTCTTCTTTCTTAACTTTCTAGCCTTCTTCCCAGTAATCTTCAACTCGATCTGTCTTTTTCTGTTCTAATTCCTATCTTCTTTTAGTATAGTCACTGCGCGTTGTTGAGATTCTCTCCGGGGTAATAATTCTTCTTTCTCTGGGACAGGTGCTTCAGTCTTCTGCGAGTCTTCTGAAATTATTTTATCTTCGACATTGGGGTCTCTAGTCTCTAGGATATTTGATCTGTTCTTCTATTCTTCAATCAACTGTGCAATATTCTTGGTCATAAAATATTTTAATCCTTGATTCTTTTGTTCCAAAAATTATGCTTCTTCCTTGCATCTAACTTGATCTCTATCAATCCAAGGTTTTCCAAGTAACATAGTAAATGGGGCACTGTCCTCAATAAATTTAATAATATCAAAATATTCTTCAGTCGAAGTTCCATTAGCATTCGTAGATATCTAAGTGAGCCTTCCACATAGGTTTACCAATTTTCCTCTGAAGAGTCCTATTCCTCCTAGTGAAGGGATCATGACAGGCTTCCCTATAGCTTCCCACATTCTCTCTTTCATGATATTAATCCGTGTTTCCTCATCTAAAACACAATCAATGTCAAAGTCCCCTATCCTTGCTTCAATGCATTGTTTTTCTTTAAAGATCTCTAATAATCTGACATGTCGGTGTTCATTAAGGGTTTCTTTCATCTGAATTAATACTTTCTCTGATTCTTTCTGAGGTTCTTCTATCTCTCGATCTTACTTAGGGTTAAGATTCATTCCTTTGAGCCTAGCAATCATTCTGGGGCAATCCAATACTTCATGATCTAGAGATTTGCAACAGAGACAACTGGGTTTTCCACCAGGGCATTCCTTAGCTAGATGGCCTGGTTTTCTGCAACTGTAACATAGGGTCAATCCTCTCCTTCTCTTAAATGATCCCCAACTTCCTCTGTACTGCGCACCAGGATCATGGTAGTTAGCCTGCCAAAAATTCTTTCTAGGATCCTGCATCCATTTGTTATTCCAAACATTCTTTCTATGCATAGGTATAACATATCTATCACTATTCTTATCAAACCTTCTTTCATCTAACAATGTCCTGGTTTTCAAGCTAGGACAGAATCTATCAAAAATACCTAGATCCATGCTCTATAAATAAAAATTTCCACTTATCTTACTTCTACAGAGCACAAAGCTTTCATATATAGAACTTTTAACTATTCTTACCTTTATTAGAGCACAAGGCTTACAGATCTTACCTCTTTTAATCATAAAATCCCACTTTTACCTTTCTTAGAGTACAACGCGTTCATATCTTTCTTCTTTTCTTCAGTATCAACCTCTTTTCTTCAGATCTGACCTTTCTTTCTTGGCACAAACCTTCGCAAGTCAAGTAGAACAATGTGCACTAGGGAAACAGATCTACACACAGAGATTTCTTTGCAAAAATCTTCTTCTTCTCTAGTTCCCAACAATCATAGTTTCAGGTCCCGGCAATAGAACCATTTGTTGGCATAGGGTCCGACCCAGGGTTCAATGCTCAAGAGCGCACGAACAAAGCCCTAACTACTAGCCCTTTCAGAAACACCTGCGAAGAAGATGAAGTCTCACCCAAGGTAGAGACAAGGGTGGTTGCAAGACTCAAGTGTTTGAAACCTTAGCTAGGACATAGATCTGTGATTCTATCCTTATAGCGCACTTAGCATCAATTATTCATCAATATTCAACCCTTCTTATACTTCGTAGATAGCACAGAGCATCACAACATTCACTTAGATCTAAGATATTTCATCACTTAGCAATAGTAAAATAGATCAAATCCAGTAGATCAACACTAAGAATCTTCATACATATTAGATCTAACATTCATACACATCTAAGAAGCATGAAGCCTAAGTAGATCTATCTAAATATATCAAAGAACTTAGCAACATAAGGGATAAACACATCAAATCAAAGAACAAATCATAATACATAGATTTATGTGGTTCACCCCCTCCCTAGGGCTACGCCCGCCAACTCTTCTTCTTTATTAGTGTCTTTAATCAGTTACAACACAAAGCCACTCAAAACCATTACTTCACACAGGACAGAAGATCTGCGCAGCTCGCTAGATCCTTCTTCCTTGTACTTCAACACAAAGCCTTCTACAACCTCTTACAACAACTTGCACTTAGCTCTACAAGCCTCTTACAATCATGCACAAAGAATTTACAATCCACATCTGATCATATAGATCTAACTACTAGCACTAAGCCATCAACCATTCTTACATTGCCTAAGTATCAATTTATTCTTTATAAAAGTGTGCCTAAGCATGGGTAAACCCACGGGCCGACATCCCTTTCCCATTACATTAACCCAAAACCCTAAAAGAGGCCCAAAAGTGAACTGGGATCCCGTGATCTCTGCTTCGCTTGGTTCTCCTTCTTCAACTAACTGTCGAAGTACCAAAATAGGTCAAAATGATCAAGGTTATCCCAAAACTTGGTCAAGGGCCAACAAGCTCCTTTAGGGCTATCACTTGTGACCCGCCTGAAACAAAGATCAAAATTAAGAGATACAATACAAAATAAGATCAACACTCTTCTAGTGTTGTGATAAAACATTCATCCATGGAAACATGGAACCAACACAAGAAGTTTCTCCTAGAGGAGATGTTAGTTGTATCTGGTAAATGATTACATTAAGTATTTATCTCAATATGAAATGTTAGTTGTATCTGGTAAATGATTACATTAAGTATTTATCTCAATATGAGATGTTAGTTGTATCTGGTAAATGATTACATTAATTATTTATCTCAATATGCTCACATGCTACCAAGTATAATACTTTTCAAAGACTGCTACCTCAACTATAGTGTTTACTTGTAAAGGGGTAGTTATCAACTTGTCATGTGCAACTTTGAATCTTATCAACTTAATTAATCAAACCTA
>ML792087.1:419793-449072 GCA_009831015.1 Picea engelmannii | reverse complement strand
TCTATCAAGAATCTCCCATTCTTCGTCCTTCATGGCCGCCGACTTCTTTGCTACTCCACTCAATGGTAGGAATAGATCCTTCTGATATAAATAGTCTTCCATCTGCATCTTCCATAACTGGTAGTTTTGGCCGTTAAATTTATTGACCCTAAACTTTCCATCTTCCGACATTTCTCCCACTCGAACCGGGAACCCTCTTTTCTTGCGAGTTACCTTACGCTCTGATACCAGTTGTTAGAAAAATAGGACCGTAGAGCAATAAAATAAAAAAAATGCGGAAATAAAACACAGAATATACACAATACAAGAGAGACACAAATTTACATGGTTCACCCAGTGTGGGCTATGTCCACCAGAGAAATTTCCAGGTCCTTCCTTTATTATTATCCAACAAATGAAGGGATACAACCTACAACAAAACCCGCTGTAACTTCCTCTTCTTTCTCTCACAATCTCCTCTCTCAGAATACAATATTCACCATCATCCATAGCCACAATACATTTCCTTCATAAAAGAGGGTTGACTTCTAGGGAAAAAAACCATAACATAATCTCAATCGTTAGGTCTGCGACCTTATAATGAACGGTCCAGATTTACAATGAAATTACAATATACTTTTACAAGGCAATTTTTTCTTCAGGGGCTTTGCCCCTGAACCCCCATCGGAGGACGTTGCCCATGAACCACCACTGGGGGCCCGCTTGCCCCTAGACCCCCCAGCTGGGGGGATAGCCCCCCTGGACCCCGCAGAGGGGGCACCCCCCCTCTGCACTCCCCCACGTGGAAGAGTGTACATACTTCTGGGGTGTAAATACTTCATGGGGTATAAACACGGTTGAAAGCAAGGACCTCTGAATCAGGAAGATAATCAGGCTCCACAACCAACAAACTACCTGTACAACCTAACCCTAACCCCAATAATAAAGTTGTGCAGTGCATTGATATTCATAACCAGCCTACACTTTCTCTTCTCCCTGCGCAATGCAATGATATTCATTTATGATCTGGGAGAATAGTAGAACCTATCATAACTGATGTTACCTCTTATGATAAAGAGGAAACAAAAGAGCATGATGTACCTGAAGAGGTACAATCATCCTCTAAAACTACTGCTGAAACAACAAAACCACCATTTCCTGAGCGTTTAGCTTTGACTAAAACTCTCGATCCACTGACTTTCAATCTTCTAGGGGAATTACAAAATCTTTATGTCAAAATCCCTCTATTACAAGCACTCCGAGATGTACCAATTTATGCCAGGACTATGCGAGGCATTTGTGTTAAGAAACCTGGTAGGAAAATTAAAGATCCCCTCACAGTTCATGTCATGGGTGACTTGTCTACACTAATGTCAGGTAAAGTTCCTCCAGTTAAATATGGTGATCCAGGCCACCCTACTGTCTTAGTACAAATTGGAAAAACGATAATCCCTCAAGTCCTGGTAGACTTAGGCGTTGCTATCAATATTATGACTCTAGAAACCTCACAATTGTTACAACTATAGAATGAAATCAGAGACACCCCAACCATCTTAGAATTAGCTGACCATTCTACAATAAAACTGGAGGGAGTCATTGAAGACCTAATTATCTCAGTGGAATCCTGGAATTACCCAGCTGACTTTGTGGTATTACAACCTAAAACAAAGTTGGGGGGCCACCCTCTATTTTTGGGCAGGCCTTGGCTAGCCACAACAGACGCCTTTATCAGCTGTAGATCAGGTTCAATGACAATTTCCAATGGTTACGAGACTAAACAACTTACCCTCTACCCCCACGCTACACCCTTGATTAATAATGACAATTCTGTATGGGTAGACTTTGATGATCAACTTACTCAACCCATATTGACTATCGGACAAGCCTTAAGCCTTAAAGATGCCACCGAGGATGAAGTAATTAATAATTTTCTTTGTGAACCCTCCTCCGCGACTCCATAAACTCACAACTAGCTAGTTGCACTTTTGGAGTTAGATAACCAGGAAAACCTTAACTCTGAAAACCCACCTCAAACATTTGCCACCATCTCTTCTAAAAGCATACCAGTAGAAAATGAACCTGGCAAAACACTGAACATAAACCCTAACCTGACAGATGCTGAAACACAACAATTAATGAAGTTACTTCTTGAACATAAAGAAGCATTCACATGGGACTGTACAGATATGAAAGGAATCTCTCTCAAATTATGTACTCATCATATATATATCAAGGAATATTGTCGACCGATCTGCCAATCTCAATGACGAATGAACCCTAATTTAAGAGAAATCCTTAAAGAGGAACTTAAAAAATTGCTCAATGCAGGGTTTATATATCCTATATCAGACAGTGAATGGGTTTCCCCGTTGGTAATAGTTCCTAAGAAAAATGAGAAATGAAGAGTATGTGTATACTATAGAGCCTTAAATAAAACCACTCAAAAAGATCACTTTCCATTACCATTCATTGATCAGGTGTTAGATAGTTTGTCAGGGAAGAAATTTTTCTCCTTTTTAGATGGTTTCAGTAGGTATAATCAGATCAAAATTGCACCCCAAGACCAAGATAAAACCACTTTTACTAGCCATTGGGGACATTTTTCCTATAGAGTCCTCCCATTTGGACTATGTAATGCACCCACAACCTTTCAAAGAGCAGTTATAGGAATCTTTTCTGATATGCTTAATGACTCTATGGAAATTTTTATGGATGATTTTACCCCTTATGGTGTTTCTTTTTAGGAAGCACTACAGAACCTTGAGAAAGTACTTAAACGATGTATACAAGCCCATCTCTCCTTAAGTACAGAAAAATGTCATATGATGATGAGTGAAGGAATAGTGCTTGGACATTTTATTTCATCTCAAGGAATTCAGGTGGATCCATCCAAGATACAAGTCATTAAAAATATTCCTACTCCCAAAACCGAAACAGAGGTAAGAAGTTTTCTAGGACATGATGGATACTACAAAATATTTATCAAATGTTTTTCCAAAATAGCTTCTCCCCTGTTTATGTTACTGATGAAAAATGTCGAATTCAAATGGACTAATTCTTTCCAGGAAGCATTTAATACACTTAAACATCAATTATCTACAACCCCTATTCTAAGAGGACCTGATTGGACACTTCCCTTTCATATATCCTCTGATGCTTCAGATACTGCAATAGGAGCTGTCTTGGGACAAGAAGAAAATCATCTCCCTTATGCTATTTACTTCATTAGCAAGAATATGACTCCTGTTGAACTTAACTATACAATTACCGAGAATGAATTCTTAGCAGTTATCTATGCTATTAATAAATTTTGACATTACATCACTGACTACTCTACTCTTGTCCATATTGATCACTTAGCTATCAAATATCTAATGAACAAACCTATCACAAATGATCGAGTCACCAGATGGTTACTATTATTGCAAGAATTTGATATTACAATTGTAGATAGATCAGGAAAAGAAAATGTAGTTGCTGATTTCCTTTCTCGGTTAACACCTCATGATGATACCCCAGTACATGATTCATTTCCTGATGAATATCTATTTGCAGTATCTTCTCACTCACCATGGTATGCAGACATCGCTAACTACTTGGTTGTAGGGAAGTTACCACCACACCTATCCCACCGGGAGAAAAGAAGAATCATTCAACAAAGTGCTCGGTATAGCTGGATAAGTGGGTGTCTTTTCCACACAGGACTTGATCAAGAAATCCGAAGGTGAATTAGAGAAGATGAGGTTTATGATCTACTAAAATCTTGTCATGATGGCCCTTGTGAAGGGCATTTTGCTGATAAAAGAACAACACATAAAATTCTCAGGATGGGGTATTATTGGTCCTCACTTTTTAGAGATGTAAAGAAATATGTTCGGGCCTGTGATAGCTGTCAAAGAATGGGCCAACCTAATCATAGAGATAAAATTCCATTAAATCCCTAGATAATACTTGAACCATTCAAAATATGGGCCTTAGACTTTGTAGGACCCAATAACCCCCCATCCAATCAAAATGTTTACATAGTGGTCTGGACAGATTATATGACCAAATGGGTGGAGGCTACAACAATCTACAGAGTGACTGAAGAAGCAGTTCTAGATTTCTAATTTGAAGACATCTTCATCAGATTTGGAGTGCCAAGGGAATTAGTTACATATGGGGGACCTCCTTTCACTTCTCACAGTTTTAAGGCCACCCTTCAGAAATATCATATTCAACATAGAATGACTACACCATACCACCACCAAGCCAATGGACAGGTGGAAAGCGCAAATAAAGTAAGAGAATACATTCTCACAAAAAAAGTGAAGGAAAATAGAAAGGACTGGTCTCATAGGCTCCCTGAAGCATTATGGGCCTACAGAACTACCTGGAGAAATACTACAGGATTCTCTCCCTATGAATTAGTTTATGGAAAAAGTGTCGTCTTTCCTGTGGAATTTGAAATCAAAACCTTAAGGACTGCTTTAGCTATCAACCTTGATTTGACCGATGCACAAACAACCAGGTTGCAACAGCTTAATGAACTGGATGAAAAGAGACTAGATGCCATTCATCAGACAACTATGATTCAACAACAAAGATCAAAATGGCATGACAAAACTATCAAGCATAAGAAATTCCAAAAAGGTAATTGGGCCCTACTGTATGATTATTGGTTTAAAGAATTTCAAGGGAAAATATGTACAAGATGGCTTGGACCTTACGAAGTGGACACTATTTTCCCCAATGGAACAATAAGGCTCCTCACAATCGATGACTCTAAAAAACCATTACTCGTAAATGGTCATCGGCTCCGTCTGTACCAACGCCCTATTTCCAAAGAATATTTTAAGGCCACATGTGTGGCAGACTCTCATTACCTCTTTTTAGAGGGGCCTCTTACCCCTCATTGCAATTAATTCTTTTTAAATTAATTTCTTTAGTATTAGATTAGATTTCGTTCACTAATAATCCCTGTCAAGAAATACCATGTTACAATTGATTTTTGCAGATTCTCAATCAAATCAAAGGCCTACTAAGAAATGATGATCTTACTTCAAGAAGAGCCAAGCTTCCCCATTGCTGAAACACCACTGTTCAACAACTTTTTGCCTTTTCCCCCATTGCTGAAACACCACTATTCAACAATTTTTCACATTTTTCCCCATTGGTGAAACACCATTGTTCAACAACTTTTTGCCTTTTCCCCCATTTCCGAAACACCACTATTCCACAATTTCTCACCTTTTTTTTTTCCCATTGCTAAAACACCACTGTTCAACAATTTTTCACATTTTTCCCCCTTGCTGAAACACCACTATTCAAAAATTTTTCCCCATTGCCGAAACACCACTGTTCAACAAATTTTCACATTTTCCCATTGCCGAAACACCACCGTTCAACAATTTTTCACACTTCTTTCTATGGCTGAAACACCAACTTTTCAGCATTCTCTGTCAATAAGATTTTGCGCTCTCATACTACATTTTGTCCTTCCAATAAACAAATCCTTGATACAATTCCTCTAACAAATCAAAAGTCTCCGCCATGGCTACTGCAGAACTATTATGGACAGGCACTATATTCTGTTTGAAGTATGAATCAAAAGGTAAAGAAGAGGTATGTAAACTTTATATGTAAATACAATTGAACTATAGTTAATGAGAAGATCCCAACTCATTATTACCACTCATGTAAAATCATTATTTTAGCCGTACTTGAAGGGGGGGAATATCAAAATATTATACCATCATTTCACATGAACCAACCACCGTCATTTTTTTTTTTTTTTATACCATCCTTTCGTTTGTTTCACCACCATTTGCATGCCTCCACCCGAAAAACTCACTCTGCACAGAAGCGGTTACTCGATTCTCTGACGGTGTATTTTACTGATCTGTTAGCTATGGGAGGCCCTGTTATACAGTACAAACCCACCACGACAACCCTGTTAGAACTATATCCAGAAGTCTATCAAATTTTTCTGCAGGCAGGATGGCTGGGTTATTTTTAGAGGCTACAAGGATTTGATCAACAACAGGTTCTTCAATTTGCTCAAAATCTCTAGGAAGATCATTCCATTATTCAAGGGGTTCAGATTCTAGTTACAGAGGAGGATATAGCACAGGTCTTGGGTCTCCCTGTCATTGGCATTCGTTGGTTCAGCCACAAACATATCATCCTTAATGCCCAACAAGATTTCCTCTTTCCAGGGGAACAAATTGAGCCTAAAGGCTGGGGTGTCCGACTTGGCTCATTGTTGCCTCCATGGCTGAAAGTTGCAGAATTTCTCAAGCACTACCTTACCTGTGAAGGCTGATACCAGGTAGTCTACCAATATGATTTTGTCCTATTGTCTCATTTACGACATGCCTGATTGGTGAACATTCCTTATTATCTGCTCGGATGTCTTAAAAATATGTCGCATTACTGTAAAAAGGATAAAAACCCCGTCCTTTCCCTCACCCATCACCGTCTCGCTCAACTACTTATCCAAAAGGTTTTTTCCCAACAAAACCCTCCCCTAAACAACCCACCCATAAACCCCCAAGAAGCTGTTGAACATCCTGAAAATCTTCAGGAACAACAACCACAAAACCCTCCAGACCCTTCGGAAGTGCCTAACAGTCCGCGTACAGACCCAATTATTCCAATTAACCTTCCTACCATACCAAGCCCACCACACATCTTACTAGAATCATCCACTCCTATCGTTCATATCCTTAGCGATGATTCTGAACCAGACAACTCTCCTTGTCCCATCACTGAGGAAAAACCCCCACGCAAACGAAAGAAAATTTCTCTTTTTCCTCCCTTTTTACAAATAAAATGAACAAGGACCTCAATAAGAGCAACCACTATTGCCACTGCCCTAAACCCCCAACCCATCCGGCTAAAACCCCGTACACCTCCAACCTCCCAAATTCCATAATTCTTACTTATTCCACTCACGGGCACTGAAACACAAGAACCAGAGGCCCAGTGTGTTGCGACATCACCCTTTTAAAATCAAGTAGCTAAAACACAAGAACCAACTACTCATTTAGTAGTTGAAACACAAGAACCAACTATAGTTGTCACACAAGAACCAGCTACAGCTGAAACACAAGAACCAACTGCTGATATTGTTACCGAGATACAAGAATCAGATGCCCAGGGTGCTGCAACATTACTTTCTCTACATCAAGAAGCTGAAATACAAGAATCAACTGTCGATCATGTAGCTGCTCCAAAAGAACCAGCTAGTGTGGCTGTGGCTGTGACTGTTACACAAGAACCAGTCACCCCTCTTCCAGAACCAACAATGGCCCCCATCTTACAAGAAAATGAGTTCCTAAGGTCTGAACTGAAAGCCTACAAGCAAGAGCTAGTCATGGTAAAGGAAGCCTACGAGAAGGAACTTAAATTGTACACCCTAGCTCGCATAGTGACCATGACAGAAGAAAATACAACAGAGAATCCGTGTAGAGAGTATATGTGCAATCAATGTGGGGACATCTATTATCAAGCAGGCTACAAAGTGATTCAAATTCCAATGCCAAGAGCTTCCCTTGCACCTATGACTTTTGCAGTCAAAGAAGAAAGCCCTGCTGTTACACAAGAACCAACAAGACCTTCCAAAATTAAAACTGAACCCTGACTTATAACAATTGTCAAATCTGAAGCCCCTGCTTTTGTTAATAAAGCTGTACAAACATTGCCTATTGATGAATCTGCCCCTCCTAGCCAAATCAATACCCACACCTTTGTGGAACAAGCCACTTAGACCCTACCTTAGCCTATCACTTGCGATGCTGAAACACAAACTCTACCATGGTATGAGCAGGCAATAATGGAAAAATGGAAAAAAGATTCTTCTGTTACACAGGACAAAAGCCTGCAGGAACACAGACTACTCTGGCTAAACCATATCTATTCAAACTGGGAAGCTTTGGAGCAAATACGTCAGGAATCCCATGCCCATAAGAAACAGAATAAAGAGATAAAAGGCAAATTTCTCCTGATGTTTGACTTGGCACAAAAGTTGTTGGCTGGAAGGAAGCCATCCTGCAATTACTCTCTGTTCCTCATGGAACGACTTACATTTTTTCATATTAACTCAATCAAAGAAGGCAGATCCCATGCAGTGTTAAATCCAATAGATTTTGTTAGAACCTTTACAGAAGCCTATGCTATGGATCAACACCTCCTCTGTGAGGTATATATTCATAATGAGGTCATCCCTGAGAACCGACAGCTTAACCTTAACCCTCTTGTCGGTGATATCCAGATTCGGTCACTCACCTCTTTCCTTAAAAATCAGATTATATGGCAGGATGAATTCCTAGCTACCAAGAATAACGAGGATAACCGCCTTCTCTGGATACGGCCAGAACCACAAAATGTTGCCACCTTTGTTACAGAGTATTATCAATTTTTGAAGAAACCAGGGATGACTCAACACATTCGGCAACTACAAACAATAGTGCTTCAGGATTGTCAACAGTTCATTAAATCCATAGAGATTGCTGTCCTACAAACAAATAACATGTTTTGGCAACAATCTACTGGGAAAAGACAGGAACACAATCCCTTTAGCCCCACTAATCTTGAGACAACAATCTCCAAAGTACCTAGCTACATCAAGTGTGTTCAGCAATGTGATGAAAGCTGGATAGGTTATCAGTTTCATTTTCCTATCCTGTGGATGCTAGCAGATAAATATTAAGTTCATTATAAGTTGCCCAAGAAGGCCGAAACAACAACTTGGCAAAGGCTACAACGCATTTAAGGATTCAGAGCTCTAACAGACAACACTTTCCACAACTACTGCTTAAGTAACTTGCATGCTCAGAGTCGGTATTCAGATTCTGATTCAGATTGAAGTTACCCAAGGACATGCAACCTTTTAAGTTGGGGGGGATGTTAGGACCCTATAATGTACCTTTTTGCTCACACTTTTTTCTACCATTACATCCTTTTTCCACTCACATTTAAACTTACATTATCACCTTACCCTATCTCTCCAAAGGTATAGAACGTCTCTTCTCTTTGCTATATGTTTAATCTGTTTTGCATATAATTTTACATTACTCTCATATTTAACCGTTGATCATAAATATATAAGTGCTGAAACAGTTCGAACTGTAGATTATCATTGTTGTTTAAAGGCCCATTGCTGAAACAGTCAAAAGCACACAAACCCCATGGCTGAAACAGTCCGTGGTCTACGATGCTGAAACAACAAATCACACAAGAAGAAGTTGTTACACTCTTCATGGTCTACGATGCTGAAACAACAATTCACACAAAGAAGCTGTTACACTGACCACAATAGCCGCACCTTGAGCCAGAATTAACAATTGATGCTGTGCGAGACCACGTTGTTGAAACAGTTAGAACGCAAATCCCGTTGCTGAAACAACCCATGATTTGCGATGTTGAAACAACATACAACAACAATAACAAGAAGAGAAATAAAGAAGCTATTACTCCAGCTGCAACAACAACACCTCACTCAACACCTTTTCAACTATTGTAAAAGAATTCTGTTACGGGAGACCAAGATATCCTATTCTAGTATAGAGATTAGATCTGACTAAGAATAGGATTCAGATGTGCATATGTAATTCGATGATCAAATTGTATCGAGAGGATTCTCCTCTTTAAATAAGAGGAAATCATCATTAGAAAAGGACCTTCTTCTTGGTCAAGAAAGGATTTATAGAGAAGGACGTGTTTTACTTCAGACATTGTAACATGATACAGTTGACAGATGAATAAAAGATTGTTCTGAGCATTCCTTCTTAGTTCCTTTCATTTATGGGGAATCTTGTGAGAAGGGAGGGCCCACCTTCTTCACAAGATTCACCCATTAGCTCTGTAGTGTGTTAGTGTTATTTCTGTTCATGCCTTGATTAAATTCTATTTTGCTGAAACTCTACTTTACTGAACTCTATTTTTCTGAAACTCTGCTTTACTGATTGTTACATTGTTTTCATATGATTCATGCTTGGGTAATTGTTAATCATTCTAGTTAGCAATCCTGTTTGGTAAATTTATGAAAGTGTGATAATCAGGGACAGGTGCTGAAGATTCTTGCTTGGGGAATAGGGTCCTGTTCTCTGTTAGGAGATAGTTAGCCTTCGATGTGTGCCAATAATTTCGATTAGTAATGAGTTCATGAAAGTGTGATGATCGAAAACAGGTGCTGAAGATTCCTGCTTGGGGAATAGGGTCATGTTCTCTGTTACAGAATAGATGGTCTTTCCTTTTGTAGTATCTTGAAAGATTTCTTTCCTAGGTTTTTATTTCTTAATGTAATCCAGGATTCTTTGGATAATTATTTCTTTAAAATTTGAACTCTGCAATAGGTAGGTTGCTTTTCTGTAATTCAAAGTAGAACTTCAGTTTGTTCAAAGAAAGGTGTGATTAATGTATTTTTACTACAAATCTAGATTGCTTTTGAGATTGAGCATATACAGTGTGTGATTACCTTTGAAATAAACAGACTTCCCCGGGTTGACAATTTATGTAGCACTTGATTGTTTAGTTAAATAAGCAATTATAGTGACCAACATATATTATCATCTTATTATGCTTGGGGGTTTTGAATTTATTGTAAATATGATTAGATTAACTTATACTCCATAAAACAAGTTGTTGAAAATATATACACAAGCAGTGTAGTATTTGATATCAATTGTTTTGTCCTTTAACATCACACACATCATGAGAGACCTGAATTCAATGGCTGATAGGATTGTTGTTTTTTCTGCAAATCCTTCAAGGCAATTTCTACCTCAAAGACTAGATTTTACATTCATGTCTTTATACCGTCCTCATTTTCCAAATAATATAAAATCTTGGAAATTATTTTTTGATGATGAAATAATATATGCTTTCTTGCAAAATGAGCCTCTTAAAAAAAGGAAAGTATATCTTTAGAAGACAATAAATTTCCTAAAGGATTGACTCCTCTAAAGAGCTCATTCTCCTAAAGTGATGTTGGTAATAAGAGATACGTAGAAGAAGAGGAGTAAAAAATAAATATTAGTGATACCGTTTCACTGAATATTGGGACAAATGATAAACCAAAGATTTTAAAAATTGGAGCCCAAATATTCAGATGAAGAAAATCATAATTTCATGGAGATATTCCATGAATTTAAAGATGTTTTTTCCTGGTCATATGAAGATCTTTGTGGTTTTGATCCTAATGTCATACATCATGCTAATCCTATAAAGGAATAATCAGAACTAGTTAGGCAAAAACAAAGACCTATCAATCTTTCCCTAGAAGCAACAATAAAAAAGGAAGTTGAGAAATTAATTAATTCTCACATTATTTCCCCTATTAAATATTCTAAGTGGGTGTCTAATATTGTCCCAATATGAAAAAGTAATGGTGATATCAAATTATGTGTTGGATTTTGTTCTTTGAATAGGGAAAGTGTAAAAGACAATTTTCTTCTTTCGAATATGGAATTAATTTTGCAAGAAGTGGCAGGGTCACAAATGATGCCCCTTCTTGATGGTTTTTTAGGTTACAATAAGATTAGATTCAAGAGGGAAGATAAGTAAAAAACCACATTTACTACTTGTTGGGGCACCTTTTCATATGAAAGAATACCATTTGGTCTAATAAATGGATATGCTACCTTTCATAGTTCTATGCAAATAACCTTTGACGATCTTATTGGTAAGATTATTCAAGTTTATCTTGATGATTTAACTGTATATTCTAGAAACTGGCAAGATCATTTTGATAATATTAGAAAATTTTTCTTACAATCCATGAAGTTTGGAATGTCATTGAATCCTACAAATTCAAATTTTGGTGTCACACAAGGTAAACTTCTTGATCATATAGTTTCTGATTCAAGAATTAGTATTGATCCCAAAAGGGTTACTGCTATTCAAAATATTCAAGCTCCTACTTCTAAGAAGGAGATTCAGTCCTTCATGAGTAAAATCAAATTTTTTATAAGATTTATTCTTGATTTTTCAATAATGGTTAAACAAATTCATAAAATTCTTAAGCAAGACTAGTCATTCTCATGGAATGATGATATCGAAAAATATTTTGTAGAAGTCAAGATAACTATTATTTCCGTATCGATTTTGGAGAAACTGAATTTTGAAAACTATTTTTTTATATATACCAATGCTATTGAAGAGGCAATATCTGCTATCCTTCTTCAAAAGGATGATCAAAATAATCACCATCCTATAGCTTACATGAGCCAAATTTTATCAGATGATGAATTCAAATATACTTTGATTGAAAAACATACGTATGATCTTGTAAAAACTGTCAAGAAATTTCTCCATTATATATTAGGCAAACACACATAGGTGAAACTCCCCTTGCTTAATAATCTTATTTTGAATTTGGAGGTCGAGTGATCACGCCCCAGGAAGCTACCCGCGTGCGCACACCTGGTGTGTCCCCCATTTTTTTTTTCTTTGCCCTATGCCATGGCCCTAGGAGGGGTCCCAGAGGCTCCACCCCCACCTTTACCTCCGGAGATAGAAGCCTTCAAAAAAATTATTATAGGCAATGAAAAACACACAGCCACAGAGACGCAGAATAAATTTGTCAAAAAATTGGACGGTATTCGCTCAGTCGACCTCCCAGCAAAAGAAACATATAGATCTTCTTTGAATCTCATTGAATGGGGACTTTAATATCGCTGAATGGGGACTAATCGACCAGTTCAAAGGTGTATGGATGTCTCCCAAAGATTTAGAGGCATGGATTTAGAGAAATTGGAGCCCCCTTGAAAAATAAGGTATCAAAAGCCATCTCATAGGCATGGGATTTTACGCCTTTGTTTTTTATAACACAGAGGAAACAAATATTATATTTTGGAACACACCATATTTCATTGGCCCTCATGGCCTATACTTGAACAAATGGTCACCAGATTTTGACCCGACTCAATATGTGCCCTCAGCCGTTCCGGTATGGGTGAACCTCCCACATATCCCCTTGCATTGCTGTAATCCAAAGTCTCTGGAATCCATTAGGAACACTCTTGGAAAATACATCGACAAAGAAGATAGAAATGACTAGTACTCTTGCACCAGGATATGCGTCGAAGTAGATCTGGAGGTGGGGCTCCCGGAAGCCATCCAGCTAAAGGTCACAGATTGGTCTCACATCCAAGAGATGCACTACGAATAACTCCCATTCAAATGCAGGTATTTCCATGGCTATGGACACTTTGTCAGGCATTGAAAAAAGAATAAAGCAGAAGAGGGGGATATCTCGAAAGGAGAACAATGGACAGAGGTCCAGAAATCACCTCAGCCAAGGAACAACAATAAAACCAAAGGGAAAGGGGCATCAAAAGGCCCTGACGCCCCCACTTCAGGGAAAAATACCGGGGAAGGAAGCTCAACCCTCCCAACCATAGAGGCCCTCAAAAACCCCTTTGAAATCCTCAACAACCTTCCAGAAATATATGATCCAGTGATTGAATAATTTGAGCAATAGAGCCCCCCTCCCACAGCAGGAAAAAACAATGGCGAGGCAGTTCGTCCAAGTTCTGCAATAGGAACCTCCTCGTCCCCTTCCTACACAAAAATAGATAAAAATAAACCCTCGAAAAACTCTGGATCTTCGGAGGATGAATCTTTCGAAAGACCTTTAAAAAGACTTGGGAGAAAATCCCACAAAGAAGCAAGAGAGGTAGAAGCAGAGAGGCAAAAAATGAAAGGAAGTTAATCCACCATTGAGATGTCCATTGGAAGAAATACCAGAGCAAGGTCTCCCAAGGGAGGAACTACCCACTCCAACCCCAGTAAATAATGCGTATATTCTCTTGGAATTGCAGAGGCCTGGGGAACCCATCGAAGGTCAAAGCAGTCAAAGACCTCCTAAAAAATGAATCTCCCGAAATACTCATGCTCCAAGAGACAAAAATCGAAGGGGAAACCCTCATAGAAATCATCAAACTAAAATGGAAGAAAAATGTAGGGAAAGCCATGAGCACAAGGGGTTGCTCTGGTGGTCTTGCAACTCTATGGTCGAAAGACAAGTTCCATCTCGAAAGTTACTTTGAGACCCAACATTGGATCCACACCAAAATCCAACACTACTCAAGTAATATCACCTTCTCTCTCTTTAATCTTTATGTTCCCGTCCTTTCTGCTGAAAATAAATATTGTTGGCAAACTATATCAGTGTTTTTAGAAAATCAACTCCCCACAAACAACATTATAGCTGGAGATCTCAACTTAATCTTTGAACCAAATGAAAAGAGAGGGGGCAACTGTAGTAGGGACTAAATGCTTCCTCTTGTTGAGGAGATAATTCAACTGTGGGATCTCCTAGACTTCAAGCCCATGAAAGGCCTCTTTACTTGGACAAACAACAGAGTGGGAATGGACCACATCTTATCCCACTTGGATCGGTTCCTAGTGCAGAGCTCGCTATTGCTAGAAAAGAGGATAATCTCTTCTAAAATACTCCCTAAAATGACATCTGATCACAATCCCATTCTCCTCCAACTGGAAGAGGAAGAAAATATGGGTCCAATACCTTTCCGTTACAACCCTCTCTGGATAGAAAAGGAAGGTTTCCTAGAAACTGTTAACTCAGCTTGGTCCACTCTAGTAACAGGATAACCCAACTATGTGTGGGAATAGAAAATAAAGACAACAAATCACACCTTAAAAGAATGGATTAAAAATCCAAACAAAACCCCTCCAAGCCACATAATAGAGACTGTCTAGCAGTTAATAGATCTGCAAATGGAAATGGAGAATAAAGATATTATCAACCAATATTTAGAGAAGGAACAAGCTACCCAATTCAATTCCTTTCGAGCCTTTCGTCAAGAAGAAGAGTATTGGAGACTCAAATATTGTATCTTGTGGCTAAGATATGGAGATCGTAATACCACCTTCTTTCACTAATAATTCAGAGCCCAAATCTCTAGAAACGATATCTTGGAAATAACCTCTGCAGATGGATCGATTTGCAAAGGTACAACCCAACTTAAAGAGGCAGCATAAATCCACTTCTAGAAACTTTATAAAGAAGATGGAGTTGAATGTGAGGAGGCCACTACAAAATTTCTCTCCCACATTCCTTCCTTGGTGAGTAAAGAAGATAATGAAACCCTCATGAAGCCTTTCATAGAAGAAGAAATCAATAATGCTATTTGGTCTATGGAGCCTAACAAATCCCCAGGTCCAGATGAATTTTCAATCAACTTCTATAGAAAATTCTGGGAAATAATCAAGATAGATTTGCTAAGAATGATAAAAGCATTCCAGCAAAAAACCAAAGTCGAAGGCAGTGTTAAATCCACTTTTCTATCCTTAATTCCCAAAGAAGTGAATCCATGATCCTTTGATATATTTAGGCCAATCTCACTATGCAACACTTCGTACAAAATCCTTTCAAAACTAATGGAGAACAGGATTAAGCCTCTTCTAGGGAAGCTCATCTCCCGTGCCCAAAGCGGTTTTGTTAAAGGGAGACATATTTTGGATAATGTAATACATGTGCAAGAAGCAATGCATTCCATCCATCAGTGAAAAGAGAAAGGGATGCTCATAAAAATCGATATGGCAAACACTTTCGACCGGGTAAAACTCTCATTCCCTTAAAAAGTCCTTATTTCCTTTGGTTTCAATTCAGAATTTGTTAAATTAATCAAATCTTGCACCGAGAAGCCATGGATAGCCCCACTAGTAAATGGAAGGCCAACTAACTTTCTTCAATCTTTGAGGGGACTAAGGCAAGGTTTCCCTCTCTCTCCCTTATTGTACATCATAATGGAAAATTCTCTTAGCAGAAAGATAACTGTGGAAAAGAAAGCCGAGACTGTCCTAGGCATTAGACTGGTGAGGGAACTAGAGCTAATCAGTCATGCTCTATTTGATGATGACTCTCTCTTGCTGGGTGGAGCCTCCATAAGGATAGCATAGAACTTTAGTAACATCCTCCAAAGTTTTTGCAGAATCTCCAGAGAACTCATCAACAAAAAGAAGAGCACAATGTATGGATGGAATGTTGATCAACAAACCATTCAACGAATTTCTCAGTTCCTGGGATTTACATGCTATGCCACTTGGGAAAAAATAAAATACCTTGGACTTCCCTTAACTCTAGGATCTAATAAATCTACGCTATGGATAGAAATAATAAGAAAAATTAAGACAAAAATAATAGCATGGGGAGGTCAGTGGCTCACAACAACATGAAAACTTATTCTCATTAAATCGATACTCTCCTCTCTAGAAATCTATCAGGCATCCTTCCTCTTGGCTCCAAAGACAATTCTGACACAGATTTCAAACCTGATTCGAGATTTTTTGTGGAAAGGAGGAAAGGGAAACCAAAGGAAATTCCATCTTGTCAACTAGGAAACTGTCAAATTCCCTATCAACGAAGGAGGATTACAAATAATATATCCTGGTCATGCCAACATAGCTCTAGGGGGGAAAATCATATGGAAACTCTTCTCAAACTCCAGACATCCAGTGAGCCAAATTTTAAGAAAAAAATACTTCCAAGAAAAATCGATGAGGAATATATAGGAAGAAACTACCACCAAAGGAACATTGATCTGGAATCTTTGCCGAGCTATGCTAGATTTATTCAAAATATATCTGTATCGAATTCCTGGCAATGGAAAAAAATGTTGATATGGAAAGAAAAAATCACGGGCCACCCCCCTCTTGAAAATTTTGAAGAAATCAACAAAATCCGTGAGTGGCTTACTCAATGCGATCTCATCAGACTGGTATAAATTTCATCTTGGGATGCCTTAGGCAATTGGATGGTGTGGGAAATCCCTGAAATCCCAGCATATCTGCAACCTGAGAAGACTTTGCTCATAAAATCGTTATCCTATTTGGCTCCTGTTCACTTGCGAACGTCAGACACTTGGGGATGGGGAAAGACTGGGAGATACATTGCAGCTCAAGGCTACAAATCCTTACAATCTCTTCAACCAATGGAAGATTCAGCAGCTCTATGGAAGCGGGTATGGGACTAGATGGGTCTTTGTTTCAGGATAAATCTGTGAGTGCGGACACAAACCGATCTCCCTAGATCCACCTGGATCTAGAACAAAACAGGACAGAATAATACACTTTCTCTAGATCTAGCCTATTGAATGAACTGAGAGGTGATGATCATGGACATACCTTATGAACGCTTTCCTTAGATCTCTATTGTTCCAAGCTTCGCTCCAATGCTCTTGTTCCGTTCAGATCACAACAGTACAAACCAATCGGAGTAAAGGCAGATTAATATATTCAATAGCTAGTCTATACATATGATCAAGGAGTTATGTAATAAAGTGACATCATCTTTATGGGAAAGGGACATATTACTGTATTGAATTAATTGAAAGTGAAACTTACAACCTGAGCCTTGATGTCGTAGGTCTCCTTTCGATGGCTCCTAGCTCTGACACACACACTTGCTCATGCATGAAGAAAATCAACCACTTGTGATGACCTTGCTTTTGTCTCTTGCTGCTGTAGCATCAATCCTCCATACAGTCTTGCACTAATTCTCTAATCAATCTCTATCTAGCTTGATGCTTGTTTGCTTAACCCTTTCCATGAGAAATCTCCTCAATATATAGGAGAAGATAGATTAGTTACTTGGATAGGAAATGATCCCAAGATATCTGGAATGCCAGCACCTGAATAACCATTCGAAGCCAACTCATGTTTCTAGAAGATTCCCTTCTAGAAGGTTCAAGATTTCATCTTTTTCCTCCCTTTGGAACATGTTCACACCCTGGCTATTAGTTACAGTGTGAGAAGTTCGCACCCCAGCTTAATGCATCCTGCGAGAATCAAGCATTCTCGCAGGTAGATACATAGGTAACCTACAGACATCCCTTAAAAGCATGATTTCTAGAAGCAGACAAATGTAACTTTTCTTAGGAAAGTATTCTTAGTAAAGAGCTTGATTTCCCATCATCATAACATCATCATGATATCATCACAATGACCAAAATTGTGGATAACAGAATTCCCCCCAAAGTCTGAGAGTGGAACTAGTGACAGTCAATAGAATTTGTAAGCTGCATGTGTGTGTCGAGAACCAAAAGCACATCTAATCAGAAACCTGCAAACATCCAAGCTTCAGCAGAATATCATGTATACCAATTCCTGAGGTACCCATTCCCATACTCAGATCACAGACTGATGACATCATAAACAAAGGTCATGGCCACCAATCATACACTGTGGATCCATGCAGTCATAATATAGCATAGCCACCTGAATACACTGTGGATCTATGTGACAAATATTCAATCAAGACGACATAGCCATGAAACATACACAGTGGATCTATGTGTTGCAAATTATACATACTCCATCGCAACCTGGATCACAAAGATAATATCCAGGGTCTTCAACCTTATCGCCCAAAGTACGAATCTAACCATGTGATTACATGTGTCGAAGTCGAACATGGTAGAAACCACTTGATTACCGGTCATTAATGTATACCATTAACAAGTGTGAGGGAAATCACCATTGATGTCAATGACTCCCAAGGTACTACAGCACAATCCATCGAGTGTGAATAAATGAGTTGATGTCGAACATCCGACGAAATCTTTCGATCAGGGGTCAATGATGTAAACCCACTGTCGAAAGCGAGAAACTTGCCATTGAGGCATGCAAGCTCCAAGGTACTGAATAATTTCTAAGCCTTGATTCTGGATAATGTGATGAAGTCGACAGAATAAGAATCGTCACAGGAGGGCCTTGATGTATCCCCCATCAGTGACACGAAATGAGTAACAGAGTTTGAAGGTGAAACAAAGTATGTGACAATTGGACTTTGGACATAGGGAAGGCCGACACAGAATGAATGGATAACTGCAGATGGCCGACTCAAATAAAGGTTTCGAACTGACTGCTCTTGAACATATGAATGACACGACCAAGGATTTGGCAGCATTGACTCAAAGACGACACATGGAAAGACCTTGTTATTAAATCGAAAGAGAGACACATGGATTTCCCAAACCGGCTTCAAATGATGAATAGGGGGTGTCATGTTCAAGAGCGACACTTACTGCCAATCGACTCAACGATGAAACATATCCCTTTCCCAAATTTTCCCCCACCATTTCTGGTAAGTACCTCTTTATTTTTACGCAAGCTTGAAGAGGATCACATATGCTTGTGGATATAAGCTCATCCTTCGGACGAGTCCCTCGGAGTATTGTTAACGAACCCTAGGAAGGAGTGGTTCGGTCCCATCATGGGTCTGTCGATGTTTGTTTAACGAGTCCAAAGATAGTAAACTCAAAGGTTTTTCAAGATTATAGAGTTTGGAAAAACACTCAAAAGAGAACTCTCTCAGTTCCTTTTTCATACAACAGTCCAATGAGACTGAAAAAGGGTTAAACTATCGCTCGAAGGATGCATATTTCAAATACTTTAACGAGCATGAAAATAACAAGATCGCTCGACAATCTTTTCATGTTTGGAGAGTCTGAAAAGAGCTTAAAGATAACTCCAGAGGGGTTCCTTTTTCGTGTAACCACAACGAGCCCGAAAAAGAGATAAAACGACACTCGATCGAGTTCTTATGTTTTTTGCAAGCGCAAGAACGGATAAGAAGCACTCGGGGTTGGATGTCAAAATCATAACAAACAACCAAAATCACACCACACCAAGTAAAAATTATGTCCATGACCATCCATACTTGCACCTGCCAATCATTTCACTCATTTTTGCATTAGTTATTAGGGTCAAATAAATAATAAACATAAAAACCCACTTTTGATATAGTAAAAAGTAATAAAATGAACAAATAACAAAAAATACCATACCATTTTCACATTTTACCCCTTTGAGTGCCAAAAAACCCTTATTTACCCTCTATCTTTGGCGTCTAATTCCAGGAGCTACGGGAGACCATTCGAAGTGCCGTTAGCGATATTTAGGTAAGTGCCCCATCCCTCATCTTTTCATGGTTCAAAATTATGTTTTTATTGGTTAAAAGTCAAGTTTTAATTCAATTTTTTAAACCCTATGCGCTTGGGAGCATTCTCGCAGGTGGCCCATATGGGACTTGTGAGAATGACCCATTCTCGCAGGTGGGCCATGGGCCACCTGCGAGAAGTTCGCACTGTGCGAAGCAGGTCACCTGTGAACAACGCAAAATCCAAAAATTTTATAACGTTTAGCCAATTGCAATACTTTTCTCATGAATAAGATCACTCACTATGTTTGTGTGTTGTTTTTATGCAGGTTTCTAGTCACAATCATGGTTTTAGAGTGGCGGGAATGAGAGCACGAGGAGGATAATGCTAATGCGGAAAATCATCCTCCAACCATTGATGCACTGAGAGACTGTGGTCTCTTAAAGTATTTCCGTGTCCCGGGCATGAGAGCCCAAGTTCGATTGTGGGATCCAGACCAACAAGTGTTCATCGTGGGAGCTCATACATTGACCATCGATATCGAGGATATCTATTTCTTGACTAGGTTATCTAGATGTGGATCCTATTGCAGGTTGTCTGGTAGCAGAGCAGGGGGTCTAAAAATGAGTGAGTATTGTAACCAGTACTATGTGCCTTAGGCTGAACGACAAAAAGGAAAAGTGGAAATTTGGGGAGTGACTGATTTGACTCTCCGTACCATTCTCTTTACCATTGCTCAAATGGCGGGAAGTGCTGCTCTGCATATGGCTCTGCAAATCTATTTCCAGTATGCCATCGAGTGTACTCAGCCCCGGGTATTCAACTGGGCTGACACAGTATTACGCAATGTCAAGAAATAGTTGACTAAGTGCAGGCGAGGAGGTCTGAAGCAGTTTGGTTATGGGTCTCTGTTAGTGTCCTTCTTCTTGGAGAGAGTCCCGGTATTCCGTCTACAGGCCGAGTGGGATCTTCTTGGTCCCAGAGATCTGAGGATGTTACGGTGGTGTCGGCTTATGGCCCGACATGTGGCAGGTCCCATTGTCAAACATGACAATGTTTTCTTCGACTGGTTGCAGACTCAGATGATGATGGTGGACGACTATGCCTACGCCGGGATTGATTTCAGAGGAGATCCAGATATTGCACTACCTGAGGATGCACAATGGGGAGACCTCGGTAAGAAGCACACCAATTTTATCTTTTTTAAATGTTTTTGTATTTTTAACATATTTAAATGTTTTTGTTTTTATAGTTTTACCCGAAGACTAACACCAAATTCTTGTTGATAACACAGACGTTGGACCATACAGACCTGCTGGCAGTTCTCCTATCCAGAGACGAGGAGAGGCTGCAGTAGCAGTTCCATAGTATGCCGAGGACTATCTGACAGTGGAGCAGAACTTAGAGGGTCTGATGGCAAACGTTCCAGATATGACTCTAGAGGAGATACCACGACGCGAACAACATCACACTGTGGGAGTCTCTGCCTCTATGGGTCGCTTACTCCGTAGAGTTGCTAGGACATTATTGTGCTATCGTGAACATCATTGATGTCATTATGTAGAATCCATGGGCTTCAATTTTGATAATTTGGTCTTCGGACAGATTTTGTAAAAACAAACTTTGATCGATATATATATATATATATATATATATACATGGGTTCTACCAGCTTACTTTACATTGTGTACATTTTAATGTGTTTGATTTATAAGTGATTTAAATGCCTATCCAATACATAATTAGCTAAAGCATCTGTCAATGTATTAAGACATCTAGGAATGTGTTGATATTCAATGTGATAAAAATGTTGTTCCAAGAGGTGAATCCGCAAATACACCCTTAATAGAGTAGGACTTCGGATAGAATATACATTACTGAGCTGTAGTACTACCAGCCGTGAGTCAAGTTGCACAACCAAATGACGAATTCCAAGAGAGATAGCATCCACCAATAATTCAACAACGACACTATACTCTGCGATGTTATTGGTTTCTCAGCCAAGACATATACCTCATAGAGATATGAGTTTGTTTGTTGGGGCATAGATTGCCCATGTAGCGAAAGCTAGGTTCCGAGTACTACGGCTAGCACCGTCGGCGAAGCCAATATAAGGTAGCGAATACTCTGACATATAGCAATCAAACACAACGTCACGTAAGGGTAGAGACCAGAGAACGTCAAAAGCAAAACTAAAGTAACACACACACGCAGTATGATACATAAAATACAAGTACTCATGCACAAATGACTTATGCATAGTACTTCTTTAAGTACAACCCATTCCTGGGTTCACTCAAAGTTACACCATCATAATCAACTAGCTCATACGCTCCTTTTTCCAAAACTTTGCTAACAACGTAAGGGCCACGCCACATAGGTTCAAATTTCCCAGCTCCAAGGACATCTTTATCTTGTTCATATAGAAGAACAAGATCTCCTTCAGAGAAGACACGAGGTTTGACATTCTTGTCATACTATGCCTTAACGCGTTTCTTCTGGGCTTCTATTACAAGAGTAGCGTCACGACAGGTCTCGTCTAATCGCATCAGATACAACAAACGTTCCTCCTCAACAGAAGTATTAGGTAAGAGTTCTACAACTAGCTTCAAAGACAGTATTTCACATTCTATTGGCAGAATGGATTCCATGCCACAAACTAAATGAAAGGGTGTAAATCATGCGGCAGATTTAACAGATGTCTGATATGCCCACAATGCCGAAAATAACATCGTGTGCCAGCTAGTTTTGTGGATTCCTATCATCCGTCGAATCATAGTTATAAGAACCTTATTAATGGATTCGACCTGGCCATTGGCCTGTGGATAATAGGGTGTTGAGCTATCGTGACGAAGGCCCAACTTCTCTGTGAGTTCAGACATCATATAATTTCTAAAATGACTACCGTGACCGGTAACGATAGCCTGAGGAACACCAAAACGAGTGATGACATGGTTGAAAAGAAATAACGCTGCAGTCTTCCTAGTATTGTCGAATGTTGGCATCGCCTCGACCCACTTAGTAAAATAATCAACAGCTACAATAATGTAACCATGCCCCCCGACCAAGTGAGGGTGACATGTCATGAAATCAATGCCCCATTTAGTGAAAGGACCTACGGAGACCACATGATGAAGGGGAGCAGGATGCGACCAAATCTTCTGATTATAGGTAATGCAGTCCTTGAACAAAGAAGGCCAAAAGTATCCTGCACGTAAGATCTTCTGGGCAGTAGCATACCCAGACATATGACCACCACATGCTCCTGAATGGAAGTCATTCAAAGCTTTCTCGGCTTCGTCAAAAGTCAAACAACGCCGAAAGACAGAGTCAATGCCTCGACGGTAGAGAGTATCGCCGATGATGATATAATGACGTGCTTGATAATGGATACGACGACGTTTGACACTAGACAAAGCAGGCTGGAAAGTTTGAGTTTGGAGATATATAATGATATCTCTGTACCAAATATCGTCAGTACTGATAAGGAAAAGTGACTCGTTAGGTAACGAATCGACTGCTACCTTTTCCATGGCAGTGTGGGGAAAATCACAAATTAACTCAGCGAAAACGAGGGATTTCTTCGATGTGGCTTGATCGAATTCCAAATTGAACTCCTGGAGAATAACAATCCACTTGGAGTATTTCCCCCCCAGCAATTGACGTGTCAATATATGTTGCATGGGGTTACAATGTGAAATCACTGTAGTTTTCCTGGCGAGAATATAATGACGAAAACGTTGAACTGCTTGGACAGCAGCCAAGGCTAGCTTTTCAACATGTTGGTATTTAATTTTCGTGGAAGTTAAACTTCGACTCAAGTAATATATAACATGCTCATCATGGGCATCATCCTCTTGAACGAGAACCATGCCGGTAATATACTCAGACGCAACTAAATAAAGAAAGTAATCCCAACTATAATCAGGAGGGAAAAGAAGAGGACCTTTCGTGAGGGATAATTTCAAGGCTTCAAAAGCGTTATTAGCAACCTTATCCTAGACAAACTCTGAACCTTTCTTTAGAAGACATCTAAAACCCCGAGTAATCTCAGTGTAATTCGGGATGAAGCGACGAAGAAAGTTTTCTTTCCCCTACAAACTTTGTAACTGGCGTAAAGAAGAAGGAGGAGGAAGATTAAGAATTGCCTCGACCTTGATAGGATCTACCTGGATCCCATGGCGTGAAACAATGAAACCGAGGAGATGGTTGGATTCTACGTAAAAGACACATTTATGAGGATTCAAGCGAATGTAATAGAATCGACAATGAACGGAAATTGCTCGGAGATGATTAGGGTGATCGACTCTACGTAAAGAGTGAGCCGACAAATCGTCCAAATAAGGTTGAACAATATGCTTGATATCATGAAATGCGTAAGACATAGCACATTGGAACGTAGCACCTGCATTCTTCAGACCAAAGGGGAGTTTCCTGTAGGCGAAAGTACCCCAAGGACAAATAAAAGCCGTTTTATGTTGGTCCTCAGGAGCGATATTGATTTGATTATAGCTGGAAAATCCATCCATGAGGGAAAAGATTTCACTGCCGGCACAGTCATCGATGATCTGGTCAACGAAAGGGGTTGGAAAATTGTCCTTTGGACAAGCTTTGTTGATATCCCGATAATCAACACAAACGCGTATACTACCACCTTTCTTATCAATCGGCACTGGGTTGGAAACCCATTCTGTCAACGCCACTGGATAAATAAAACCGGCTTTAAGAAGTTTTTCAACTTCAAGTTTAATGGCTACCGCTTTAAGTGGATGGACAGGACGAAGGCGCTGCCGGACTGGTTTAGCTCCGGGTTATGTCTTAATTTCATGGACCACAATAGCGGGGTCAATACCCGACATCTCTTCGTAACTCCAGGAAAAGATATCACGAAATTCTTTAAACAAGGAAGTATAAGTGACAATTTCTTTGGGAGAACACGAAGCTCCAATATGAACATTCTCGACTATTCCAGGTTTCACAGAAATATTTATGGGTATCGTGGGTGAAACGTTACTGAGGTTCCCTTCCGCAAACACATCATGTGTAGATTGGGGAACCGTGGATATAACAACAACGGTCGACGGAGTCGAAAGCCGCTGATAATTCTCAAGAGTCTGTTGTCCCAGAAACAGTATGGAACGATGATGCCCATCATCCAAAGGGGTGTCCTCCATGATGGACATGATCATCTCATCAGTGGGAAAGATGACATGGAAAGGGTCAGGAGACAACTCATCAAGAGAAGAAGTAGTAAGGGTTGCCGATTGAATGACTTGATAAGCAGACTCAACCGGACTTAACGACATAACGTCGCCGAAACGAACATGATCTCCAGGATCAGGGACTATCCAAGGGTTAACAGACACAGGAAGTTCATGAGGTACAATAGAGATCATATTAATGGAAGCAACTGATGGGCGTGGAATATCGGGTGGTGGCGGTATGGGGAAAGTACCCATTAACGAAGAGTCTTTTAAAAGATCAACTCCAACATTCTCGTAACCAGGTGGGGTTTTAGCTATGAACGACACGTTGCCAGTGCAAGTATCGGAATTAAAGAAGGCAAGTTGATCAACTGTAACCACTTTTCCCTGGTGAGGAAATCGTACAACATGGAATAGGGTTGACACAACAGCTCGCATAGAATCGACCCAGCTACGTCCAAGTAGAAGATTATAATCTAGAGGAGCATCGAAAACTTCCACTTCAACCTGGATGGTTTTACCTTCGAGAGTGACAGACAACGACAGAAGAACACCGTAAGGCTTAAAACCAGAGCCGTTGAAGGCTCTCAATGTGTTTTGTGATTCATTCAAGGGAGGAGAGCCAATGGATTTCCAACAAGTAAAAGACATTACGCACGTAGAGGCACCCTCTTCAACAACAGTCTGACAAATGCTCTTGTCGGCGACAATAACTTGTATCTGAAACGCAAGTTGTGGGGGTAACCTTGGAACATGGTCATCCAAGTCAAAGACTATCAAATTCATATTGGTAGGATCGATTCCACCTATGGCTTTCAACAGAGCCCTTCGTTGTGCAGGAAAAGACTGAAGGACTTCAAGGGCAGACATCGCTGAAGGTGCTTGGGCCAGATCTTCGACAATGCTATAGTTCTGGGCCGCACAAGCATGAGGATTGAATGCCAACTTTTTAACGACACCTTTTGGAGGTCATAAGACTGTATCAAGATTCGGTCGTTCAAGATGAAGAGGACCGTTCGTAGGTGGATTCGGCGGAGAGAGTTGTACCAAATCGGGAGGTAAATCGTCAACCTTCTCCTTATAAGGAGTATAGTCTTTAGCTCTAGTGGTAAGTGCAACGTTGTCTTTCTTGGAATCACCGGTGCACATCAAAACATAAGAGTTTGTAGATGTAGAGGGTTGGTCATGGATGACCAACGAAGCCTGTTGTTGAGAGGGGAGGGGTTGAGACAAGACTGCCGGCGTAGAAGGTTTTGGTGTTCCTTGAAGGAACTTGTTAACCTCAACACGTCTCGGACAATCCTTCGTGTAGTTATCGTCACCACAGATAAGGCAAGGGTAGCGTGGTTTTCACTTATCCCGATCTTCAACAGGAGGGGATTTGGTTTTCTCATTCGGATTATTGTTTTTACTCTCCTTATTCTTGCCTCTCCCTTTCTTAGATTTTTTCTTACCGGTCGACGTAGATTGAACAACGTTCACTTCAGAGGTTTTACCGACGGGAGGAGCAGGAGACGGAGCACTTTGAACATTAGAAGGATTGGATTTTGGGGTTGTAGTTGAAACAGAATGTGAGTGGGTATGCGTGGTCCCAATCACACCATCAGCTGCATGCGAGGCAACTGGAGCAGTGGAAGTGCTGGAAGTACCAGGACGAGGTAAATCAGGTAATAGGGTGTAAAGTGTTCTCGTTTGCGAATAAATGAGATCAAGATACTGAGCGCGACTTATAGCCTTCTCTTCTGTAAAAACACCACCCATAGCGATGTCTTTACCAATTTTGTTCATGAAAGATTTCGTGAACCATTCTGCCAGTAACTGATCAGGGAGTTCAAGTTTGATGAGATGTCGTCTCCTTCTCCACTCATGTATATGGTCCGATATGTGAATACCTTTCATTTGTTTAAAAGAGGTCAAGATCTCAGTTCCAGTATCATAACAGATCGGTAACTGGTAATGTGTGAGAAAATCCATAGATAAGGTGTTGAAATCAGAAAAGAAACCTCGTGGAAATTCAATGTACCACTTCGCAGCCGAACCGATAAGGGTTCGTTGAATAAGACGCAACCGAATGGAGTCATCCATTAGTGAGTTGGACGAACACCATAAATGAAAAGTCATGACATGATTATTTGGGTCCTCTCCCACATTACCATCGAATTTCAGAATATCCAATGGGATTTTAGCAGGAATAGCAGGCCATTGGGGAGAGTGACGAATAGGATCATTGAGAATCCTAGTCAAATCTGGCAAATCCAAAGTAGCAAGAAAAGGAAACTGTTGGTTTACTTGCGGGTACTGATGAATTTGGGGTGGAAGCCCCGTTGGCAGACCAGTAGGAGCATAAGCAGACTGTCCATAGAGAGAAGCTCCGGGTTGGTTCGGTGGTGGTTGGATAGGGTAGTAGCCCCAAGGATTAGAACCTTGAGTTTGATCAGGGACCTGAGGTTGGGAAGTTTGACCCGAACCCCAAATAGGATTAGTCACACCTGGATATGGTTGGCCTACAGGAGGGACTGTTGCTTTCCCCCCAGCAAGAGGTATGTTTCGTAAATGTTGTTGCCAATACTGGGCCAACTCAGGAGGTATGTTTTGCCCAAAAGGAGAGGTTGGTCCCCCTACTATAGGTATATCCCCCCCCGGGAGTTGTGTACCAACCGTAGGTTGTGTGGTAACTGTTTTATGTCCCGGAAAAGGAAAAGGAATCGTACTACCCTGTCCCCCAACCGGAATGTGCAAGTTTGGTGCAACAGTTGGGATAGTGCTACAAGTATTAGGATTTCCAGTAGGAAACTGAGGGAGTGTCGGGATGAAACCGGGAATAGGATGCCCAGGAAACTGAGGACCACCTGGAGAACCAGCTGGAGTTTGTGGAGGTGTTGGATGGGAAACATTCAACAAAGGATTCAATGCATGGTAACCAGGGGGTAAATTCGAGTTGACCTCAGGTATTCACTGGGTGTTGATAGGGGCAAGAGTAGTTGCAGGAATCTCGGTTGGGACACTCATAGTATTCGCGAGATGGGCCATCTCGGGAGGAAGAACAAAACGATAAGTGGTAGTCTCTGGTGTAGTTTCTGGTTCAGGAGACACAAGAGGGTTGATTTCGTAGACAGGAGGGGACTCCGTACCAAAAAGAACTCGTCGGAAATCACCCGACCAAAAAGGATCTTGGCCTACTACACCGTGAGAAGGCCCAGCAGTTGATTTAGAAGATGTAACAATGGTTTCTTTATAAGGATTTAATCGTCCAATAGGTCATTCACCACGACGAATGCAATAGTCCTCTATAGTATTGGTAATTCAAAAATCAACAAGAGGATCAGTGGGTTCTACTTGAGGAGGTGGTGTAAAAACGTCTGGAACTTCACTTACATCCATGTGTGGTAAAGTAACAAGGGGAATTTCATCCGGACGAGGAGAGTCCTCAGGGGTACCCTCAGGTGTTGTTGTATGCAAAGGTTGTGAAGCTTCCGGATGTTTCGGGGACAAACCTTGCATCCTATGTGAACGTCGTGGGGGAGAAATTGTAAACAAGTAACAAATTCCCCAACGAAAATCCTATGGTCAACTTCGAGAAATGATCAACACACACTAGTAAACAAAACCTAGAAGCAATCACCAAGCAAACAATACCTTCTAATATCGAAGCCACTAGTTGGTGATGAAATCCAACGTCGCAACAACGAGACGAGAAGAGGCAGAGCTAAGGTGGAAAAGTTACGTTGACGAACTACTTAACATACTTATGCCCTGGTGAAAGCTCCCACACATAATCGTGGGTATACCCTCCAAGGAGCCCGAGTGAGTTTGATCAACGTCTATTCCAGGTACCGTGAAGACTTTCCCCTCCACAGTCACCTTGGGTAAGAACCTAGAGAGATAGGCCACTAAGGTCACCAAAGACAACAGTACAGCCTGGGGAAACAATCGTCAGTCCGATCCACACGCAAGGGAAGGGTATCAAGCCCGAAACCAACTCAAAGGCTTCCACTCATAATTGTGGGTATACCTCGGAGTGATCCCCGTAATACGTGCAATCTCTACATCGATGTCAACAAAGTAGGGGTAGTAACTCTGCCAACACCAATGCGACCTAGTGCTTGACCCTTGTGTTAGAAGGGCTTCCCAGGACAATATGCTGCCAATGGAATTTTACACTCCCTAACTCAAGATGCTATTGTGTGTTTTTGAGATTTTGGAGAGT
>ML792087.1:373191-387634 GCA_009831015.1 Picea engelmannii | reverse complement strand
AATAAAACACGAGAACCATACTAAAAATATTAATTGGAAAAGACAAAGGAGAAAGCCAATCCTAGGATTGGGGTAAGTTCTAGAGTTGGGGGACAACTAGCCTTCTAGTTGAACCCCTAGTATTTTCATCCTTCAACAAATTCATTCCCAACTATTTTGTATGGGTTCTTTGGCTCAGTCTAAGATGAAATTTTGTCCAAACTCCCATGTGGATACTAAGAATGAGCCAAAGAGATAGAAGTATTTGTAACCTTCACAATTATCAAGAAATAAAGGATTAATAAAAGTCAGTTAAATGTTGTTTTTCCCATTTGGGTTTCCAAAGTAAATAATGTGTCACGGTGTTATGGATTTCTATGTGACTATGGTGTAAATAATTATGATATATACTATAAAGGGAATATTTATCTATTTTGGAATTCCTCATTTAATGATCTGGGATCTTTTCATCGAAGTGACTTATAAAGAATTGTATTAAATGGGCATAAATTAAAGTGCACCATAAAGAAGGAAAAGCTCAATAATGAAGAGACATAAGCATCAAATCTGAACAAAAAAACTTGATAACGGATTTCATCCTTGGTGGAATACGTCTCTGGGTCTTGCTCTCAAATGGGTAGGCCTCTTTATTAACTCAACAAAAGAATTTGAAAAAATACATAAGTATACCTCATTGTGGAATTAAGATGCAAAATCTTTGCTCAGATAAGAAAACAGACATTACCTTTGAATTCATGGCATCGAATTACCCAAAAATGACTCTCTCCACGCCTCAATCTGACTCTGTCACTCCCAGGCCCTTGAGAAATCTTGTCTCAGTTTTTGTGCCTACAACCTGCAATTAATTCCCTGCACTTTTTCTCAAAAATCAGGCTTGACCGTATCGTCGAGAACCCTCCTCCATCCGTGGGTAAAATTTAGCATTTAAATTAAATGTTGGGTGGATTGACCAATGTATCCCATTGGCCTAATGATTGGTGAAGGCTATTGTAAGGTGATTGGATAAGGGGAGGTCCCGGGGTCGAGCTCGCGGGCCTCCCCTTTTGGGCTTATAGTTATAAAAATATATATGAGTTTGGAATTGTTAACAATTTTGGATTTGTTTTCTTATATTTTTCAAAATCAAAAGTTTGGCCATTAGATCTGGTGGGACTCCGCCAGATTTGGCAGGCCTTTTTTTATTTTTGAAAATCTGGTTTCGGGCCCTCATTGGGCATTTTCCCACTGCCATGTGGAAGCCAACCATTGGCCCACGCCATCCACTTGCAGAGTCACCTTCCATGTCATCCTAACACTTTATTCTACCATGTCATCTACCATGTCCTGTACAGTTTTCCACATGGTTGTATAGACTGCCACATGGCACTTCCTCATTGGTCCACAAGTTGATCCAAAAACGGCGAAATCGAGTGACACGTGGCAACCTGTGGTGCTGCCACGTTACCATGATGATGTCATCTTGACATCATCATGACACATGGTTCCCTATACATGTGCCATGTACACTATACAGATGATGACATCATCCATACTGATGCAGACGTCAGCAGTACAGATGCTGACTCATTTCTGCTGACTGGACTAGGTTGACCAAAACTTTGATCGCAAATATATTTTGATATGTAACTCCATTTGACGATCTGTTTACGCCGTTGGAAATATTGCAGTGTGCTCTTCATGATGATGCCAATTTCACTAAGTTTTGAGGACTTTGAATTTTTTCCCTTTCTCTATCTGCTGAGGCCATTATGAGCTTCCTGAGTTGCTTTTCAAATTCTAATTTGTCCTTAGTCTTCTCTGGATCCTTTTTGGATCACGCCTTTCCACCGAGAGCTTTTTGGACCACCAAAATCTTTTATCAATCATAAGATCAGTGAGGGAAGAGTTCCCTCACCTTGTCCTTCTCAATCTAGTTTTCCTTGCTTGGATGTGTGCCCTTTAAGCCTACTCGAAGATAATCAACATCTCCCATGCATGAAGTCCTCATCCTTCTGTCTAGGATGATATATTCCTTTAACTGATCCAATTACTCAGGAGAAAACTCATCAACTAAATGTATTGAAACTTCCTCATCCTAATCCCTGATCATGGGAGGCTCAAAATGTTTCAAGTTCTATACATTTACAACTGAGTAGATCTGCACATAATTTGGAAGATCTAGCTGAAAAGTATTGGTACCACTTTTCTCCAAAATAGTGAAGGGTCTGTAACGGATTGGCTTGATTTTCTTTCCTTCACCCTTCAATATTTCCATACTGATGTGAAGCCATACCTAGTGTCCAACCTGGTACTGATGATCAACCCTCTATTTTTCATGTCGAGATTTATACTTTGCTTTACTTTTCTCCAATTGTTCCTTGACTGCTTGATGTACTTGCTAGATCCTCTGGATGAACTTGCGAGCTCCTTATTCATTTATTTATCCATTTGAATTGACATCTCTCCCATACATCAAGTCCAAAGGAACCTTAGGTAAATACCCAAAACATGTCTCAAAAGGAGAACACTGAGTGGAAGAATGTAAGGCTCAGTTGTAAGCATGTTGTACATAGGGTATTTGTTCATCCCATAACTTGGGATGCCTGTTGTAGTAGCCTCAAAGAAAAAGTACCACTGTTCGGTTAACAACTCTATTTTCCCATCGGTCTGTGGATGAAAATAAATTCTCCTCTTTATCTTGGTTTCCATCATTCTCCACAAACTTGTCCAAAAATCCCTAAGGAATTGAGTATCTTGATTCGAGATAATGGATGTGGGTAACCCAAAGTGAACCCAAACATACTGAAATAAGAGATTAGCAGTCTTCTCACCAGTGATATGCTTTTTACATGGCATTAAGATACACATATTGTTGAACCTATCCACTACAACATACAAATAGTCAAGACCCCTTTTCGACATTGGCAAATCCCCTACTAAATCCATGGAGATACCTTCCCATGGATGGGATGGAATATGCAATGGTGAGTATAGCCCCAGTTTTCTATTAGTGGGCTTACAAATAGAACACATCAGACACCTCTTTACATATTTAGTTATAATCTCTTTCATATGAGGCCATTAAAAACACCTCTTTAGATGAACCATAGTTTTTCCTACCCCAAAGTGCCTAGACACAAGAGAAGTGTGAGCTTCTCGTATTACATGAACTCATTCACTTGTAGGAATACATAGCTTTCCAATATGGTAGACTAGTTTTCCCTGTAGACAATAGTTCTCTACCTGTCACCATGGGTTATCTTCTCATATACTTCTTTAAAATATTCATAAATGGCATATTGTTCCACATAGCTATCATGATATAAACAAGAAATCTTCAAAATAATAGAAGCAACAATAGGAGGTCTAGAAAGCATATCGGCTACCTTGTTACTCGTACCCTTTTTGTACTTGATTACCAAATGAAATTGTTGTAGGAAACCTATCCATCTGTAATGTCGATATTGTTGCAGTTTGGTCTGTGCTTGGAGATACTGTAAGGGTTGATGATCTATATGTATGATTGTTTCCTTCCCTAACAAGTAGTGCTTCCATTTCTTTACACTTTGAACTAATGCATACAACTCTTTATCATATGTAGGATAGTTAATAACATATTTGTTAAAAGTTTCGAAGTGGTAATAGATAGGCTTACAATATTACATCAATACTACACCCATGGCGTATCTATTGGCATTTGTCTCAATCTCGAAGGACTGTTGAAGATTCTATAGTGATAATACTGGTGTGATATTGATCTTTTCCTTCAAAGTGTCGAAAGATTTTTGTTTCTTTCCTCCCCACTAAAAATTGTTCTTCACACTAGTTAATTCATGTTAAGGAGATGCTATAAAGGAGAAGTTTGAAATGAATCTCCTCCAATACTAGACTGTACCTAATATTATCCATATTTTGGTTACACTTTTGGGCTCAGGACAATTTACAATTACATCAGTCTTGGAAGGATCAATTTTCAATTGTTCTCCTCCTATAATATGACCAAAGTACACAAGTGAAGTCTTACCAAATTCACATTTGGATAATTTTACATACAAATTTTCCCTTTGCAAAGTATCCAATACTTTCTTTACATGCCTTACATGTTCATCCCAAGTCCCACTAAATATAACAATGTCGTCTAAATATAAAATCACAAAATCATCTAGAAATGGCCAGAATACATCATTCATCACATGCATGAAGGTTGCTGGAGAATTACAAAGCCAAAATGACATAAATAACCACTCAAACAATCCTTGTTTGATTTTAAAGGAAGTCTTCCATGCATCCTGTTCCACGACCCTGATCTGATGGTATCCACTACACAAATACACCTTAGTGAAATAAACAACATTCTTTAACTGATCAAGTAAATCATCTATACGAGGAAGAGAGTATTGATTTTTCACCATAATTTTATTTAAGGCCCAATAATCAACCAAAATGATCCATGTGCTATCTTTCTTTGGCACCATCACAATCAGAGAACCACAAGGAGATGAGCTGGGCCTAATGACCCCTTGATCCAATAATCCTTGTACCTACTTCTTGATCTCTGTCATCTCTACAACTGACATCTTGTACATGCCCACATTAGGAAGAGGAGAACCTATTGAATATGTATTTCATGTTGGATTTCCCTCTTAGGAGGTAATCCATCTGGTTCCTAGAAAATATCATCATACTTAGAAACAAAATCAATTAATTCTTTCTTATGAGAAGGATCACATCCTTGGAAAGTGTCGATTGTGCCAACATCTTTCTCCCTTACGACCATGAGTACATATCTCTTATTAGTGTTTATGAGTCTCTTCATTTTTCCTGCACTAACAAGTGTTGTGTTTACCCTCATGTTGTGGGATCTAACAATATATTCCACTCCCCCCTTAGTAAGGTGATATTTTTTCTCATGACAAAAGAAGACTTGTTTTCTATCATAAATATAAGGACTCCCCAAAACTATGCCACATATATCAAGTGATACAAAATCCAAATCCACTTCATCAATCAACTTTGAAGCGATGGCAAATATGACCCTACATTGCTTGGTGACATTGATTTTTTCTTTATCACATACCCAACCAAGAGGATAGGGATTTGGATGTGTTTTAGTTTCAAGACACATCTTTTTGACAAGTGCTTCAAATATCAAGTTTACTTGGGAACCCAGATCAAACAATGTATCTATCTTAGTGTGTTTAGATACAACTCTTATATGAAATAATTCATTCCTCTTTCTTTCATCATCATGAGATTCATTATTGGAATTTGAACTAGCATGAAGGGAATCTTTACCTCGTATTCTAACCATTGTGATATTTCCTTCGTCTCCTAAATCAGAACCAAGATCTTATTGTACTGTAGAAACGGTCTTTTTCTTCCCCTTTTCACTGAACTGCTTTGGTCTCTTCTCTGGATGTAGTTTCTAACTCTGTTCATCATCATGACCACTTTTCTTGAAATGAGTGCAATATGGTTTTCCTTCTTCTCTCTTTACAATGGCGATATTCTTGTCCTTCCTTTTAAACTTCTTAAACTTCTTATGTGGGATATTGGAAGGTCTCTTTGTGGGATGTTCTTGAACATGCTTTCCCCTGTTTTCAAGGTGAGTGGCTTGCACATAAAATTTGTCAATACTGGTGGGGTTAAACAATAGCAACGTATGACGAATATAACTGTGAAGTGTGCCAATATACTTCATTAAAGTTTCATAAGAATCCAAAGGAATGTTTAATGCAAGAGATTTATTCCTAAATTCTTCCGTGAAACTTTGTACAGTTTGACCTTTACTTTGTCTTAAAGTTTGTCATTCCATAATTGCTTTATGTAAATAACCCAATGGATAAAATTACTTCCTTATCTCTGATTTAAATTTTGACCATGAGGAGAGAATATTACCACACTTACTTCTATCCTGAAGTTTTCTCTCCCACCATACGAGAGAGGTTCCTTCCAACCAAAGAGAAGCCAATTTCACTTTAACTTCCTCTTCATCAATCTATTGAACACAACAATATACTTCAATCTGTCGGATCCAATTATTTAGTTTTTTAGAATTAAAATCTCCATTAAACATAGATAAAGAAAATTTTACATCAAGCTTTAATAATGGTTTCTGAAAAGAAGATTTATGGCTAGAATGATGAGAATGATGAGAATGCTCAGAGGAAGAAGAGCTAGAACTTGATGGTGAAGATGGAGTCTCATGAGGGTCTCCTCCAACCCCTTGATTTACTGAAGCATTATCATCATCTTGTGCTTCCTTTTTCTTCCCTTTATTTTTCATCCTCTTCTCATAGTCTCCATACATGTGCTCGACCATTTCTGACATGCGATAAAAGACCATATGGAAGCTTTTCTCCTGTTCATCACGCTTGTCCTCTTCTTCCATTTTCTTCCTTCGGGATGCATGGTCAACTTTGGTATTGAAAGCATTAAGAGTTCCTTCACCCTTCTGATGATTGTCCCTAAAAATCACTCACACTCAATAATTCAAGACAAATATGACTGCTTTGATAAGAACATGATCTGTGATCTTTTCATCGAAGTGACTTATAAAGAATTGTATTAAATGAGCATAAATTAAAGTGCACCATAAAGAAGGAAGAGCTCAATAATGAAGTTACATAAGCATCAAATTTGAACACAAAAACTTGATAACAGAGTTCGTCCCTGGTGGAATACGTCTCCGGGTCCTGCTCTCAAATGGGTAGGCCTCTTTATTAACTTAGCAAAAGAATTTGGAAAAATACATAAGTATACCTCATTATGGAATTAGGATATAGAATATTTGCTCAGATCAGTAAAAAAACAACACCATTGAATTTGTGGCATCAAATTACCCAAAAATGACTGTCTCCATGCCTCAATATGATTTTGGCAGTGCCAGGCCCTTGATAAATCTCATCTCAGTTTTTGTGCCTACAACTTGCAATTAATTCCTTTCACTTTTTCTCGAAAATCATGCCCGACCATACCGTCGAGCACCCTCCTTCATCTATGTGTAAACTTCAACATTTAAATTGAATGCTGAGAAAATTAACCAACAGAGCTTGTTGGCCTAACAGTTGGCAGAGACTATTGTAAGGCTTTTGGATAAGGGGAGGTCCCGTGGTTGAGTCCGCGGGCCTCCCCTTTTGGGATTATAGTTATTACAATACATATGAGTTTGGAACCAGCACCAAGTTTGGAGTTGTTTGTTTAGATTTGTCAGAATCATAAGTTTAGCCACCAGATTTGGTGGGACTCCACTAGATTTGGCGGGCCTTTTTTTTTATTTTTAAAAATCTGGTTTCTGACCCTCATTTAGCATTTGCCCACTGCCACATGGCAGCCCATGACTGGGCCACGTGGCAACCAACCATTGGCCCACACCATCCACTTGCATAGTCACCTTGCCACATTACCTACCATGTCATCCTGCCATGTCAACCTGCCACATCCTGTACGGTCTGCCACGTGGCTATATGGATTGCCATGTGGCACTTCCTCATTGGTCCACATGTTGACCCAAAAATGGCAAAAATGAGTTACACGTGGCAACCTTTGGTGTCACCACATCACCATGATGATTTCATCATGACATGTGTCTCTCTCTGCGTGTGCCACATACACTGTACATAAATTGACGTCAGTTGTACTGATGTTGACGTTAGCAGTACAAATGCTGACTCATCCTTGGTGATGGGATTAGGTTGACCAAAAATTTGACTACGAATATCTTTTGATCCATAACTCCATTTGATGAGAAGTTTATGTCGTTGGAAATCTTGTGGCGCGCTCTTCGCGATGATGCAAATTTCACTGATTTTTGAGGACATTGAATTTTTTCCCTTTCTCTATCTATTGAGGCCATTATGATCTTCCTAAGTTTCTTCTATGAATTCTATGTTGTCCTTAGTCTTATCTGGATCCTTTTTGGATCATGTAAATCCAAAGTGTTATTTGAATTATACTGCTCTCCTATGGTGGTTAATTATGGCTTTCAGAAAATATATGATAGGATTAAGCATTATTTCTTTTGGAAAGGCATGAAGGACATCCATAAATTTGAGGCAGAATGTGATACTTGTCAATGGTGCAACTATCTATACTATTCGTCGCAAGCGCGACAAACTAAATCTAAAGAAGAAAATCTAAATCTAAATCCCACACAAACAATGCACATCATATCCCAAGATCTTAGATCCTTGGGTTGACATAATAAATGCACAATTAATTTAACCATTGTTGTTATTATTAGTAAGGTGCCATTTTTAATAGGGAGATTATTTGACCCATTAGGCTACAAGTTGCACTCTTAGGCCATTTGCATTCCCACCATTAGAATATTTGATACACATTGATCATAGAAAATATAACATTATTTCAGTGTCCTTATCGATACTATGTACATATTCAAATGAATAAGATGTCAGAAGTTTGGAACTCTTGAAACCCACAAACAAGGAGGTCTCATACAAATAGGCAAGTAAAATTTAAATCCAAACTTGAACAATTCAATCTCTTAAATTTCACGTTTACCAATGCCTTCAAATCGCTAGGATGATATCCATGGAGCCACAAATTGATGCAAAAATTGTATGTCAAGGACAATAGAACCAATATAACCAAGGAGTATTGAATCAATATATACCAAGACTAAGAGAAGCTGAAATTATCATTAAGTGTATAATAAAATTACATTCACATATATATACAAGCAATAGAAATAGCCTTGTATATATTATCAGATGAAAATGTACCCATACTGTCAATGCATTATATGCATTATTACATGTTCAACTATATAATGTACATCTAACTGTCTTATAAAATTATTACACATCATCAATTACTTTTAGTCTTCTTTTGTGTTTTCCAGTTCTTAAGTAATTCATCCATCTCCATGTCTTCATTTACTGGGTGCTCTTCAACAGCTAATGTTTCTTCAGTCCTTTCATGTCGAGCATGTTTGGTCTTGTACCCATGACGTGGAGGATACTGTGAGGGGCCATCACCTACAAAAACAAAAAATATTAAATGGCCAATTTTTAAATGTCATTGAAGTAGTTCATTAATATTAAAAAAAAACTCTGCAATGTAATTATTTACCTAGGTCCACTAGGTGACACCATTGGAATGACTTCCTTGTTCACCCGATCTTCAGATCAAGGAGGCTCAACTAGGACATTCTCTTCCATTGAAACGACAAAAAATATAAGAAAAAAGTCGTAATGTGTAAGTAATAAAAATCAGAAGTACAAAATTTGTAAGTACAAAATTATTAAGTATATGATTAATATACAACCATTTTTATCGTTGTGGGCCTCATTCACAAGAACATATTAGAGATGCACCCCACTGGGATGGGGCTTATAGGGAGCACCATGATCTTCTTGCCACGCTGCACTATCAACGCTCTATTGTCCAGTGCTAATGGTTTCATTGATAATGATGTTCCCCTGATTAAAACAAAGTAAGACATTAAAGTTATGGATGATATCAAACATTTACATATTTTATAAGTAATTAAAGGTTAATGTGGATTGATTTTTATTTACCTTATCCCGTAAACTGGATCTTGGGGTCTGCCCCATGCTTTTCCTATGATCAACCATGACTTTATATCCGTACTTGTAACCAAGTTGGAGGCCTTCCTCCGTGGTTTTAGTTTCAAAGTTGTCTCCCTACATTGCATAAGAGTATGTTTTTTTAATGCTTTTGGCTGCAATTACCTGAAAGTTGTAAGGCGATACAAATAACATTTTTAATATGTTTGGGTACTTATGATTTGTGACTGTAACCTCAAGTAGCCGCCCTGACCTAGCTTGTGATGACCATGTTTGGAAATCCTTTCTTTGTTTTTCTTCGAAGTGTCAGGCAACCTATCATAAAATTTTTCAAGTATGTTATATATAATCACACTTTTATTTAGATCTAAAGAAAATCAAAACTGGCATTGAAATCAAAATATTGTAATTTACCTTGAGGTACCAATTATTTTTTCTTCTGATTTTTTCAATATATATTTTTTTGCATCATCAATGATCACCTTCCACTCCCTCTCTGGAATTTAGGGAGGACGCTCATACCTAGGGTTTTCTTCCAAGCTTTGTCTATAAACATGCCACATATATTTTAAATATTCACCCGATGCAGAGGTGAATGCTTTTTTATTGAACGTGTCTACTCTAAAGAGGCCTTCAAGATAGTCCATAAGTTATTTTTTGAGGTTGGAATTCTGACGAATCCACCTCATGCGTAAGGTTTCCCCAAAAATCAACAAGGCCTTTCTCTCCAGGTGCCTATAAAAATGGTCGTTTCCTACACACAAAAATATATGATCATTAATTTAAAAATAATAATGTAGATGATTTTTGTATGATATGGACAACATGAAACAATTAAAATATGAAAAAATACCTGGGAGTATTATTTTTTTTAATGGAAGTCCATTATCATTGACAAAAAATGTGCACGGAAGGGTCCTAATTCTTTTCACATGTCTAGCTCCAGGAAATGCAACCATGTCAACCACATCATTAGCCTCATCTCTGTCACCATATCTAGAGTCTGACCGATGTGTGGATGTCTAGCAATGTGTGTCATGGCTCCTATCTAAATTAGGTGTGGAATATGGAGAATTAAATAGTACTCTAGAATCTGTATGACATCCTGTGTCAGGACTCTATGGCGTCTTTGCAGCGCCACTACTACCAACACCGGGTTGAACAGGCTCCAAAAATCTCTTTATAAAAATGAAAATATTTTTTCGTGAGATAATGTAAAAGTTAAAAAACAGAGTTTCATAATTGAACATATGGGTACATTAGAAAAAAACACTTTAAATTATGGTTATTACCTTATATGTGTTAAGTTGTGACATAAGGAGATTGATCCTTTCTAGGACGTTAGGAGTTTGCCCTGGATGGTCTAATAAGCTAGCAAGTTCCTTGTTCTCTTTAATGATCATTTTTTATTTATTAATAACATCGGATCAGGGGATGCACACAACCCCTCCTCATTAGAAAAATCATGATCAACATGGCCTGCCGACTACATATAATTTCAACAAAATCAATATTATTTTAGTAAAATTATATAAACAAATAATAAATTTCACGTAAAATGAAAGTCGAATTTGATAATCATTTACATGTTTTGTGGCTGACCCTTTTCCACGATCATACTACCACATTATAATATAATTAGAACCCCCAAATATTTAAAAAAATGTTAACGATAACAAAAAAACTGATTGCCACCCAAATAAAATCAACCTTAACGATCAACCTCCCACATTATTATAAACTTGGGATCGTGAAATATTTAAAACAATGTTAAAGATAAAAAAATAATAATGTAATAAGTAGAGGTTGCTTAAATATGTGTTGCATAAGTACCCACACACTATTAGTCAATGTTTCCATTCGATTCAAATAGTAATCTACTAATAACTCTTCCCCGGGAGCTATCTTTTTTATTGCGCACAGGACTACTCGATGTTAATGTTTATGCCAATATTATAGTTCTTTGCATTTCAATAGATAAGAGCATAATAAGAACAATATCATTGATAAATACACATTCACAAGAGACACAACATTTATCCTGGGAAACCCTCTAGGGGAAGAAAACCCAACAAAACTTCCTTATCATAAATAACTTAAACAACGTTCAAGAGATAACTCAAACCAATACAGAAAGTCCTCCCCAAGAGATGTGCCACTCTTATCCTCCTCTCTCTGGTAATTGCAGCTTGCCTCATAAGAGAAATGAGCAAGTGAGTTGTGTGTTTGAAGTGAGGCATTGGCCTCTTATTTATACAAGACTGGCACGTGTGAAATGTCACAACTGGCAGGGCCGACCTCTCACTCTGGGTGGGTAAACCCACCTTTAATTAATTCCGGGTCTTCCATAATAATTGTTGGGGCCGACTTCTTATTCTTCCTTTTGTAATTGTTCGATAACCAATCCGCAAAATGGGATTTGGTCCTTATACAATTACCGACATGATTAATCCACAATGGGGATTAATCCAATAACAATAATAATAATAATAATGACATGATTAATACGCAATGGGGATTTAATCCAATAATAATAAGAATGCTCTTTGCAGTTACATTATTTCAACACTCCCCCTTAACAAGAAGGGTATTCTTCATCAGCATCAGGCGAGATAGGTCTTCATCATCAGTGGCATCTGGAGGATAGTATCATCAATATCATCTTGAAATATTGGTTAGCATATTTACGATTCATCAGAAGTTTTCTTCATCAGCAACATCATCATTCTCGAAAGAATGCTATCATCATTTGCATCAAATATGTATTAGTAAAAATGATACCTCATCATAGCACTAGGCTGGCACATCACCGTACTACACTAGCTCAATGTCACAACAGTTAAGCTGGTAGCTCAGTGTCAGTCACATCTTGCTTTATGTCTAACAACTAGGTCAGAAGCAAGGAATATCACCATCTCGCTTTACATCTAACAACTAGGTCAAAAGCAAGGAATCACAACGTCATGCTTTACGTCTAACAACTAGGTCAGAAGCATGACTCATCTTGCTTTACGTCTAACAACGAGGTCAGAAGCAAGGAACACATCAACATCTCGCTTTACGTCTAACAATGAGGTCAGAAGTGAGGAATCATCTTGCTTTACGTCTAACAATTAGGTTAGAAGCATGACTCATCTTGCTTTACGTCTAACAACGAGGTCAGAAGCAAGGATCACACGACGTCATGATTTACGTCTAACAATGAGGTCAGAAGCATGGCTCATCTTTCTTTATGTCTAATGGCAAGGTCAAAATCAAGGATCACATAGCGTCATGCTTTACGTCTAACAACGAGGTCAGAAGAATGACTCATCTTTCTTTACGTCTAACAGTCAGGTCAGAAGCAAGGATCAAACAGGGTCATGCTTTACGTCTAACAACAAGGTCAAAAGCATGACTCATCTTTCTTTATGTCTAACAGCGAGGTCAAAAGCAAGGAATACATCTACTCCCCCTTTCAAAGAGGGTCCTTTTGGACAATACCAAGCTTATCTCGAAAGTGTTCAAACTTTACACGAGATAGAGGTTTAGTCAACACATCAACAACCTGTTCATCCGTGCTAGTGTACTGGAGCTTCAAGGCTCCTCTCTGTACCATGTCACGGATGAAATGATAGTGGATCTCTATGTTCTTTGACCTGTCGTGGAACACAGGATTCTCTATCATTTTAATGAAGCTTTGATTGTCACATAGAATCGTGGTTTCTCTCATCTCCAAATTAAATAGGCTTGTCAATAACTTTCGAATCCATATAGCTTCGCAGCTAGCAAAACATGCGGCAATGTACTCTGCTTCCATTGTGCTGAGAGCAATACTAGATTGCTTCCTACTCTGCCATGAGATCATAGCTGATCCCAAACTGAAACAACATCCGGAAGTGATTTTTCTATCAGCAACGCTTCCTGCCCAATCTACATCAGTATATCCACTCAGTGTGAAGTCATAATCTCCATCACAGCTGAGACCATAATCCACTGTACCTTTAAGGTACCTCATCACATGTTTTGCAGCCACTAGGTGAATACATCTGGGCTCTACCAGAAACTAACTCGAGGTGTTCACTGCAAAACAGATGTCTGGTCTGGTGTTCATCAGGTACATCAGCGATCCAATAATTTGTCTGTACATAGTGGCATCTATCAAGTCTGACGAAGTATCGACTAGCAGCTTCAGCTTTGCTTCCATGGGAGTATTCATGGACTTGCATTCTAGCATGTCAAATCTCTTTAAGATTTCGACTGTGTACTTCCCCTGGTTAAGGAAGATTCTTTCCGGACTCTGCCATACCTCAAGACCTAAGAAGTAATGCATTAGGCCAAGGTATTTCATTTCAAATTCTGTGGCAAGTCTTTGTTTACATTCAGTGATGAGATTTTATTTTCCAGTTAAGAATAAGTCATCCACATACAGTAATAATATTACTGGTTCATTATCCATAATTTTGAAGTAGATATTTGAGTCTGCTTTACTCTTGGTAAAGCCCAATCTTGTCAAGAAACTATCTATACGGCCATACCAAGCTCTGGGAGCTTGCTTCAATCTGTATAAGGCTTTCTTCAATCAATGGACATGAGACTTCCTGTCTTCAACCTCAAATCCTTGGGGTTGCTCTATATACACTGCCTCTTTGATAACGCCATTCAGGAAAGTTGTCTTCATATCCATTTGGTGCAGCTTCCATTTCATCTTGGCAGCAAGAGCTATAATGGTTCTTATTGAAGTGTATTTGGCCACAGGAGTGAATGTCTCTTCATAGTCGATACCTTCCTTCTGGGAAAAGCCACGAGTGACAAATATTTCTTTATATTTCTCAATACTTCCATCAACAACATGTTTTATTTTGAAGAGCCATTTTGATGATACCACATCCTTACTTTTTGGTCTGGGAACTATTTCCCATACATCATTCTTT
>ML792087.1:342993-373141 GCA_009831015.1 Picea engelmannii | reverse complement strand
CTATTTCCCATACATCATTCTTTATTATGGATTGGTATTCCTCTGTCATGGCATCTGCCCATTCCTTCTTCTGGATGGCTTCTTCAAAACATGTGGGTTCTTCATCAAGTAAATTGCACATCAAAGCCATGTAATTGGAGAAGAGCTTTGGTCTTTTCACCTGTCTCGTGGTTCCTTCTGGAACACCATACTTCTCTCCATATTGAATAAGCTCTCTTTCCCAAGCAGGATTTCTTTTATGGGAGAAGGTCGTTTGAGGAGGTTCTTGAACTTATGTTATATCATGATCTTCAGAAGTCTCCTCATCAGGGGAAGATATGACTTCCCTTACAGGTTCTGTAGCTCTAGGAACTTCCCTCACGGATTCTGTCATCCTGGGATTTACAGGTTCCTCTTCATACATTTCTTCAAGATGACATCTTCTCGATTTCTTAAGTGTTTCTTCTTCATCAAAGGTCATGCCCCTGCTGATCTCAATATGGTAGTGACCAGGTATGTAGATTCTGAAGGCCTTGGATACCTCACAATATCCCACAAATATTCCCTTCTTTCCGGAGGGTTCCAACTTGTTTCTTTTCTCTTTCGGTATTTGGATAAACATTGGACAACCAAATATTTTGAGATGGCTTACCTCTGGTTTTTTTCCAGTGAACATTTCTTCTAGGGTCTTGAACCCAAGTGCACTATGGGATAATCTGTTCTGTACATAAACAACTGTCATTGCTGCTTCTTCCCATAAGCACATAGGAAGATCTTGATCTTCATAGCTTCCAGCATGGTTCTGTTCTTTCATTCAACTACATCGTTTTTTTGGGGATCTTGATCCTAACATCTTTGCAAAAGTTCACGAGCTCTTTTGAGGTATATTCTCCTCCATTATATGACCTGAGTATCTTAATATTCCTTACAGAAGGGTTCTCTTATCAAGGCTTTGAATTCCTTGATCTTGTTGAATACTTCAAATATATCTAGGTCTTTTACGAGAATAATCATTAATGAATGATACATAGTATACATACCCATTATTGGAGGATGATGGCATTGGGCCACATACATCTGAATGATTGAGTTCTAGGACTCCTTCTGCCTTGCTATCCCTCTTCGGAAACCGGTTCTTGATGTTCTTCCCTTGTGCACATCCATCGCATACGCCTTCATGGTCACCTTTGAGTTCTGGTAAACATGTGACAACTTTGCATATGTATGGTAGCACCTTGTAGTTGATGTGAGCTAATATTCTAGAGTTAACATGGATTCTTCAATAGCGTGGGTCATGGAAGCTTCTGAGTGACCCACCTTCTTCTTTTCCACTGATGATTTCTTCATTTATGATTTCTTCTTTAGCGCGTTACCTTTTGAAACCTTCTCTATAGCTTCCTCATGTGACCTGGAGCAAGGTCAGCAAAACAACAAGAAAGAATAATATACTTCTTGATAATATAAAGCAATAGCACGAACAATCATCATAGTATCTCCTTTAGAGCTTATTACTTATAATTTAGCAAGGATTAAAGGTAAGGAATACAATATGAAATGAGGTCAATACTCTCTTAGTGTTGTGACCAAGCATTCTTCCATGGCAATATGAAACTAACACATGAGGTTTCTCCTAGAGGAGGTGTTATTCATATCAGACAAAGTATTCTCACATGTTATCAAGTATAATACTTTACGACGATTGCTATCTCAACTAAAGTCATTAGCTTGTCATGTGTACCTTTGAAGCTTGATTAATCTAAACTGGAGCCTTGTCCTCAAGAGTGAGTGCTTGCTTTTCTTCCAGGTCTTCTTCACTCAAGTGACGAGTACTTTCTTCAACTTGTCTATTGTACTAAGACAATATGCTATCTTGACAAAAGGTTAGGTTAGAGGATAAGCTCTATGATCAACTTTTAATCGTTCTAATGATTTGATCATAGCTTCAACATGCAACACTGATCAAGGTAATTTCATAACAAATAGATGCATATTAGAATAATCACACCTGGGTTGCATCATTCCTCTAAATGTGTTGGATCTTGAGATCCTTCTGGATCTATGGTAAAAGATCCCTTCTCTTGCAAATACTCTTTTAGGGTTTAACCATTAACCATATGTGAGTACATACCTCGGATAACATTTGCAGGTAGTAGCTCCATCTGGTAGCAGCGGTAATCATTACCAAAAACTTCAAGAGTGGTTGCAACTGGTTCTACGGCTGCAACTGCAACTGGTACTGCAACTGCAGTTGGTTCTAAGATTGCAACTGCAACTGCAACTTAGGGTTTTATGAGGAAACCCTAATTTTTCAAACTTCAAATTTTGAAATCTTGATCCAGGGGATAGATGCACTAGGCTGAGGCGAGTTAGCTGGTGTAGTTGGAATTTTGAAAATCCAACTTTTACCCCCTCAAACTTGATCTATGGATTTCTGGACTGGTGCTTCTGGTTTTCTGGTACTTCTGGTACTTCTGGTACACTAGTTTTCTAGTTTTTTGGTACTTCTGGTACTCTTGTACTTCTGGTACTTCTGGTACACTGGTTTTCTGGTACTTTGTGAAACTAGGGTTTCACTTTTCGAGAGATATAGCTACTGAAAAGGTGCGCTCTAAGTTCTTAAATGATCCTTGGGGGAGGGCACAACTTTCTAGGAGGCTAGGGAGCTGAAAATACTCACTTTTGAAAAACCCTAATTTTTGGGTACGGTAACAGTGATATTTTTCCTCTTGCAAATTATGCTTCCTTCAGGTTGGCTCTGATACCATGTTAATTTTTATGCCAATATTATAGTTCTTTTCATTTCAATAGATAAGAGCATAATAAGAACAAGATCACTGAGAAATATACATTCACAAAAGACACAACATTTATCCTCAGAAACGCTCTAGGGGAAGAAAACCCAACAAAACTTCCTTATCATAATAGCTTAAACAATGTTCAAGAGATAACTCAAACAAATACAGAAAGTCCTCCCCAAGAGATGTGCCACTCTTCTCCTCCTCTCTCTGGTAATTGTAGCTTGCCTCGTAAGAGAAATGAGCAAGTGAGTTGTGTGTTTGAAGTGAGGCGCTAGCCTCTTATTTATACAATACTGACACGTGTGAAAGGTCACAACTGCCAGGGCCAACCTCTCACTCTGGGTGGGTAAACCCACCTTTAATTAATTCTGGGTATTCCATAATAAATGTTGGGGCCGACTTCTTATTCGTCCCTTTGTAATTGTTCGATAACCAATCCGCAAAAGGGGATTAATCCAATAACAATAATAATAATAATAATGACATGATTAATCTGCAATGGGGATTTAATCGAATAATAATAAGAATGCTCTTCGCAGTTACATTATTTCAACACTCGATTCTCTTCGTGTCCCTTATATATGAAATTCAGTTGTTTGTTTGTTGTCCTGGGTCGTGTGATATTCATAAACCCTGCGATATTTCTAGAATCTTTAAGCCTTCCATCAATATAGATAGTCACTCCCTTATTTTTATTGTTGTTTATTAGCTGTATATAATTTGTGGCAAGTGCATATCTCCGCATACTTCACATGTACTAAATCAACCACATCCAATCATTATAATTGTAACATGGTTTGACATAGTTCATCAATTCAGTTACTATATTGTATTTTATAGTTATTCCATCCATGGAAAATATCCCCAGGGCATGCAGGGAGGATGGTGCATTGTGATATGTCCTATAGTTGACAATGAAGTCAGTGTCTAACAGAGGAAGTTCCTTAGGTACCCATTGTTTCACGGGATGCTTATACCTTAGTGGCACCGATATGTATCCTATGCTCTCATTATCATAAGAGCATGATCCTCCTTCGACAAGAAAAAATTCCATCCGTTTACATAATTTTCTTCTGACTTTTTCACCTCTGGTCCTTGTTTGCGTATCATATCTACTAGATGCAGTAACATTTCCCTCTATTTGTCCTAAGATTTCCTCACTCAACGAATAAATATATGTCAGGTACCTCTTTTTTTGTACCTTTAGTCGCATGTGCACGTGTTGTTAGTGAGTAATCCATCCTCATCCTAGTTCCAATTTTTGAACTTTTTTTTTCTATATTCAAAGTTCTAAATAATTTTTTTATATCTTTAGTTTTGGATGCACAATTAGAGGGTGCAATTACCAATATTAGTAGGGGAACTCATGCATGTAGCGGATTCCCAACTTAGTGAAGGGTATGAATCTCTAGGTGGGTGCACCTTAATTTGACTCACTTATCCATGCAAGCAATATGCACTATGGTTAGATTTCACACTACGTAATTTTTTTCCATACATTTTTATTCATTATACCTCTCTTATTACTAGTTTATAAATTTCCCTCTAACTTCATCCCATGGAAGTGTTAAGCATAGATGATGTTGGAATACCATGATCTTTGGTATTCTAGGGAGATGGTAGAGACTACCAATCATGTGTTGTTAGTAGAACATAAAAATAAGATGGCCAAGAATTAGGGGAAACACCCCTAATTCTAGGGATTCAAACAAAAATTTTCATTAAAACTATGTTTTTTGTAGACGAATTGCAGAGAAAAATGTCATCATCTTTCCATATGGAACAAAATGGACCCTGAAGAATGACCATTTGTACTAGATATGCTTATTCAAGTTGAAGAAATGCTCATAGAAAGAGCGAATCCAATAATGCAAGTAACCCACACAAGTGGTGGACAATACAAATATAGTATTTCACACTATAAATTTCGCATAGGACATGAGTACAATTGTCAATTACTTGCCTCACCAAATTGAGGACTTGGACATCTTGCTTGTGAGAAGGAACAACTCTTACCAAATATATTATGATTTTTTCTGTTTGTAGATATCATGTTATGGAAAGTTTGAAGTAGAAGTTAGAAGATTCTTATTATAAGTATTTGCAACTAACCTAACCACAATTTATTATTTTCCTATTGAAATTACAAACATACCTCTCATTACTCTAAAATTACAGTTAAAATTATAGTTAAAACACTCTATTCTTTAATCAATATTTCTGAATAGTCTATGAAATTGGATATGCATAAGGATTGTTCTGTCAAGATGTAACACTAATTAGTACAATGGTTCTACTTCATTATTAGTATCTTGTTGGTATGACAGTAGCTAATAATTATTACCATAGTGTTACTCTTTCACACTTGTATTATCTAGCACACACTAATTAATCTAGGAGTCAAGCATACTAACAAACCTTCTCACAAAGAAGCAGAAGTTGGTTACGGAATCCAACATCACAGGATTGATGCACGAAGGGGATGAGTTTTAGTAGGTGGGAAAGCTACATTGACAACTTTCTTAATGAACTAACACCCTGGTGCAACTTACCTCACAGAGTAGTGGGCATCCCTCCAAGGAGTCCGAGTGAGTCTAGCCAACGTTCATCCCAAGTACAACACCACGTTCCATGTGTTTTCACCTTGGGTAGGGAGTCTAAAATATTATGGCCTCTATGGTACCACCTATTATACCAAAGTAGAGGGGGGACAGTCAACAGTCGACACCAAGACCAACAAAGTAAGTTTGATTACTCTGTTGGCCCCAATGCGACCTCATGCTTGAACTTTGTGTTAGAAGGGCTTCCCAAAGTTAGTGATATAGTAACTGGATTTCAATCCCTAACTCAAATATTTATGTTTGTTTAGCATCTTTGGAAAGTTATTCTCACAATCCTATTCCAAATATCTACACCTAATCTAAGATGGGTTTGAAGAGACCTAGAAAAGTTGTTAGATAAATTTTAATTAGCGCTTGATTTTAGGCTCTTGTTACTCAAAGTAGTGGTTTTGAAACTGATGACATTTCGACTCGACTCTTTAAACCATGCAAGAGGAAAATGAAATGCAATAATTTCAACTTTGATGAAAACTAGCTATGGGAAGGAGAAATATGTTTTAAGCAAAGAAATAATTTCTTGATAGATTACTATGTGTGCACTGCTAATGAAAAAAATCATATTGAGCTAATTATCCAGATAAGTGGAAGCAAAATTACCCAAATTTTAAAAATACGATGAAAATGTCATAGTTCACTTAGTACACCTATATAACATTGAATCAATAATTATCATTTCTAACATAGTAAACTTTTATGATTATAGAGACCACCATACACATCTTAAAAACTCATAAGGATCACGGGGGCTTCACCTTGTTGACCAATATCTTATCACATAATTAATTCATAAGGGTTTTTTTTAATTATGAACCCCCATGTTGTGAATAAATGTGTTCGCATCAAACACTGAAAAAAACAATGTAATAAAGAAAAAATGATACAAATCCTTGTTTCATAAGAGGAATTTTACATTAGGATTTCAAATTTTTATGTTCTTTGCAAATTCTTAATCTTTCCAAGACACAATAGGTGTAAACATGGTGATGTTAGTACCCAAGAAATATATGTTCCTACAAAACAAAGGTTAACAAATTTCCTTAAGTAGGGAAGGGATAATGCCAACAATTACCATGAGAGGACAACATTCAAGCAAAGGTGAAAGAGAGAGGAGACAAGAGGTGAGAGGATACCACACTAGGGTTGAACTAGTGAAGGAAATATAGGTGAGAGGAAACAACTATTATGAGGGAGGGTGAAATTTGGAAATGCTAGCGTACAACTAGTGAGGGCATTAGAGGTGGAATTATCGTGAGGTGACATTAATGAAGACATGAAGTGATGATGTTAAAAGGAACCATTAAAGGCATTGCTTATGATGAGGTGATATTATCAATATTTTGAAAGGAACCATTGAAGGCATTAATATAATAATTGTAAGGTGACATTAGTGAGGGCATGTGCCATTGATTCTATCTTAATGACACCGTTGAAGGCATGAGGTGAATATGTTAGCATGGGGATGGAAAAGGAACCATCATTTTCTTATGGATATGGTGAAACATACATTCATGTTAGCATTTATCCATTGGTGAACCATAAACCTACACTAACACATCCATAATATTTAGAGGACATAATCAAAATATTATACATACATAAATGGTGATTTTTCAATTTAGCAATCGAACATGCAACAAAACATTTGAGGTGGTGCTCAACATCATGCCTCATACATGGTGAATAAAAATGTTGTTGTAAAGTTGCAACTATATTTGATGTGACAAAATTCCCCACCAACTTCAATAAATGAGATTACCAAATCAACAAATCCCTATGTTCACTTGCAAGCGAGCACATCCTATCAAGTCAATACAAAAGATCTTTATTCATATGAAAATCAACCAAATTAATAATAATTCTTGTGTAGGTAGTGTGGCATCCTTATTGAATGGTTGCATAAACTTTCACAAAATTTATGTGTGTATTGTAGAACTCTTGATAGTGTTCTATATCACACCTTTTTGTGTTAATAACCACTGCGAATGCTATTGGTGGTCGATTCGAATAGTAGTCTAAATGTTTATCTCTTCAATGTAAATGTTTGATAACCAATTGAAATTGCTATAAGAAATTCCATTTCATATATGGTGTGTTCTCAAGTTTTTTCTAGGTTTGTAGTGGCTTATGGTTAGATTGAATAACAATTTATTTTCCCTATACATAGTGTCTCCACTAGTGAACTACTTAAGCAATGGAGCACATCTCTCTATCATAACTTCAAAATTTGTGGATTGTGTCATTGGATGTCTATAAGTAAAACAAAATGGAATGACATTGTTGTGTCAGAAAAATACATATCCGATAGTCATATGCATCATCTTCTATATCAAAAGGATGAGAAACATATAGTAGTGTAAGCATAGGTGTAGTGCATAGCTTCAACATCTTCACTTATTCAAAAACATGTTGTTGCACCTTGGTCTAGATGATGAAGCCTTGTTTCTTCAAATTCTCTCTTAATATTTGGTTAAGTTATATGGTCAAGTGTGAGAATATTGGAATAAATAATCTATAGAAATTAACCAATCCCACAAAAAATGAAATTTTGTGATATTATTTAGCTCACAACTCATAAATGTGTGAATTCTTATTTAGGAAATGTAGTGGGTATGTGTGGACTTGTTTACACCTCTGTCTTCATAAATTCCAATGACTTAGTCTTTCATAAATTCCAATGACTTAGTCTTCCATAACTTATGGAATTTTGTTCCTTAGTAAGCTCAATATAAAGTTAGAATATCATCGAAGTCTTGTTGCATAAGTTGCATAGTTGCATAAGTTGCATAAGTTGCATAAGTAAGCTCAATATCAAGTTATAATATCATCAAAGTCTTGTTGCATAAGTTGCATAGTTGCATAAAGTTGCATAAAATTGCATAGTTTCATAAGTTACATAAGTTGCATAATTTCATAATTTTCATAAGTAAGCTCAAGTTGCTTAGTTGCATGTTATAGGGACCTATTTTTTTCTAGGTTATCCTCTTCCCTTTAGTGATTTAAATGGATATGACGATAGATTAGGTGCCTTGGGTGATTGTAGAATTGTAGATCCTTGGATGTTTATGAGGGGGACACAATCCCCATTTTATCTCATGCAATGTTGGTGAAGGGAATCCTTGAACTTCAACCTTCTTGAACCATATGTTAGTGGATCCTTAAGCGTGCATGGAATCATCAAATTCATATCTAAAATAGGATACAACACCCACTCAATCATCCAAATCATTTCATAATCAATAAATTACACAAAAACCAACACAATTTTTTTAATCATGGTCAATATAGGTCTCATAGAGTACAAAGATGATCAAAATATCTTAAACATGTGCCTCATGATACTACAATTGGGAGGCCCGTCATCACCTACCATTTTTTTTTTTTTCACACCCTTGTGAAAACAAAAATGATGATGTAGCTATTGTTGCTTCCTCTCTTACTAATTAACTACTTCTAATATCTAAAATCCTTCTTCAAATTATATGCCATGAATTGGCTAGTGTCACCCTTGCCATGGTACCTAAGATCTTTCTACACCTTTTTCTAGTCTTCCCTTTCCTTATCTTCATCCAATAATACTATTGTTGTAGGGTACAAAAGGATAGGGGGGTTGAACCTAAGCTATATCTAATTGATATTGACCCTCCTCAATGAATTCTTGCGCGAATGGTCCCTAAACATGGACACTTACAAGTTACTAGGGAAATGAGGATCAACCCTCTTGAGGTCATCTGAGAATGAATTCCACCTTCTTTAGTGGGAATAGGGAGAATATTTGTGTTTTATCCAATAAAGGAACATTGGATGGTTGTTAAAATAATATTATCGTATGTATAAGGAACCAACGTCTATGTCTTAGTCATCAAGATCAAGGTAATGATAGTTTTGAATTACATGGGTTTGTTGATGAATATTGGGTTAGAGATGTGGACAAGAAAATGTCCAAAAGTGAAAATGTATTTTATTTGTTCCAATGAGTAGTGAGGTTCATGAGTAAGACACAAACCATCATTTCCTCTTCTATTTCAAAGGTATGCTATGTTGTTGCAACAAAATTTATCAAAGACGCATTTTGGTTATTGAGTTTATGAAAAAATATTGCTATCAAATAGGCTAGATTAGAAATCAAATGTGATAGCCAAAGCACCATTGTTATAGCCAAAGAACTATTGAAATTTCAATTTTTAGAAATAGAGAAATATAGGGTTTGGAAGGTATTAACCTAGGTTTCAATTTTTTGTGGTTTTGGAGTGCTAGGATATCAGTTCAAAATAATTTTGGGAACAACAAAGAGATATAAAAACCCCTCAGGAGGGAGAGAACCACACAGACTTTGAAACAAAAGGAAAATACCACTTAATAAAATTCTCAACCATTTTTAGCATTTTTAGCAGGAATTAGAGGAGAGTCGTTGCCAATTTCTGCGACATCTCCATGAGTTTGGCTGGATGGGGCTCCTTTGCCTCTGTTAATGTCCAAATGGAACCTGTGACCCATGAATATCTCCACTCCTGCACAGGTTTGGACGGATAGGGCGCGTTTCATTACCTCTATCAATGTCTCCGCTCTTACACGTGAGGTTTCACCGGATATGGTTGCTCTCTTATGCCTAGGGTTGTGCTCTGGTTGTTGTCTCCACTCCTACGTGGGGTTTGGATGCTCTCTGTGGTTGTTGTCATGAATAGAATGGGCATGGGGATTTAGTGTTATGAGTTTGAATTGTGTTTTTTTTTAATAATGTTTTTTTTATTATTTGCTTTTAATTTAATTAATATATATTATATATAATATATAATATAATATAAATTATTACTCCAAGCCTATAGAATAATGGGGCTAGGTGCAAGTCCTATGAAAATTTGCAAAATAGATTACCCCAACCCATGGCAGCCTCCTAGGCAAAGGGTGGTTTCCATAGAATGGTATGGAGTTGCTATATTCCTTCAAAAATAAAAAATAGTGTGGTGGTTGGTTGCTTGTGTTGACTAAAAACATTTAGTGAGAAATATTGGTGGTTAGTACTCTTGCATTTTGGTATTTCTAATGCTAGTGTGAATGCATATATATCCAAGGTCAATGTCCTTTAGGGTTGGACCAATACATCTAATTCTGCATATATAAATATTTTATTAATCCTCAGTGGCATGAATTTCTATAAAAAAGTCATTCCACATTTCACTCACAACGTTCAACCATTTCATCAACTCTCCAATCAAAGTAATTTATCATGGAATGTCGCAACACTTGAGGCCATTCAACAATTCAAGGATTCCCTTTATGTATCTATGCCTTGGAGACCTCCTAGGAAAATTTGCAAGGTCCTAGGAAAATTTCCAAAATAGATTACCCCAACTCATGACGGCCTCCTAGGAAAAGGTTGGTTGGTGTTGATGATTGCAACTATGTGAGACATTCTCCAGCTTATAAACATGAGAGAAATCCATTGAGAGGGGTGTGTGGTTTTGATATGAAATAGAGTTGGAATGTAGATATGACCTCCTCCTTAAATATATTTGAGAATAACTCTGGATGATTCTCTTGTGAGAAAGGTGATCTGCAGAGTTGTATGTGCCTATTGCTAAGCACAAGGTGAACGTGTGAAATCCCAAAGTGTTGGGTGCATCGTCATGAGAACATAAATGAAGATGATGTATTATCCTCCTATGAGAATATATATTATGAGAAACTCCAGATGACTCTTTTGTGTAATGCAGTGGGAAAGAAGATTTGTTGAGTGGACGTGCCTGTGGATGAGCACAAGTGAATGTGATCCTAGTGGTTGAGCACTAGAAGTGGTTATTCTGTGTAATGCAGTGAGTCAGAGATATGGACATCCATATGGATGTTCCCCTAGTGGATGAGCACTAGTGGGTGTATGAGATCCCTTTCTATATTGTTCAAGAGTCATACCTTCCTCTAACCCTAATTGTAATGTAAAGGGTACAGGTCGGCCCCATCTTAATGTGACTGGTAATTAATGTAAAAGATAATTAATCTGATTAATAATAATAATAATAATATATTTTTAAGTTCATGGCCAAGCTAGACACCAAACTAGTGTATGAGACCCCCTCCACCCAACGATTTGACTGGTAAATTCTATGGAGGTATACATACCCTACCCCCCTCTGGATTATATTATAATTAATAATATAATATTAATTATATTATAATATAGAGAGGTCAAGCCTATTGTTCCAATAGACACTTTTGTTGATAGGTTCAGTCTAGTATAAGTAAAGGTGAATTCCCCATTGAGGAATCATATCTTTCATGTGATTTTAGAAATTTCAGCAAGTACACCTTCTTGGGAAAAGTGCGCACCTCTCTTGGGCGCTAGTCTTCTAGGGTTTGTGAACCCTCTTGTGTGATAGGTTTTATTGGTGGTGAAGGTATTTCTCTTGAAGAATATAGCAAAAGATTTTTGTTGGGTTTTCTTCCCTTGTTGAGAAGGATTTCCCAAGATACTTCTTGTGTTCTTGCGCATGGTGTTTCTTCTTGTGATCTTGGTTGCTACAACATTAATGGTTATGGTTAATTCAAATGATAAAATGAAATGAAATTCATGGTTTTACTTTCTCATAGAAAAATAAACATGGTATCAGAGAATAGGTCTTGAAGAACCCATTACACAAACAAACTTTCAACCATCATCTCTCTCTTCTGCAGAAAACCGTACGACCCTCCTAGGGTTCCCAAAAAATCCGTATGGCCTGCTCTTCTGAAGTTTTTCATCACTTTTCACTTGGAAGATAGGGATAAAAAGTGTATACGAGTGTACATACTCCTTTAACGCACCTACAACAAGCTTCGGATCGAAATTCTGAGCATTTTGAAATTTTGGCCCTAGGGTTTCACTAATTTCTGCAAAAAAATCAGTATTAGGGTTTTTGCAACTCATTGAAGGAGATATTCAAGCTCACCAGTGTTCTCCTATCTTTCAATGGATTATTGTTGCCATTCATAACTCCAATAAAAACTGAAAGTGATATCCTAGCCTATTCGTTAGGTTTTCTAGCCTAGTTGACAAAGGGTTATGAAGAATCTAAAATTATGATGAACAAAACTATGATGGAAGATAAGCTTGATGGCTCAAGAAACTTCAAGTTCTTGGAAGAAAAGACTTCAAAGGAAGACTTATTGTGGGTGATACAAAAATGTGTCACTGTGACATACCTCCTTCATGAAGATGTCAAAGGAAAGAGATCAACCATGTGCCATTGGATAAATCATATCTGCACCCTTAGGTATGCACTTGTATATATATTATTTGAATCATTGTCATGAGGGTAATTGTAGGACGAAGGAACCTTTTGATGAAGTCTTGGATACAAATGGATCTTAGTGCATCCAGAGGAACAACACACTGGAAGTGAAGACTCCAGGTTTGATTGTTGTAATTATCATTCCTCTAACCTATATTTCTAAAGTTTGCTACATTACAAGTAGGTGTTGTAGCTGTGACAACAATCCTTAAATTGTTTTGATTCTAGAGATGTACTCATTATTCTCCTTTAGGAGATATTCTTGTTTTTGGTTCCTCTTTTTTTCTTGTTCCAGATAGGTCAATAACAAAGGAAGATGCTTATCCTTAAGAGGGAGTCACCTGACTCAAAGGGAGTCAAAACTATTTGAGAAAGAGGTAGAATAGAACCATCCTTGAGACAATCAATACAATAATGCATGATCATAATATTTCTATGATTCCATGGGTAGGAGCATCCATGACACAATATATGTTTAGAACAAGAGGTTTCACCAAAATTTGAAAAACATAACTCCCAAACCTTCACCAGAGTGAAGCCTGAGATTGATCACTTCAATATATTTGGGTGCCTAGTGTATTTACATGTACCCAAAGAGAAGAAGTCCAAGAAATACCCTTCAGGGAGAAAGGACACGTTTATGGGATACCAATGCATCTTCAAAGACATTCTAGATTAACATCCCTGGTTAGAGACAAATTGAGACAAGAAGAGATGCCATCCTTGAAAAAGAGATAGCCTTTCAAATATCTAGAGAATCTCAGATGGAGATTGACAGTGAGACAATGCCTTCTCCCCCTTCAACAGTTTAGAGGGAGACAAACATTATTCTAGATAATTTAGTTGCTCCAGTTGATATATTCATAGATATTGTAGTAAGGCATAAAATTTATGCTTAGGCTCACTCTGCAAGAAGTAGAGAAACATACAAGCCTCTCAAGGAACACCCCGAGAGAACAAAGATATTTTTCTAGCTACTCTTCAGCAATGAGCCACATCATTGATTCTGAGCCTTCTTGTCATAAATAAGAAACATGAGAACAAGTATGGCAAGATACCATAACAAAATAACACCAGTATATATTAAAAGAATAATGTATAAGCTATTGTTCAGAGACTAGAATGGAAGTCTGTGATGACTTCCAAGTGGATCTATAAGATCAAGCATGCAGCTGATAGAAGTGTCGAGAAACACAAAGTGAGATATATAGCCATAGGTTTCTCATAAACATAGGGAGTTGTCTATGATGAGACACTTGATCCAGTAAACCTGATACACTTCCATCCGTATTACCATCCATGAGTTGGAAACTATATCAGATGGATGAATTATTGATGAGTTTGGGTTTCAACAACAGTGTTGTTGATCCAACCCTATATTATTATAGTGTTGGTGACGAGAGCCTGATTTTGATGACTTATTCAGAAAGCCTTATTGTTGGATACAAGTAAGATTTGACTTCTGATTTCGAGATGAAGGATATGAGTATGATGCAACACTTCTTGGGACAAGAAGTATGATAGAGGACCAATGATATTTTCCTAATTCAAGGAAAACATACAACAATAATATTAAAAGAAGTTCAGTATGACATAATGCAAAACCACCGTGATGGATTTGATGAAAATAAATAATGATGATTTAGACGATATTGATCCACGACTGATTGGATCATTGATGTATATGGTTAACACTAGACCTGATTCATGCTATGCAGTGAATGTTCTGAGTCAATCCATGAGTCAACCGAGATAGACTCACTGGATAACAGTAAAGCATGTATTGAGATATAGTTGGATATGGCCTGAGATATTCCTCCAGTTTGAACTTAAGTTTGCAGGATATGTTGATACAGATTGAACAAAGAGTACAATGGAACAAAAGAGAACATTTGGTTGTTGTCTTACCATAAAAGTTGTCATGGATTCCTGGTGCAATAGGAAACAAAATCTCTATGGCCTTGAATACCATAGAAGCAGAGTATGTATCATGAGTGTGTGAATCAATATGAATTCACAAGATTTTGATAGATTTACTTGATCATTATATGGATTCTATGATGATAACCATAGCTATGTGTAAAGCTATTTGAGAACCCAATGTTTCATTATAGATCGAAACATGTTGAGATAAAATATCATTATATTAGAGATATGATGTAAAGGAAAATAGTACACATGCAATACCTTCCTACACATGAACATATTGTAGACATCTTCACCAAATTAAATTGGTGAAGAATACCTCTCTAGTTGAGAGGGAGTGTTGATGACTACAACCAAGAAAAATTTCAAAGTACATTTGTGTGACACTTGGCACGATGAAGAATGCCTCCCTAGCTAAGAGGGAGTGTTGATGATTGCAGCTACGTGAGACATTCTCCAACTTACAAACCTGAGAGAAATCCCCTGAGAGGGGTGTGTGGTTCCTATCTGAGACAAAGATGGAATGTAGAGATGGACTCCTCCTTATAGAGAGTTGAGAAGAACTCCAGATTATTCTCCTATTTAACTCAATGAGAAAGGAGATCTGCAGAGTTGGACATGCATGTGGCTGAGCACAAGGTGAATGTGTGAAATCCCAAAGTGTTGGGTGCATCATCATGAGAAAAAAAATGAATATGATGTATTAGCCTCCTATGAGAAGAGAGTTCATGAGAAACTCCATATGACTCTCCTATGTAATGTAGTGGGAAAGAAGATCTGTTGAGTGGACGTGCTTGTGGATGAGCACAGGTGAACATGATCCTAGTGGTTGAGCACTAGAAGTGGTTCTTATGTGTAATGTAGTGAGCCAGAGATATGGAAATCCATATGGATGTGCCCATAATTAGCACTAGTGGGTGTATGAGATCCCCTGCTATATTATTCAAGAGTCATACCTACCTCTAACCCTAATTGTAATGTAAATGGTACAGGTCGGCCCCACCTTAATGTGATTGGTAATTAATGTAAAAAGATAATTAATCTGGTTAATATTAATTATATTATAATATAGAGAGGTCGAACCTGTTGTGCCAATAGACACTTTTGTTGACAAGTTCAGTCTAGTATAAGTAAAGGTAAATTCCCCATTGAGGAATCATATCTTTCATGTGAGTTTGGAAATTTCAGAAAGTACACCTTCTTAGGAAAAGTGCGCACCTCTCTTGGGTGCTAGTCTTCTAGGGTTTGAGAACCCTCTTGTGTGCTAGGTTTTATTGGTTTTGAAGGTATTTCTCTTGAAGAATATAACAAAATATTTTGGTTGGGTTTTCCTCCCTTGTTAAGAAGGGTTTCCTAGGATACTTCTTGTGTTCTTGTGCACGGTGTTTCTTCTTGTGATCTTGGTTGCTACAAAAATAATGGTTATGGTTAAGTCAAATGATAAAATGAAATGAACTTCATGCTTAAGCTTTATCATAGAAAAATCAACAGTTGGCTGGTTGCTTGTGTTGACTAAAATCATTTAGTGAGAAACATTGGTGGTTAGTACTCATGAATTTTTGTATTTCTAATGTTTTAACTACATTGAGTAAGAAAAACACCTAGAAACCACAACACAATCCCTCTCTAGGGGGTCCTTAGCATTAGAGTTGGATAAGGACACCATAAGGAGGTTTTTTGTAGTAAGGACGGGTAAAGAGGCCTTAACCATGGTTGGTGAAGGAAAACAAGTACCTTAGGATCTTGTTGAATATTTTTAGGCTTGAGAGCCTTGAATAAGTCCTCAAACCAACACATCACTCATTTGTAAAGATTTATTGAATGCCTCCAAGTAGGATATAGGTTCCATGCATAGGTTTTGTTCTCTAGAAATGGGTCTTAACACCTTAAAATGTTTAAGGGGGGAGTAAAAGACTCAAGCCATAATTGAACCTTCTCAAGCTTATGTGCCATGAAAAACACCTGAAACCATGACATGAGCTCTGACTTCAATGTATTTGGCCTAATATTTGGACATGAGTGCCATTTATATGTTTTTCATACTACATATGGGTCTCTGGGCCTTGACCATGGTTGTGGTAGGGAAACAAGCCTAAATCCCTTAACCATGGTCAAGGGAGGGAAACAACAACTCAAGCCCCAAACATATCATATCTAGCTCAAGCACCATGAATAGTTCCTCAGGTCACCACACAAGACCATGGATGGGTCACACGACCTTAGTTATCATCAAAGAATGAAAACAAGTGCCTTATAATATTGTCGAAGATTTTGAAGCTCAAGAGCCTTGAAGGAGTCCTCAAACCAACATAACATAAATTTGGCCTTTAAGAGGGATGTAAGCATCATGATTAGGTTTTGTACATTGAAAATGGGTGTAGATGCATAAACATGGAAAGTTGGAAATAATGGCCCGAAGACACAACTAAACCTTCTCAAGCTCAAACACCATCGAAAACACCTAAAAACCATGACACGAGTCCTCTCTAGGGAGTCTTTGGCATTTAAGTTGAATATGGTTGACATTATGAGGTCTTATTCATAATGATGGGTCTTAGGTTCATGATTGTAGTTGATGAAAGGAAACACTAGTCTTCAACCCTAAACCTTGCTTCTCGAGCTCAAGAACCATAAACAAGTAGTCAAACCACCACATATGACCTATGTAACATCTCATTCACCTCCAAGTGGAATTTGGGCACCATGAATAAGTTAGTTTTGAACCAAGAATGGGTCTCAAGGTCTAACCAAGATCAAGGGAGGGAAACAAGGGAATTGTTCCCTAAGTGAACATTATTAGGCTCAACTTCTATGAACAAAAACTACAACCCACACAACTTCTCAGGATATAGTGTTGGACGAGTCCTTGAGCCTTCACATAGGAACCTTGTAGGTTATTTTTGGACTATTTGAGGGATACAAGTACCATGATTAAAACACAACATACGCCCTAAATAAAAATGTGTCAAACCCCCCATTAGGAATGGTTCTCAGGGTTGTTGTTGGTGTTCTTTAGAATCCAAAGAAGGATATGGTGCCATGAGTAGGTTTTGTACAATATAAATGGGTCTTGAGGGCTTAACATGGTTAAGGGGGAAAGAAGGGTCTTAATCCCTAACTGAACCTTCTTGAGCTCAAATGCCATGGTTAGGGGAGGAAAACACTTGGACCTTATTCCCTAAACATCACTTCTTAGGATAAATCACCATGAACAACACCTGAAAACCATAACAAAAGCCCTATATAAGGGGTTTTTAGCATCAAAGTTGGAGATTGACTCCATTCGGAGGTTTTGTGCACTGAGTATATATCATAGGATCTTGACCATGTTCAAGGAAGGAAAACAAGTGCCTCAAGATATTGTTGAATATTCTTGAGCTCAAGAGATTTGAATGAGTGCTCGAGCCAACACATATTGAGTCCATTGTATGGGTTTTTTTCAAGCCTATGAGTGGGATGTGGTAACCATTAGCAGGTTTTATGAATTGGAAATGGGTCTATGAAGAACACCTAGAACTATTAAATGAACCCTCATAGTACACATGTTCCCGCATCTAGTATTGCAAGGGCATATTTTGATGGTGTTGATTAAACAATGAATGAAAAAGAGGTATTTTTCATCACAACTATGACACACATATAACATTGTATATAGAATGTAGAACCTAAAAGAAAAATGAAGAAAGGCTAATGCACCAAACTTAAAACTTGTGCCAAGCTATTTGTGTACTTTGAAAGAAAAACAGGGTTTATGGTTTGAATGATGAATTGATGTTGGAAACAAGTGGCTGGTGTGTGAGTGAATTAATTTGAGTCAAGAAACCCTCCCATATCTTTAAGGCATGCAAATAGCCTATCCATCTCAAATTTTAGTGCATACAAAAACAGTTTGAAAAAATTTCAACATTGGCCCCTTTCACATGTCATTATGGTCAACCATATGTCTAGTACTCCTAGTACAATGTATTTTATCCGTTCCTTTTAAAATTATCTCGAAATTACACACGTTACCACATATATTACTGCAAGGGCATATTTGTATGGTGTTGATTAAAAAACAAATGAAAAAGAGGGATTTTTCATCACAACGAAAAGTTCAAACAAAACGAGGTCGAGATAGGATATATATATCAGTGGGTGTGTGAGTCATATTTGAGTTTGGAAACTCACATTATTATTTCCATATAAATCATGGTCCAAAGTCCCATGTTTTCAAACAGTTTCAATGAAAATTCTATAGAAATGAAAAACACGTTCATCGAAACTTCGTTGATGCAATACTATGACAACAATGATGACATCTATGATCATGACGGTATAAAAATGAATGAGATTCTCTTGGTTTCAAGAATAATTTATCCTCTACTAAACAAGGCCAACAATGTGAAGGTGGAAGCTCATATTGACCCTCCCCTCCCCCTCACATTACTCTCAATTCCCCAATACCCAATCTATAAAATAGAAAATAATCGAAAGGAAAGTCCTAGTAAGATTCATGCATAGAAAGTACAAAAACCAAAATTAATGAAGGTAAATGATTTTTTTTTTTTTTGTAAATGATATTTTTAGTTTACCACACACCTTAGTATATTGGAGACTATTTTTAGGTTTCACATAATAATTAAACATGTAACATAGGATATAAAAACATTGGATAAAAATTAAAAAACATGTAATTAACCCATGACATAAGTAAATTATTTTAAGAGAATAATTCATACAAATTAAAATATATAGTCACGTACCTGATCCAACTCAACATATGTATAATCATCCTTATTCTGTATCTTCTTGTTCATCGAACTCGACATTTGTATCATCATCTGGTTTAGAAATGGTGTTGAAAAGATTGACGATATCATCATCGTCATCAATGTCATTTTCGAGCATATTTTCATCGACATCATCATCAATAACTGCATTGTCTCCTACACCTGGATCATGATCTTCTTCGTCTTCTTTATCCGTCAACCCTGGATGATATTCTGGCTCTGTTTGATCTAGTGAAACATCTTCTTGATATTTAATATCATCTTCTTCCTGTACACGAGTATACTTAACTTTAAAAGACCTGTTCACATTGGATTGGAAAATCATAGCAATCATGTCCTCTTTCAAACACCGTTGTTTTAATCATCGGAAATATGTTGGCATGTTGAATAATAGTTCTTTCCTCATCATGTTCATGCATTCGTAACCTATACCATTTGACGTCGAACAAAACTAATTTGAAGGAATTAAAGTCACACTCAAGTATGTCATTCAAATACCCATAGTATTTATTTTCAGATTCTTGGGGATGTCTGTCACTCCTAGAGGAAAAATTAGTGACCTGGAATAATGAACTTATCCCACTATAATATTTTTTCCTAGTTTCATCCAACTTTTTGATGCGAAATTTACGACCATTGCACCACATAGACTTGTGTTGTTTCAACTGCAATATGTCATATATGTAAAAGATGCATTGTCAATTAATAAATTAACATATTTATATAACTTGGAAAGTATCTGAACACATGTAGTCAAATTAATATAGTATAAAATTGTTGGACACACCTACCACAATTAGAGGGGAGCTGAATGAGTGTGGGGCTCTTTTTCCCAAAACTTCCCTCTTGCACAAAAACTCATTAAATAACATTCAACATTTATTCATTGCCCATTGCTATCATTTATAACCAGTTAGATGTGAGCACACATCAACAACATATATCAGCAATATATCATCAACAAGTCATCATCACAATGAACACAAAGAACACAAGATGTATGTACAATTTTCTTTTTATTACGGACTACAATCCTTTGGGTTTATCAACAACAACTGAATAGAGTACAACTCTACAAGGGCACCCGCTCTATATGCAAGACTCAACTTACATTCTCAGCACCAACTGAGATGAGGCAACAATCCTCAATAGATATCAATCTATCAATAGGTACACGACTTGTCAGTAGTGTAGCCCGCGTGTGCACGCACCCTGGCTCACTACAGCCTGCGTGTAAACGCGACCAATGTATAATGCAACAAGCGTATGCTTCTAAGAAACTAGGGTTTTTCTTTTCTTCACATGCTCAGATCCTTTGCAACCTGCAATCACTTTCTCTTCTGTCTTCCACTGTCCAAACTGACCCATAGCTAGTCACAACACATCCAAGCTCTCCAATATCTTGCTCATGCTCCACAACAAATCAATATGAATTCTATTTCAATCATGTATAAACAACTGGTATACCATAGCAATCATGTCACTACTGAATCACAAGAGTGTTTCTCACTCCATCAACCAAATCAACCAAATTGAACTACATCATAGAAGCCATACCAAGAATGCCTTAAGAATTCACAACACATCAAACAATAGTATCCATCAAGACAATAATGTAACCATACCAGTGTCTCAGTGATAGATCTTAGGCCATAGAATGCAGATCTGAAACCTGCCTCATCATCCAAGATCTTGGCACCAACTCAAACAAAAATCTCCATGATTTTATACACTCCACGCTCCCTTTACACAGTCAGCCTGTGTTTTCACTCAACCTATACACAACCAGCCCACATGTACACGCACCCTATATACAGACAACCCGTGTGGGCATCAAAAAATAGGGTTTTCTGTGAATCCAAGAATTTTGCCGACAAGATCTCTGATATTACTGAAAATTTGATGCGTCCATGAGATCCTCCTCTCACTCTCTTCCTCAGAATATATCTTCAATCATTCTCAAGAGATCCACACCAATAGGATGCTCTCACAAGAAGCTCTCCATCAATACTCCATAAGATATTCACAAGAAGCTCTCCATTGATCCAAAAAAAGGATTCTTTCCAAAAATATACATTTTACAAGAGATCCTAGCTTATTATTTATACTTTCATCTTCTAGGTCACTAAACCCATTTTTAGGTTACTTAACCCATTTCTAGGTCACTTAACCTTTTTCCTTATGTTAGGGTTAACCACTTTCCATGAATAGAAAGTTCTCCAATACTTTATCATTTAAATATCCCTTCTTGATTTTGTCACTTCATTTTATCATTTACATAATCTTTCTTGATTTTGTCACTTTACTTTATGATTTAAATAATGATTTCTTCTTTTCAAGCACTTTGACTTCTTTGACCTTGGGGGCTTCAAGCCTTCATATGGAGGTCCTCCAACTTCATAATGCCATAACTCTCAAACCGTGAGGAGTTATGTGACATTCCACATACCACCAAAAATGGCATGACAAGCACTATCCATATAGGATAGTTTCACCAACAACTTCATTGATCTTCATCTCATTATTCCACATACAAGCATGGGTCCTCCAACCATTCTCCTAGGATAAATCAATCCGTAAAGCGTCTTTGTTAATGTTTATGCCATTATTATAGTTCTTTTCATTTCAATAGATAAGAGCATAATAAGAACAAGATCACTGAGAAATACACATTCACAAGAGACACAACATTTATCTTGGGAAACCCTCTAGGGGAAGAAAACCTAGCAAAAAATTCCTTATCATAAATAGCTTATACAATGTTCAAGAGATAACTCAAACCAATACAGATAGTCCTCCCCAAGAGATGTGCCACTCTTCTCCCTCTCTCCAACTGGTAATTGCAGCTTGCCTCATAAGAGAATGAGCAAGTGAGTTGTGTGTTAGAAGTGAGGCGCTAGCCTCTTATTTATACAAGACTGGCACGTGTGAAAGGTCACAACTGGTAGGGTTGACATCTCACTCTGGGTGGGTAAACCCACCTTTAATTAATTCTGGGTCTTCCATAATAACTGTTGGGGCTGACTTCTTATTCTACCCTTTGTAATTGTCTGATGACCAATCCACAAAAGGCGATTTGATCCTTATACAATTACCGACATGATTAATCCAAAATGGGGATTAATCCAATAACAACAACATTAATAATAATGACATGATTAATCCACAATGGGGATTTAATCCAATAATAATAAGAATGCTCTTTGCAGTTACATTATTTCAATAGTCTTCGCATGCGGGATTTCACCATAAGGTGACCACTTTGGAGTTCATCCATTTGTGCACCTTAGCAACCATGTTAAGATAATAATGATTCATCTTTGCATCAATTCACCACTACATCATATATATAAACTATGCATCATGTATCAATGACAACTCATTGATCCATCTTCATCAATGCATCATATCAATGATCCATCTTTATCAATTGGTTTACACTTAGACATATATCATTCTCATCAAGGGCATCATATCAATGATCCATCTTTATCAATTGGTTTCCACTTGGACATCTATCATTCTCATCAAGTGTCTCATATCAATGATCCATATTTATCAATTGGTTTCCACTTGGACATATATCATTCTCATCAAGGGCATCATATCAATGATCCATATTTATCAACTGGTTTCCACTTGGACATCTATCATTCTCATCAATGCATATTCATTGTTCATCAATCATCAATCAATCAATTACTTGACATCAATCAATGACATCAATCAAACCAAACCATCTACATCAATGACATATGATCCAACAATCTCCCAAATAATCAAACCATTGGCATCAATGACAACATGATCCAACAAAAATAACTAAATAAAATGGGTGAATTTTCTTTCATGTCCATCTTTCAAACCATATGCTAAATCAATTTCCCTTTGCGTAACATTGGCATCTCCGTTACAATGAGATTCTCTAACCAATTCAGACAGTCGTTGCCATGATAACCTACTGCCATGATTTTGTTTACATATTTCAATCCATACATTCATCCAGTCAAATTTTTTTGCAATGTATAAATGCAGTGCATCCCAATCTTGAGCAACTGAATAAAAAAATCATAATTCACCAATATTAAATATTAGTTATAATGTCCATGGTAAATATTAATAATTTATGAAATACAAAATATTAATATATTAATGAGTATGATCATATACACAAAAAATGAAAATGTATATGTATTAATATAAATCTCCACAATTATTAATATATTGCCTCTAATTTTTTTCATTCTACGCTTCCCCAACAGGTGCTCCTGATCTTCAATTTTTTTATGGAGTTCACATCCCAAATGTGATCCACTACATGCATAGTTGGTTCTGCTAATTTAGGAAGATACTGACTAATATACACCATGGATTGATATACCATATATCCCTCCACCATAGAACCCTCAGGACTATTATAGAAATATTTTCCTCACCCCATGCAATCTTGCACAGAAGGCCTTTTTCCATTTCCCTATACAGACTTGTAATCCATTTTTTCAAATCCTAGCGCTAAAAATACAATTTTTCCACATATACACACCTTGCCTACTATACAACATGCATATATGGAGGTTGCACCACTACAGCCCGCATACATCGGGAAATGTGCCCAAAATTGAAAAATGGTGTCGGGTTTCCATGTCATGTCACGAGATCAATGATCCTTGGCCTTCCATATGTTGGAAATGTTTCGACTTCAGTTCCATTTGAAGGTTATAAATGGTCCAATTCCAAGCCATGGAAAAGAGGAGAAATAATTCAACTTTGAAAGCAAAGTTACTCTGGAGGAATTATTCACTTCACAATGAGTCTGCATCCCTTTGTCCTTTAAGTTTGAACACATTGTTCATCCCCCAAGATCTTCCCTTACTGATTGATAACTCCATTGTCTCTCTTACATGATATTTCCTTTGGTGGAGGATTGAAGTGGTGGAGGCTCAGCTGGAAGGAACTTAGTTTCTTGGTTTTGAACTGTGTCGACACGGAAGTCTATAACTTATTCACTTATGATGATTATATCTTAATAGAAATACTATGTTCTCGTCCAATTGATATATTGCAAATATTTGAATTATTATTCCATGGGCGTATTTTTTTATGAATGTTGATGGATTATGCTATTAATTGTGATAAAATCATATATTATCACCATATGCTTGCGTTGCTTGGTTGTTGAGGACTAGTTGCAGGTGTATTTCTTTGGGTCAAGTGCTCAACGATGGACTTCATCGAACTTCTGGATGAGGTAGTACTTTTATCTTGTCTTGCTATCATGTTTGTTTATATAGCATACTTGAGAATAGAGTTTATTTTTGCATTCATTTTCGTCTGTTGTGGTTTACCCCTAGCCATAGAGAGATTTTCCTCGTAACAGAATTGACGACCATACTAGGGATCTAATCTTCTTTTTTGGGGTTTGGAGTGTCTGAGTCTTTCAAACTTCTCCTTATCCTAGCTATTTATTGACACATATATGCATTTTTTTTCTTGAAAATCACGTATATATGTGTGTTGTCCTTCTGCAAGATGTGTACATACGCACTTTTCCCTTGAATAGTCATGTACACCAACCTTTGTTGTTCTTTTGCTGTGTTTGGGGGTTGTTGGGTAGGTTTTGACGATTACTGAGTCTTCTTGGGTCTCTGTAGTGGCTGTTAAGTGTTGGTGGATGATAGGAAACCTGTCTTTGGTTGAATTTTTGGGCCATGCCTTTCTCGTCATCTTTTCATTTTGATTGTCCTTGTACATTGTGCTAGTTTTTTTTGCTCCTTGATATCCTACTTAAGTTGTCTCTGTCTATACACAATAAAGTCTTTATATATCAAGTTGTTGTTCAATCCATGCATTTTCATTTTTCTTATATCGAAAATACAAAAATATTAGGCATTTTACATTGATTGACATTTTGATATCTTGAGTCTTTGTCATTTATCTTGGTGCATGTAAAGAAAGATTGCATTTTTTTATTTAGAATAATAGAATTGAATTGAAAATTGTATGTTTAGGAAGCATAACATTCATTGGAAATTGAAGTTAGGACTTTGCATTTTTTCATATTAATTTCATTTACTTGCCGAGTCATAACATCACTAGTTTCATGATCGCAACTTTTAAGTAAGAAAGGCCATTAAAATTAATGCTATAATTTAAAATTGATTAGTAACGATTTTATTTTCTAGGGTACATAAACTAGCTTAGGATTTAGTGCCTTGGAATAGGATTTTGTGAGTAAACTTCTCCAAGGATATTAAATCAACATATGTGTCTGACTAAGGGAGTGGAGAAATCCATTGTATAATCGGTAATATCAGGAGGCTTCGCTTACACTGGAGTTAAACACGAGGTCGCGTGAGGTCAATTGAAGGGATATCCCCCTGATACCTTCTTAGCATCAGAGATATTTCTGGGGATCTATTTGTCTATGGGGATATTTCTAGCGCCCTTACCTCCATGAGAGGCAGTGCTTTCAAGGTTTCAGACTTTGCTACCCTACCCATACAGTGGACCTGACTTACGACTGTTCTCCTATGCATCAATTATACTGTGGTTTATTAGTTGTTTGACTTATGTACCACATAGGTTACTTGCAAGGGTTATTCTGCAGGTATCCTGGGTCAGATAAGGGTCAGACAACACACAACCTTTATGGAGGATTACCTCTCTGAGGGGATCTGATCGACTGGTTGTTAAGCCCATGAGGGCCCTTATAACTGATTCTGATACCTTCGATCTTTAGTAGGGAGTCTCATGCCCATTTTGGGTGAGGCATACCTACTTTAGGGAGGGAGGCCCCTTTCATCCACTTTATCTTGTTTGTGTGCATATTGGTCGTTTGATTATTTTGGTGTGCTTTTTGATTACTAGTTGGCCTTAGGATTTATTTTTTATATATTGAGTCTTAAGTAATCACGGAGTCAGACCAACTTCCCCTCTAGTATCGTTGCTTCTTACAGTCACCACCAAATTTTGAGTCTTTGTCTCCTAAAATTCATAGAGTTATTAAATGTGGTACACACACCTCCACTTATCAGACTTGTGATTCTACAAGGATGAGTATTGAACTGAGTCATCAAAATACTGGGAGTCCCTCGACTCCTTCACCTACTATAGTTAATGACACCCCTTCGACTCCTGCAACCATAATGGTTGTAGTTCCAGATGCACCTATAATCACTTCTTCCCATCCTATAGTAAACACTCAACCTATTGCCACGAACCCATTTGGGTCTATTGGTCACTCACCCGGATATAATGTTTAGTCCATCTCGATGGCCTCTAGTCCTTTCTCCTATGGTATGCCAAATTTTACTTCACAGTTTTCAAACTCCATCCCAACTGTTGGCCCTAATGCTAGCATTAGACTTGGGGGCACAACTCCTCCTTATACTCCGTTCTCATTTGGTGGCTCTCAAGTCCCTCAAATGACTCCTACTATGGGAGGCATTCCTTCTTTTAACCCTGGGTCTAATCCTGTTAACTATGGATGGAGTAACCAAACTGGTGGACAAGATTTATCTTATGGTCCATCCTTTACACCCACCTATTTTGTGTCGATTCCAACCAACACGTTTGTCATGATGAATCCACCCTTATCCTCTGTATTTACACCCAGAGGAGGTCAGTTTCACACCTTGGGAAACCCCCAACCTGAAGCCACTCTGGCTGAGGAAAGTTTTTATAACCCCCATCAAAACATTCCTACTGGAATGGTGCCCAACCAACCTTTTATGAATCAACCTGGAGGAGGGTATTACAATCCTAGACAGGGCCATGGTGCTTACGAGAACCCTAGATGGGATGCAATTCCCCAAATAAAATCTTTCCAGGGAGCTTGGGGCCAGATGTCGCAACCTCGTCTCCCTTTTTTGGCCACGCCAAACCCACCAAACTTTTCTAAGTTGATGAACGACCATGTGTGTCATGATCCTACATGGCCCCCCATTCCCACCAAGCTTACTTCGGATATCCAAAAATTCAAAGGCAAGAGTGGCGAGGATCATGGTGATCACATTACCACCTTTCACCTATGGTGATCTTCAAATTCCGTTAATGACGATTCCATTTGGTTAATATTATTTCAACGCACCCTCATAGGAGTTTTCGTGAAATGGTATATCAAGCTACCTAAGGGGGCATATGGGACATTTAGTCAGATGGTGCTAGTCTTCCTTAACCACTTCCAATTGTCTCTTCGTTACGATGTTGGCCTAGAACTTTTGTCGACCTTACGCTAGGACAAAGCCACTCATATCTCAGATCACATCCTGTAACACCCTGTTTCCCCCAGCTTGTAAATATAACTATAATGGCCAAGAGACTATGGAAAACTCCATATGTGTGAATGTTGATTCGATGGACCTTTGTATGAAAGGTAAATGAATGTAAATCTTGTTATTTACTAGAAAATGATAAGTGTTACTTGATTGTTGGAAGGGGGGGTGTACTTAGAAAGACCATGAATGCTATACAAAGAGATGGTAAAGGGGACCATGAATGGTTGCATTAACCTTCACCAAACCAATACTTACTGGATTTAATTGCTCAGTACCAAAACAATCCTCCGACCCATAAATGAATTACAGTCAGGATGGTAGGTGGGAAGACCTCCTCAAGAGTTAATGAGGGGATGGGGCATAACACCCATCTGTAAGGCTTCCATACTTGACCATGGGTTGGGGATTCGAGCCACATGCAACCTTTCTGAAAGAGGTGAGAAAGGAAGGTGTGGTGGGTAGAAGAGGCCTGTGAAGAGTGCAAAGAGGAGAGGTGAATCTCTCGAGTTCAAGGAAGAACTGGAAATAAGCGTTCTGGTCATAGGAAATGGTAGAGAAGGTTATGATACAAGTTGAAAAACGAGGCCAATGCTCCTTTCTTGGTATCATATAAACCATGGCCATGATCCTGCAGGAGGAGGAGAGTAACCTCTATCCCTACTGTTTTTGAGCCAGAAGAAAAGATTGTGTTGCAAAGCATCGTGGTCTAGCTCAGGGGTGGCTAGTGGTAAATCCGTTTGGAGTGACTGAGCCTATGGTTGGGTGGAAACAGGAACCCCTTCCAGTAGTCTATTTACATTGTCTGGTTCTAATAAGTATTTTCCTTTATTTATTTGATGAACTAGAATAATGGATGAATACTTGGACTCATACATATATATGCATTTATAAATGTATTCTGTGTGAAATGGCTATGTTATGTGTATGCCTTCATCTCCTCATGAATTTACACTTCCAACTGATAGACTGTATGCCCAACTTAACTCTGGGGTCTTCCTAGGGCATAATTTGTTAATATGGTCGAGATAGGATATGTCGTGTTCACTCGAAACGATCCATCCGAGGAGGATACCTCTCCCAGACCCCTTTTTCATGCGACTAGAATGCCAATCCCATGTCCTTAACCCTTTCATGGTAAATATTAGGAGGGGTAGCGAAGCCAAAGTCTTGAAAAGAGGGGGTCTCTTCATTTAGAACATGAGCGGAAGGGATCCATTTGAAATGACCCATATCAATGATACCTAGGAACCTTGGGATAAGCCTAAGGTGGCCATGTTTCCTTGGCCTCTAGCTCCGGAAGTTTGGGAATTCAGAGTAAGACCGACCTTACTAGCCTTACACAGACTAAAGGTGACCGAGAGACTCAATATCCCATAATATTGATCAGTGATAGGTGGTGTTAGAACAAATTCTTTCCAGTTGGCATTTTCTTCCGATTTCGGGCCCCTTGGTGTAAATGCATAGAAGTGGGATTTGAAAACTGATCGAGTGTGTTTTATTCAAAGGCCGCAACCATGAGAGTCGAGTGTAGCCCACAGAAGAAGCCCATTTCGGTCTTAAAATCAAGCGAGCGGGCACTTTTTATTTCAACGGCGAGGACCCACAGATGGGGCAGATCAACAACCATCGGGTAAGTTTGGGTCACAGAGTTGCACTTGGTCAAGCGCCTGAGCTCATCTCCTATGGCCAAACTTATGAAACGATCAAGCCATTTTGGTATTTCGGCTACCGAGACTTCAACATACAAGGGTCTCTCCTCCTTGCATCATGTATCCCCAGTGCACAAAATCCCGAAAGAGCCAGGATTGTTGATCAAGAAATGATCTAGGCCATCCATCCAATGGGGCACGTGGTGCGCGATCAAGCCATTTCGGCTACCGGGACTTCGAGAGAACATAGGGTCTCCTCCTTCCACTGCATTTCAGAATCCCAAAGTGTTAGGATATTTAGACACTTAGGAGTTAGTTAAGATCTACTTGGTCTAATATGTCGTTAGGTAAAAGTGTGTTTCTTTAGTATGCATTAGTATGCATTTGTAGTTAGGAAATCCAACGGTCACGATATGTTCCCGACATAGAGTGATCCGACGGTTCATACTCTCCTCGATCTTAACGGCCATTTATCCATGGCTTAACACCTGATTGGACTATGATCTCTATTTAAAGAGCATGGAGGGTCATTTTTCGATGATCGATTGTGAGAAAATCTCTTGTAAAATCTCTCTGTAATCTTTTTCTTTGCATTAATAAACTGCTCCAAGTGGCCGCGTTGGCTGGGGCCGTGGATGTTTCCTTGTAGGGGTTTTACCACATGAAAACATCGGTGTGTTAATATTTGATCTGGTTATGTGAGTGGTTACTGAAGGTGTTTTTCCTCTGTTGGAATACCTGTGTTGTCAAACATGGTATCAGAGCCTGTTTGAAGACCCGCTCCTGTTGTAGATCGAGATCGTGAAGCCGAGTTGCCTCATCTCCATTTTATGGCATTTCTGTACATTTCTGGGCTGAAAGGACT
>ML792087.1:316282-338075 GCA_009831015.1 Picea engelmannii | reverse complement strand
AGGAGTTAGTTAAGATCTACTTGGTCTAATATGTCATTAGGTAAAGGTGTGTTTCTTTAGTATGCATTAGTATGCATTTGTAGTTAGGAAATCCGACGGTCACGATATGTTCCCGACATAGAGTGATCGGACGGTTCATACTCTCCTCGATCTTAACGGCCATTGATCCGTGGATTAACACCCGATTGGTCTATGATCTCTATTTAAAGAGCATGGAGGGTCATTTGCCGATGATCGATTGTGAGAAACTCTCTTGTAAAATCTCTCTGTAATCTTTTTCTTTGCATTAATAAACTGCTCCAAGTGGCCGCATTGGCTGGGGCCATGGATGTTTCCCCGTAGGGGTTTTACCATGTGAAAACATCGGTGTGTTGATCTTTGATCTGGTTATGTGAGTGGTTACTGAAGGTGTTCGTCCTCTGTTGGAATACCTGTGTTGTCGAACACAAAGCTCGAAATGATGAAAGGGTCTAGACCATAGGCGGTCCCACATTTGAGAAGTGATCTAGGCCATCCATACAATGGGACACGTGGTGCGTGATCAATCCATTTTGGTTACCGGGACTTCAAGAGAACAGAGGATCTCCTCCTTCCACTGAATTTCAGAATCCCGAAGCTCGAAATGGTCCAGGCCAGAGGCGGTCCCACATTTGAGAACTGATCTAGGCCATCCATCCAATGGGACATGTGGCATGTGATCAAGCCATTTTAGCTATTGGGACTTCGAGAGAACAGAGGGTCTCTTCCTTCCACTGCATTTCAGAATCTTGAAGCTTGAAATGCCGAAAGGGTCCAGGCCAGAGGCGGTCCCACATTTGAGAAGTGATCTAGGTCGTCCATCCAATGGGACACGTGGTGTGTGATCAAGCCATTTCGGCTACCAGGACTTCGAGAGAACAGAGGGTCTCCTCCTTCCACTGCATTTCAGAATCATTGAAACGCGAAATCCCAAAAGCACCTTTGAATATAAGAACAGGGTCACAACCCATGGTCACTTGGGGTGATAGAAAGAACTGTGCAAAGGGCCAAAGTGTCAGGTTTAGATGCAGAAGGGATCGCTGCGTTCTCTAGGTACTAGTTCAACTCGACCTCGATCTTGGTCCCTACTAAAAGTAAGCGAAGGTGGGGGAAGGTAGTTGAAACCTCGACTCACTCATTAAATGCAAAGCATGAAGGTTCTGGCAGGCAGTCTACCCGAGATAGTCCTGTATGCTGGTTTTTTTCAAAGAATCCATGTCGAGTCCTCGTCTGACAAGAGAAGTCTGCACACGTTATTTTATCCTTGAATTTTTTAGCTACCCCCCTTGCAAACTCCATGAAAAGTTAAGGTGACGTCTGACGAAGGAGTTCAGGCCAAATTTGACTGAAGAGATGCCACACCCTAGAATTTCTAAGACACCTCTGTTGGGTGGATGTTTAGGAGTATATTTAATTAGTTTTTGCATTTTTGTAAGGATCAATGGTAGAGCACAACTCTCGATTGTAAAGCTTTAATTCAGCCTCTGGTTCTCTGGTTATAGAAGAACAATTGAGACTTCTTGTTTAATGGCAGTGAGCTTCTTCTTTTCCTTTTTCCCTCTGAATCTGAAAGTTCAGGCATGGATGATCCAGTCGGGTGTTACATAGCTATATAATGTAGGTTTGATTATATTAGTTCTGCAATATTTTTTAGGTTCATTTTTAAGTTTATTCGGCTCTGAGAGGATCTCATATCCGAGACTTTTCCTCTTTTGTGAAGACTAATGGAAGATTGGATGTCCAGAGCATACTTTATTTTCCCTCTCTTTCCCTCCACTTACTCACCACTATCATTATTACTGGCTTAAGTTAGGTCAACACCTCATATGTCACTATTGTTCCAGCCCAGTTTTCTGAGTTATAACGATACGATTATGAGTTTCTTTCCAGTTTATCAACCTCTACAAACAAATCGTGACATAAAATTTATGGGTGTCGGGCTCTGCTCCTGCTGCAATCCAAGAGTGACTTCCGACGCTAACATTTCTGGCGCTGTTGCAAGGGACGAAGTTGAAAATTTTCCTCGAGATTGAATGACATCGAGCCTTTGATTCTGAAGGTGCATCAGGCATTAGAGCCTTTGAAGATTTCTACTATGCACCTAGTGACTCCATTGTGATGAGTCCACTGTGGCTAACCTGCCTTTGACACACGCGGTCCCATCCACAGCTGCCCCTAGCTACGCCTGAAGCTGAGCCACATGAAAATTTTAGAAGAGGAAAGGCCCCCCAAGGAGAAACTTCCACCGCCAAACCAGGTATTTTGACATCCCCTTCTATAAAAACTCCTTTTTCTTCTCCTCAGCTTCACAACAGACCTTTTTCTGAAACCTCCTGTTTCCTGAATTTCGAAAGTGTTCCTGCCAAGTTGTCTCCTCCTGGTTTTGGACTAGAGGGAGAAACCCTTGTCAATTACCTTACCCCTGTAAGCCTATTTCCAGTATCCCCAGTTCAAGCTCCTTCCCCTCCGAGTTCTCCTCCACATAATATCCCTATGGCAGGAGAAAATCCCCCCATGACCAGAATGGAGGCTATTATATCCCCCAGGTATGCTACCCTTTTGCTACCCTAGCCTCTCAACGCCCTTCCAGCAGATGGCTACCTCAAGCAACTATCCAAGTTTACAGGCGAGGGGGACATAACTGCAAAAGAACACCTTGAAGCCTTTTACAGTTTTACAGACGACCATGTCATCATGCATGTAGATGTGTGGATGAGGATTTTTGTCCATAGCCTTGAAGTTGAGGCTAGAAAATGGTTTAGGGCCTTGCCTCCTGGATCTATTAATGGGATTGAGGCCTTGGATAATGTCTTTTTGAGACAGTGGGGAGACAAAAAGGAATTCATGTATTACATGATAGAGTTTGGATCTTTGAAGATAAAGGAAGGAGAGTCTGTTTCTGACTTCTCCAAAAGATTTAACAAAATGTACAATAAAATCCCCGTTGAGATTAATCCCTTAGAAGCCTCTACGAAAATCACTTATGCTATCACTTTTGATCCTGATTTCTACCTCCTGTTGAGGGATAGGAGAGCCACCACTCGGGCACACATATAGGATGCGTCCATAGAAGTAAAGTCTAATATATTGACTGTTGACCGACTTAGGAGTAAGGCTGACAGAGACATACCCAAAAGGAGAGATGAAGCCTCCTCATCCCATTTCTCTCCCCTTCCTCCTCAGACAGATGAGGTAACTAAAGTGATGAAATCTCTTTCAGCTAGGATGGAAAGGTGGGAGTTAGAGGGGAAGCCCGTCTATAGAAATCCCCATAATACTAATATCAGAGGTTTCAGGAGGCCTGGTAATAATGTGTCACAGGCCTCCCTAAGGGAACAAAGGAGCAGAGACAGAGATGGTTAGAGGATTCAGACCCCTCTCCAAAACAACATATTTTCTCATGAGGAAGGAGAGGAGATAGAAGAACTCGACCCTGAAATTCACTGCATTGAAGACACCTCCCCTTTTCCCCATTTGACACAATATGCATATGAAGAATCCCTTATGAGCATCCAAATCAACGAGTTGGGTAAAGGGGAGAAGGCCAAAAACGCCCCTAACAGATACCATCTCTAGTCAAACAAGAAAGATGATACTTTTGACTGCTAGGATCAACCCCTTATAGCAGAAAGGCCTGCTAAAGCTGTTGTGACAACTACTAAAGAAAAGAAAGCTCAGAATACTTTGTTAGCAACCAAATATCCTATTTCCGAGGTAAGGGAACCTCCTAAGCCCCTCTCCTCTTTTAGTTTTGAGCATGAGATTCAAAAGATCAGAATTCCTGTACCCCTCTTAGAACTAGTTAAAAATGAAGATTTCAAAAGGTCCCTCTCTAAGCTGTTACAATCCGAGTCCCCCCAGCCTTCCACAGAATCAATAAATCTTCAAGATGAAAAGACAACAGTTGTCTTAGGTCCCATGGTAGAAGACAGAGATGATTCATCCCCTCCCTTCTACATATCCCTGAACATAAATAATTGCCTCATGGATTCAGGGGCTTCCCACAACCTTATGCCCAAAATAGTCATGGAAGAATTGGGACTGGAGGTGACGAAGGCTTACCATGATTTATACTCTTTTGATTCAAGGAGGGTGAAATTCCTTAGAGTCATCAAAGACTTGGTCATCTCTTTGTTTTAGATGCCAATGAAAAGTGTGGTCATGGACATTGTAGTAGCTGATATTCCTCCCAAGTTTGGCATGCTATTGTCAAGATCTTGGATTAAAAAGATTGGAGGAACATTACAAATGGATCTCACATATGCTACCATTCAAGTCTTTGGAGGGGAACACAAGAGGTTCTATAGAGAGGCTCAGCTGGCCTACATTGTTAGTGATGAGGAAAACCCCACCAATCACCCTATCTTTGCACTAGACACTGATTTGGGATCTAGTTTGTTGCAACTCACTGATGCTCCTGAAGCCCCTTTTCAAGTTAGAAGGCATCGCCCTTTTAATCACGAGATTCCTCCTCAAACCACCCTCTGTTTGGAAGATGTTTTTCGACGGGGATTCTTCTATCAAAGGCACCGTCGCGGGAGTGGTGTTGGTGTCACCTTGTTAGGAAACCATGTCCTTGTCATTCAAGCTAGAATTTGAAGCCACCAATAATGTGGTAGAATACAAAGCTCTGGTTCTGGGTTTAAGGGCCATAAAAGAGATGGGGATAGAGGAAATAGCGGTGTTTGAAGATGCTGAGATAATTATTCAACAAGTCAGAAATGCTTATCGGGCCAAGCATCCTCGGCTTAGGAGATACATAAATGAGGTGTGGGACTTGATTGACAATTCCTTCTCAGCTTTCAACATCTCTTTTATTCCAAGGGAGAAAAAATCTTTGGCCGATTCCTTAGCCATTTCGGCAAATCTGTTCAGGATCCCTTTGCTGCCTAAGAGAAAATATGATGTTGAGATAAAATATAGGCCATCTGTACCAGACAATGTCAAACATTGGAAGGTATTGGAAGACGATCTAGAAATCAAGAATTTTTTGCAGGCTGTCAACAAATTTTTTGCGTTGCACATTGATCAAGACCCTGACCTTGAAGGTCACCCTTTCCCTGAGGTATTTTTAAATAAAAATTCTAATCACTAGATTATTCAGCTGCCTAGAAATTACATTCAGAAGGGACTAGTCCCGTTAGAAAGATTGTTCGATGGTAACAATGTGGTAGTAAGGGGTGAAGTTTCAAATGAATATGTCGATTTAGCTGAGTGTAACATTGGCACACAGGAGGAGCCTAAATTTGCCAGGTTGTCAAGCAGCCTGACCAAAGAACATAGAGCCAAATATACTGAGCTATTAAGAGAATTTGATTATGTGTTCGCATGGAATTATGAATACCTCAAGACATATGACACGTTTTTCATTGAACAAAAGATCCCAGTAAAGGAGGAGGCTAAACCATTTAGACATAAGTTAAGACAGATAAATCCCATGTTGCTTCCTATCATGGAGAGAGAAGTAAGGAAGTTATTAGATGCCCAAATCATTGTTCCCTTGAGATTTTCTGAGTGGGTAGCCAATTTGGTCCTGGTAAGGAAGAAAAGTGGTGAAATTAGGCTCTGTGTTGACTTTAGGAACCTGAACCGAAGCTCAAAGAAAAACAACTATCCCTTGCCTAACATGGAACACATATTGCAGAAGGTAACTGTTGCATTTAGGATATCCATGGTTGATGGCTTCTCTAGGTATAATCAGATATCAGTCATGCCTAAGGACAGAGAGAAGACGACCTTCACCACTCCCTGGGGGACATTCATGTATGCCAAGATGTCGTTTGGACTTATGAACGCAAGAGAAAATTTTCAACGAGCTATGGATATGGACTTCATAGGAGAGAAAGACCAGTTTGTGGTGATCTATCTGGACGACATCACAGTCTTCTCCAGGTCTGATATGGAGCACTGCTGTCACCTAAGGAAGGTTTTCCTGAAATGCCGGAAGTTTGGCCTTTCTTTAAATCTCAAGAAGTCTATTTTTGCTATGGAGGGTAAGTTGTTAGGCCATATAGTATCATCAGAGGGAGTGAGGATTGATCCCAATAGGGTAGAGGAAATTTAGACCCTATCACTTCCCAGATCTAGGAAGGAAGTTCAGGCCTTTTTGGGGAAGATTAATTTTTTGAGGAGATTCGTCTCAAATTTTGCTGAATTGGTGAAACACATCACAACCATGCTCAGGAAAGGAAATGAAGTAAAATTGATTGCTGAGACCAGGGAATATTTCATCCAAATAAAAAGGGCGTTGATTGAGGCACCTGTGTTGATCAGTCCTAACTATTCCAAGGATTTCCTAATTTTTTCGTTCGCTTCTTTTGATACAGTAGCAATGGTCTTGTTGCAGAAAAACGAGGAAGGTTGAGAGCAACCCATTTATTTCTTCAACAAGGCATTAAGAGATGCAGAGATCAGGTATGAAATCATGGAGAAACAAGCTTATTCCTTAGTGAAAGCTCTCAAAGCTTTCAGATTCTATGTCTTGCACTCAAAAGTGACTACATACGTGCCTTCATCATCTGTGAAAGATATCCTTATACAGCCTGATGTAGATGGAAGAAGAGGTAAATGGATCCCCAAGATTTTGGAGTTTGACCTAGAGATAAAGCCCACCAAGTTGGTTAAAGGGCAGGGTTCAGGCAAGATGTTGGTTGAATCCAATTGAAGGGCTTTGGGGGTTATCTTCATAAATACTTGCTCAGAAAAGAAGCTAGTTAAGTCATCCATCAAAATCCCTCACAACGACTCATCACTAGCATAATGCACTTGGTACCGAGACATTTTGTACTTTCTGCAAGAACTGAAGCCTCCTGATGGAATGGGTAAGAGTAAGGCAAGAGATTTAAAGCTCAAGACGATAAGGTATTGCCTCATTAACTAGGTCTTGTACTGGAGAGACCCCCTAGGGGTGTTGCTGAGGTGTCTGAGCCCATAGGAAGCCCAGAAAATTATGTTTGAGTTCCATGGTGGCCTTTGTGGAGGGAATCATTTTTGGAAGACCACATCTCACAAAATTCTTAGGGCTAGGTACTACTGGCCCACCTTGTTCACTGATGTCTGCATATATTTTAGAGCTTGTATCAAATGCCAAAGGTTCTCAGGAAAGTAACAGCTCAACTTGCTGCCACTAAATCTTGTGGTAGTTTCAACACCTTTTCAATAGTGGGGGTTGGAATTCATTGGGGAGATTCATCCTCCTTCAAGTGGCCAACACAGATGGATCCTGACTGCGATAGACTATTTCACTAAGTGGATAGAAGCAACCCCCACCAGGAGTGTTTCTCGCAAGGTTATTATCAGCTTCCTGGAGGATATCATATCCATATTTGGTTGTCCCAGTAGAATTGTCATTGATAATGCTGCTTCTTTCAAGTTTGAGCCTCTGATTAATTTCTGTGAATAGTTCAAAATTTCACTGATTCACTCCACCCCCTATTATCCTCAAGGAAATGGACTGGCAGAGTCTTCCAATAAAGCTTAATCAAGCTCATCAAAAGATTTTTGGAGGACAATAAGAGGGCCTGTGATTCAAAGCTCAAATTCTCTCTATGGGTCGATTAAGTGACAACGAAAAAGTCCCTAGGCACCTCACCTTTTCAACTGGTTTATGGGACGGAGGCTATTTTTCCCACTCAACTCGTGTTACCTGTAGCGAAATTCTTCTAGGATCTTGAAGGAGAGCTAGATCATATGGTCAGAAGGATTCATCAAATAGTAGAGGTGCAACAGATCAGAGAACAGGTGATGGACATGGCCCATAGTCATCAGCAGAAGGTCAAGCAGGCTTTTGATAGAAAGGTCACAAAGAAGGAATTCGAACTCAGGGATTTGGTGCTTAAGTGGGATGCACCCAGGCAGGATAGGGGAAAACACAACAAGTTTGAAACCCTCTAGATCGGGCTCTTCAGGATCAATGAAGTATTCTTGAATAACACTTATAAGTTGCAGGATTTGGAGGGTGATGAAGTTTTTAATGGCCCAGTAAATGGGCATTTCCTAAAAAAATGTTTTGTTTGAGCCGAAGGCGGCTCCTCATTTTGTAAATATTGTCCTTTTAGTTGTTTATTTATTTATTTTCGGCTTAATAGATGACTCCATATCCCAACAACAAGGCACTGAAGCTGCAAATGAGTTCTTAGAGCATCACAGGGATGAATTTATCCCCCCTAGAGCCTAATGTTAGCACAAATTCTTTCCAGTTGGCGTTTTCTTCTGGTTTCAGGCCCCTGGTGTAAATGCATAGAAGTGGGATTTGAAAACTGGTCGAGTGTGTTTTATTCAAAGGCCCCAACCATGAGATTCGATCACAGCCCACAGAAGAAGCCCATTTCGGGCTTAAAATCAAGTGAGCGAGCACTTTGTCTTTCAAGGGCGAGGACCCACAAATGGGGTAGATCGACGATCATCGGGTAAGTTTGGGTCACAGAGTTGCACATGGTCAAGAACCTAAGCTCATCTCCTATGGACAAACTCATGAAACGATCAAGCCATTTCAATATTTCGTCTACCGAGACTTCAACATACAAGGGTCTCTCCTCCTTGCATCATGTATCCTCGGTGCACAAAATCCTGAAAGAGCCAGGACCATCGATCAAGAAATGATCTAGGTCGTCCATCCAATGGGACACGTGGCGTGCGATCAATCCATTTCGGCTACCGAGACTTCAAGAGAATAGAGGGTCTCCTTCTTCCACTGCATTTTAGAATCTCAAAGCCCAAAATGCCGAAAGGGTCCAGGCCAGAGGCGGTCCCACATTTGAGAAGTGATCTAGGCCGTCCATCCAATGGGACACACGGCACGCAATCAAGCCATTTCAGCTACTGGGACTTCGAGAGAATAGAGGGTTTCCTCCTTCCATTGCATTTCAAAATCCCGAAGCCCGAAATGCAGAAAGGGTCCAGGCCAGAGGCGGTCCCACATTTGAGAAGTGATCTAAGCCATCCATCCAATGGGACACATGGCGTGTGATCAAGCCATTTCGGCTACCAGGACTTCGAGAGAATAGAGGGTCTCCTCCTTCCACTGCATTTCATAATCCCGAAATGCCTAAAGGGTCCAGGCCAAAGGTGGTCCCACATTTGTGAAGTGATCTAGGTTGTCCATCCAATGGGACATGTGGTGCGAGATCAAGCCATTTCGGCTACCAGGACTTCCAGAGAATAGAGGGTCTCCTCCTTCCACTATATTTTAGAATCGTCGAAATGCAAAATCCCAAAAGTGCCTTTGAAGATAGGAACAGGGTCATAACATGTGGTCACTTAGGGTGATAGAAAAAACTGTGCAAAGGGCCAAAGCACCGGGTTTAGCTGCATAAGGGATCGTTGTGTTCTCCAGGTACCAGTTCAACTTGGCCTCGATCTTGGTCCCTGCTAAAAGTAAGCGAAGGTGGGGGAAGGTAGTTGAAACCTTGACTCACTCATTAAATGCAAAGTATGAAGGTTCAGGTAGGCAGTCTGCCCGAGATAGTCCTGTATGCTAGTTTTTTTTAAAGAAGCCATGCCGAGTCCTTGTCTGACTAGAGGATTCTACACACACTATTTTAGCCTTTAATGTTTCAGCTACCCCCCCTGCAAAGGCCATGCAAAGTTAAGGTGACGTCTGACGAAGGAGTTCAGGCCAAATTTGACTGAAGAGACACCATGCCCTAGAAGTTCTAAGACGCCTCTATTGGGCAGATGTTTAGGAGTATATTTAATCAGTTTTTTTATTTTTGTAAGGATCTATGGTAGAGCACAGCTCCCGATTGTAAAGATTTAATCCATCCTATGGTTCTCTGGTTATAGAAGAACAATTGAGACTTCTTGTTTAATGGTAGCCAACTTCTTATTTTCCTTTTTCCCTCTGAATCTGAAAGCCCAGGCATGGATGATCTAGTTGGGTGTTGCATAGCTATATAATGTAGGTTTGATTATATCAGTTCTGCAATCTTTTTTAGGTTCATTTTGAAGTTTATTCGGCTCTGAGAGGATCTCATATCCGAGACTTTTCCTCTTTTGTGAAGACTGCTGGAAGATCGAATGTCCAGAGAATACTTTATTTCCCCTCTCTTTCCCTCCACTTAATCACCACTATCATTATTACTGGCTTAAGTTAGGTCAAGACCTAATATGTCACTACTATTCTAGCCCAGTTTTATGAGTTATAACGATATGATTCTGAGTTTGTTTCCATTTGATCAACCTCTACAAACAAATCATGACATAAATGGATGGGTGTTGGGCTATGCTCCTGCTGCAATCCAAGAGTGACTTTCGATGCTAATAGGTGGTCCCCCAGGTGGATGGGTGGACCTATCTCACCAATTAAACCAGGGGATGAAATCATGAAGGCCAGAGCCACAAAGGAACCAATACCGTAGATTGTGGGATCCTTCAGATCCTTTCCCAATCATCATCATATCAGGGATGCATGGCACTAGTCCCTTGACTTTAGATATTGGACGCTTCAAAAGGTAAGAGGAGTTTTCTTAGCAATAATCCTGAATGATGAAACCCCGAGGTAACCAAAGTCACAGATCTATAGGTATACATGACTAGATTGCAACCGTGAAATTTGAGGAATGTAGAAGCTTGCCAGCCCAAGGTGACGAGGCACAATGATGTCATCGCTGGTGATGTGGACCCAAAATTAATGAGCCATGTGCCACCTGGTTTCATGCACATCACCTACCCATAGGACCCTTGGATCGTGATGTGCATAACCCCAGGTGAGGGCATGTGTCTCCCCTTATTCAACTATGTGTTAGCCCCTGGTACGTGCCCACCTAGCCAATGTGGTTGGAAGAGGGTCTGGGACTTCGAGAATCTGAAACTATGGAACTTCAGAGGATTGAGAGCATAGTATCGTAGAGAGTCTAAGGAAAAATCCTGAAGCCTGAGACTCTAAGTCAATATCATCTGTTGGCTATGATAAGAGTATGGACTGTCAATTCGACCTGTGTCTATTTGTGGGTTCAGACTTTGGTGGAATTGTAGTCAGATAAGTCGAGGACACCTAAAGTCCAAAATCCCGACGTGCACGAGGAACCTATGGAGTCGAAACTACGTGGAGGTCCCATGGCCTCAACCAATGAACACTCGAGGAGCTCGAGAGATGTGTATCCACCAGATATAAGTTCAGTTATGAGAGTGGTGACCGCGGCGGGAAAACCCTGGATGAGCATAATGGAATTTGAGACTCTGTATGGAGGTCTTGAGTTCTTAAGGAGAACAAAATTTTGATTCCCCACCATGGGTCTGTTACAAATTGGTATCAAAGCATGGTTATAGCACTTGGCCTGCTTGGGCTCATGGAAAAGTTGCATAAAAACCACATTAATGGGATTTAAGGGTGACACCCTACCTTACTTCCCTCCTAAAAAGTCTAGTTAATCCCTTATTAAAGAAAAGAATGAAAGCTTACTGTTGTGTGTGTGTGTATTTAAGAAATATGAGTTATGTGTTGTTCATGAACTGATATACTGTTAGCTAATAACAAGTGTTTTGTCAGCACTCAAGCGGTCGGTAAGCCGTGGGAAACTGCAAGCATAAAGGATGGTGATGCACCATGAAGTGGGGGATGGATCCCATAATACAGACGAAGAATCTGATGAGAGGAGAGTGGTAGAGAATCTTACAGATCTAGCTGAAACTGTAAGGAGCCTCATGGCCGAATTATAGAGCTACAAGGCCGACAATGAGAGATTGATAAAAGAGAAATAGAAGAAAATGGAAATTAATGCAGTCTTGCCGTAGAATTTATCCGACATACAGAGACAAATACATCATGGACCTGCCACCAGTCATGTGGACCGATGATAGACAAAGAGGAGTCAAAGTCCACTTGAGATACGAAAACGTGGTCCCATAAGTGGCCACACTAGGAGAAGTACCTCGAGGAAGGTCCAACTTGGAGATAGGGGACACTCATCGAGAGAATCCTCTAGAAAGGAAATTGGCCACTCAGAGGAATCTTCTATTAGTAAAAATAGCTCACATTCTCAAAGGAAAAGGAAGAAACAAAAGCATTCCAAAACTCATGACCTTGAAGAGTTCAAGAAATCCAAACCACCCTTTTTTGATGGTGAGATTAAGAAAGGGGAAGAGGCAAAAGCCTGGCTTCTTGGACTAAAGAAGTACTTTAGAGTGCATGATTTCTATTAAAACTTGAAGGCTCAAATAGCCAAATTCAACCTAAATGGAAAGGCTTCTATTTGGTGGGAATACCTTAAGAATGTGAAAGGAATCAATGAAGAGGACCTATCTTGGAAATGGTTTTAGAAACACTTCAAGAAGAAGTATCTGTCAGAAAAATATTTCGATGAGAAGACTAAAGATTTATATGAACTCAAGCTGGGACAACTCATCATAGAGGAATATGTTAGTAAATTCCTTGAGTTGCTGAGGTATGTACCCTACATAAAAGAGGAAAAGGTAAAGGTCCAATGATTTATCAGTGGGTTACCTCATACCTACTAGAATAGGATTGAGTTTGACAAGCCAAAGACCTTAGAAGACACTATCCTAAAGTAAAGGTAATTTTATGAACAGTTCGGGCATTAGACTGAACCTCGCAAGGACTAGAAGCATAATAATAGTTTGGGGTTCAAGAAGAAGGGGTTTAAATCCCCAAGATTTAAGAACTATAGGAAGGATTCAAGGATGATCCTTCCTACCCAAAGTGTGCATGAACAGAATTTCCCCTCCCAGAGTGGAAATACACCTTTTGGATCAACCCCAGGAAAGACTGATAACACAAAGAAGGAACCCTTGAAATGTTACATTCATGGAGAAGAACATCTAATGAGGTACTGTCTGCACAGACAACATAACAATAGGAGAGTTTACAACATCCAAGAAGCTACCACCGTCAATGATGTGTCTAGGAGAATGCCACAAATTTATGCAGTCATGGATAACAACCAAGCCGACCACCAAGCTTCAGTGGTGGAGATGGAAGGTATGATCGCCAACCATCTAGTTTCTATTTTAATTGACCCTGGTTATAATTTGAGTTATGTGGCCCCTCAGACTGTTGATAAGTGTAAATTTCAGCCACATAGACATGTTAAGCCATGGTTGGTATAACTAGCCACTGACACCAAAAGAAAAATAACGGAGGTCCTACCAGCTTGCCAATTCATTATGGATGGATTGCCTAATGCCCACCCAAGCTATGCTTAACATAATTCCCCTAGGATCTTATGAACTATTGATTGGTATGGACTGGCTAGCTACATATAAGACTAAGTTAGACTATTACCATAAAACCTTAGAATGTATAAATGGAGAAGGGAGAAAGATAACCCTCTGAGGAATTCAGAAGCATGTCTTAGTAAGATGAATATCAACCCTTCAATTGAATAAGTATTGTAGAAAGGGATGTCCTCTATACGCAATACTTGTGTTGGAGACTATTGAGGATGACAGACCAAACCTAGAAAACCATTCCCTTTTAAGAGAGTATAGAGATTTGTTTCCAGAAGAGGTACCGGGTTTACCCTCGAGAAGAGACATTGACTTCTCGATAGAACTTGCACCAGGAGCAGTGCCAGTATCTAGGAAACTCTATAGGATGAGCACACCCGAACTAGTTTATCTCAAGATAAAAATAAAATAAATGATGGACAAAGGATACATCTAGACCAGTGTATCCCCATGGGGAGCACCAATACTATTTGTGAAGAAGAAATATGGTACACTCCGACTGTGCATAGATTTTAAATAACTCAATAAGACAACCATAAAGAAGAAGTATCTCTTGCCAAGAATCAATGACTTGTGCGACCAATTAGGGGATTCTTCCATCTTCTCAAATATTGACTTGAGATCTAGATACCATCAAGTCCGAATCAAGGATGAAGACATCCAAAAAACCTCCTTCAGGACAAGATATGGTCACTATGAATTTTTGATAGTACCATTTGGATTAACTAATGCCCCTGCCACTTTTATGTGCTTAATGAAAAATGTACTCAACAAATTCTTAGATAGATTTGTATTGGTTTTTATTGATGATATCTTAATCTACTCCAAGAATAGAGAGGAGCATGAAGAACATCTTAGACTTTTACTTCAAGTTCTAAGAGAGAATCAACTCTACGCTAAGTTTAGAAAGGGTGACTTTTTTGAGAAGCAAATACATTACTTGGGCCATGTTATATATGAAGAAGGGGTGGCAGTAGACCCTGACAAGATTAGATCTATCATGGAATGGCCTACCCCAAAGGATGTTTCGGGTATCAGATCCTTTATGGGCCTAGCAGGATATTATCGAAGGTTCATAAAATGATTTTCCAAGATTGGTTTTCCAATCAATGCCCTCCAGAAGAAGGGGGTTAAATTTACTTGGACATCAGAGTGTGAAGAAAGGTTTTAGGAACTAAACTACCTTCTGACCCATGCACCTGTACTGAATATCACAGAACCTGATAATGAATACCTCGTGTGTATATACTCTTGCAAGGAAGGACTCAGAGGAGTCCTTATGAAAGAAGGATGTGAAATTTTCTATGAATCCGTAAAATTGAATGAGCATGAAATCAATTATGTGACCCATGATCTAGAGTTGGTTTCCATAGTACATGCTTTAAAAATGTGGAGGAATTACCTCCTGGGTAGGAGATTTGTACTTATGATAGACCACTATGGTTTGAGGCACCTATTTGATCAACCAAAACTTAATGCTAGACAATCTAGGTGGATTTATCTCCTTAACGAGTTTGATTTTGAAATCAAACATATCAAAGGAAAGGAAAATAATGTGGTCGATGCCCTTAGAAGAAGTATGAAGACAATTCACCTGGAAGCGATGAGCACCTATGAAATGAATGTCAGGGAAAGAGTCAGGAATGCACAAGAAACAAATGCATTCTTCAATACTGTGACATCATACCTAAAGCAAGAGCCCGCAGGGATAAAGTATGAAGGCTACTAGATGCTGGACGAAGGTCTGTTGAATTATTGAAACATATTGTATATCCCAAGTTGTGACGACTTGAAGAGGTTCATAATGGATGAATTTCACAAGAGACCATACACTGGCCATTCGGGTAATCAGAAAATGGTCACGACCACTAGGAAACCAATCTATTGGCATGGATTGAAAAAGGACATAGTTGAATATATAGCTAAATGTATAGAATTCAAACAAGTTAAGGAAGAACACCGACACCCAACAGGGTTTTTGCAACCTCTACAATTTCTGAAATGGAAATGGGAGACCATATCCATGGATTTCATCACCGGATTACCAAAATCAGCCAGGCAGAATGATGTCATCATGGTAGTGGTGGACAATTTGAGCAAGTCCGATTGCTTCATTCCATCAAATCTAATTGCAAGGCAATATATATTTCCAACATATTCATGAAGGAGATATTCAGATTACATGACATGCCTAAGGAGATTGTATCTGACAGAGACAAAAAATTCACTTCAAGATTTTGGGAATCCTTGATGGCTGGTTTTGAGACTAAATTGTTGTTTAGCACAACCTATCACCCTCAAACCGATGGAAATACAGAAAGAGTAATCAAAATATTAGAATACATGCTAAGGATGCATGTAATGCATCAACCTAAGAGGTGGGAAGACTACCTACCACTGGTAGAATTTTCCTACAACAACGGTTATCAATAATCGCTAAAGATGATCCCTTTCGAAGCCCTCTATGGTAGACAGTGCAAGACTCCAGTCAGTTGGAGTAATCCAGTGGATAGAATTTCAATCAGACCCGACATGCTAAAGGAAATGGAACAACAAATGGTTTGGATAAAAAAAAATCTGAAAATCGCTCAATATAGACAAAAATTTATGCAGACAAAAAGCGAACCCCTAGAGAATTTAAGACAGGAGGCCATGTCTATCTCAGGGTTAGGCCTAGGAAGAGTTCCCTGAGGGTGGGATCTTGTGCCAAAGTGGTGCCTCAGTATTATGGACCCTTTGAATTTTTAGATAGAGTGGGACCTGTAGCCTATCGGATAACACTCCCTCCCATAGTAAAGGAACATAATGTTTTCCATGCTTCATTATTAAATAAATATGTACATGATTCTAATCATATAATTGACTGGTCTATGATCCAGGTGGAACTGGAGAGAGAATTCCTACCACAACCTCAATGCATACTAGACAAGAAGGAAACCCCACTCAGGAACCAAACCATTAAACAGGTCAAGGTGCAATGGAAACGATTTGGCCCAGATGAGGCCACGTGGGAAATGGAGGATGCCATGAGACATGCATATCCACTTTTGTTCACTTCTGTATATACAAATCATGTTGATAGATAGAAAATCGAGGATGATGTTCCTTTAATGCGGTGGGAATTGTAACACCCTATTTCCCCCATCTTGAAAATATAACTATAATGGCCAAGAGACTATGGAAAACTCCATATGTGTGAATGTTGATTCGATGGACCTTTGTATGAAAGGTAAATGAATGTAAATATTGCTATTTACTAGAAAATGCATAAGTGTTTCTTGACTGTTGGAAGGTGGGGTATACATAGAAATACCACAAATGCTATATAAAGAGATGGTGAAGGGGACCAGGAATGGTTGCGTTAACCTTCACCAAACCAGTACTTACTGGATTTAATTTCTCAGGATCAGAACAATCCTCTGACCCAGAAATGAATTACAGTCAGGCTGGTAGGTGGGAAGACCTCCTCAAGAGTTAATGAGGGCATGGGGCATATCACCCATCTGTAAGGCTTCTAGACTTGACCACGGGTTGGGGATTCAAGACACACAAAACCTTGCTGAAAGAGGCAAGAAAGGAAGGTGTGGTGGGTAGAAGAGGCATGCGAAGAGTGCAAAGAAGAAAGGTGAATCTCTTAGGTTCAAGGAAGAACTGGAAATAGGAGTTTTGGTCATAGGAAATGGCAGAGAAGGTTATGATACAAGCTAATAAACGAGGTCGGTTCTCTTTGCTTGGTATCATATAAACCATGGCCAAGATCTTGCGGGAGGAGGAGAGTAACCTCCATCCCTACTGTTGTTGAGACAGAAGAAAATATTGTGTTGTAGAGCATCGTGGTCTAGCTCAGGGGTGGCTAGTGGTAAATCCGTTTGGAATGATTGAGTGTATGGTTGGGTGGAAATGAGCACCCATTCTAGCAGTCACTTTACATTGTTTGGTTTTGATAAGCATTTTCCTTTCTTTATTTGTTGAACTGGAATAATCGATGAATACTTGGACTTATACATATATATGCATTTATAAATGTCTTCTGTGTGAAATGGCTATGTTATGTGTATGCCTTCATATCCTCATGAATTTACACTTCCAAGTGATAGAATGTATGCCCAACTTAATTGTTGGGGATTCCCTGGGCATAAGTTGTTAAGATGGTCGAGAAAGGAGATGTCGTGTCGAAACGAAACCATTCGTCTAAAGAGGATACCTCTCCTAGACCCCTTTGTTGTGTGACTAGAATGCCAAACCCAAGTCCTTAACCCTTTCATGGTAAATCTCAGGAGGGGTAGCGAAGTTGAAGCCTTGAAAAGAGGAGGTCTCTTCATTTAGAAGATGAGTGAAAGAGATCCGTTCTAAAGGACCCATATGACCGATACCCAAGAACCTTGGCCTAAGCCTAAGGGGGACATGTTTCCTTGTCCTCTAGCTCCAGAAGTCAGGGACTTCGGAGTAATACTGACCTTACTAGCCTTACGAATACTGAAGGTGACTGGGAGACTCAGTCTCCCATGAGATTGACCAAAAATAGGTGGTCCCCCAGGTGGATGAGTGGACCTATCTTGCCAATTAAAATGAGGCCCGAAACCTCGAAGGATGGAGCCACAAAGGAACCAGTACCGTAGATCGCAGGATCCTTCGTATCCTTTCCCAACCATCGTCATATGGGGATGCATGGTGCTAGTCCCTCCACTTTGGAGATTGGATGCTTCAGAAGGTTAGAGTAGTTTGCTTAGCAATACTCTCGAACGCGCGCGAGGAACCTATGGATTCGGACTTACGTGGAGGTCCCACAGCCCCGACCAATGAACACCTGAGGAGCTCAAGAGAGGCATATCTACTGGATCTAAGTTCAGTTCTAAGAGTGGTGATTGTGGCGAGAAATCCCTGGATGAGCAGAATGCAATTTGAGACCTCGTATGGAGGTTTTGAGTTCTTAATAAGAATGAAATTTCGACGTCCCATTGTGGGTGTGTTACACATATAGGAGTGGAATAGATGGAAGAGGTTGATCAAGACCTGCATACCCCCAGATTTCATGTTAGAATGGTTCCTTAAGTATTTACAACCTCCTATTTCGAAGGATGTTTCTACATATGGGGTTACATCTGAAGAAGAAGCAATATTCAAATCCAAGCAGTTAGATCTTATATACGCTCAGTCTGGGATGTTATATGATATTATTCCAGACGCACCAAGGTCAAACTATGACCCTAAAAAAAATCCCAGACCTCATGCCGGTGGCATTGTAGGCACCGCTAGTGTGAAATCCATAGATTCGGTGACAAGACATTTGAAAGAGTTGTATCTAAACTAGTCTGCAAGAGGGCCATATTCGTCTGTGTCTTCCAATCCCACTCAGTCGGTGGATGGACATTCCGTGCAGTCGTCGACCGACCCAAATGGTAACCAACAACCAGGCGGGAATAAGAAGAAAGGATGTAATAATAATCGTAAGGGTGGTAAGAATAATAATAAACCCAAGGACAATGGTAATAATGAGAGGATGAATACAAATGTTGGTGAGGGAAAGAAAGAAAGGCATAAGGTTAAATTTCTCTGTAATATTTTCACAGATGATCATCTTACTCATTTATGCCCCAAACTTGTGGAAGCTGCGAGGCTCTTATCTCTACCGCCCGATGTGATGACAAATCCTTTTCCACATAACCAAAACAGGGCTTCAAGATCCTCAAATTCCATAAATGTGGCCAGTGGGATTCAAAACCCACCGATACAAGAAGACAATCATTTATGCAGCAATATGGTCAATTCTTAGGTTAATTTAGCCACCTGGTTTCATGATTATAGTTCTTCACAAACTATACTTGTTCTAGAATCTCCTTCGCCTCTGGAGGCGCCTTTGCAGATTAAAAAACTAGAGCCATTGCCTCATATTTTGAAAGGAGTACTAAAGCGCTCTACCCACAATCCAAATTCTAGATCCACCTAGAATTACTCTATTGTTGAGGACCTGTCTCGAACCCCTTGTGCGATGTCGGCCCTGGAGGTAATCCAGACGTGTCCCTCACAGAGGAATGCCTTGATATTTGTGTTAGGAACTCTAGAATCTAGTGGCTTGAAAGTTATCAATTTTGACATCACGGATGTGAAGCCTCGTTTACCTTAACATGTGGAATTCCAAATCCATGTGGGTTACTCAAAGTATACCATCAAGCGTTTGGTTGTTGATGAAGGCATTGCAACATGTGTGATGTCCTTGATCTGTTGGAAAGATCTTGGCTCTCTGAATCTCTCTCAGTCTCCGACCATGTTGAATACTTTTTTCACTTGTTCATTCCACCCTCACGGTATTCTTCCTATCTTTCCAGTCTAGTTAAGTCAGAAGACAGTAGAGGTGGATGTCGAGGTGGTTGATGCACCCCTCAATTATAACTTGTTACTAGGACACAATTGGACTTATTCTATGACTGTCATCGTGTCATCCATCTTCCACACTCTTTGTTTTCCTCATGATGGGAAGATCATGAAAGTCGACCAGTTATCCTTTGTGTATGATAGCCCTAGTGCATCTGTTGGAGCGTCGATCCCCGTGGTCGATAATTCTCAAGCAATAACTGAGAATATTGGTGTCATAATGTATTCATCCCTTATGGGTACCTTCAACTTCATGGCACCGATTCACCATGCTTACGTCATGTCTAGTAGGCCTGTTTCATCAGAGAGATCCATTCTTTTCCACACTTCCTATTTTAACAATCCTTGGACCCTACCTTCCTCGGTTGTGTCTTGTGAAGGTTAGTCACATGCTAGAATGGACATGCCACTATCAGTAGTGGAGATAGCGTATCAATATGTTCTTGACTCTTCCATCGATCCTGATCCTACTACCTCACTGACAGATGAGGAGGATCCTATTCTTAAGCCCACATGGGCCACTTCATTGTCTTGTTCACATGACTGCCTCGATGAGACTTTACCCTCGGATGAATTTATCATCGAGGCCATGAATGGATCTGAAAAGTATTGGGATGATATGTGTTAGTATTCAAATTCACAGTATTAAAATTTGGACTTTTGGCCATGACAGACACGCTACTAGAAAAGGGACATTCATGCAACGCCATTATAAAGCATCATATTATCCTTAAATTCTTCGCCAGATTTGTTTTCACACCATATCTAAACTGCTTATGTTTAATATTTTATACAACCAAGAGTAAACATTGGAAAAAGGTTTGATCACAAAGAATCCAGGTGTTAAGGTAAAAAGGCAACGCAACCATATATTCATCTCGCAGTGTATTTGATTAATTTCTTTATTCACAGATCAACAACATTAGACCAAGCCACGAGGAAAGCACCATTCACACCTTTCGATAAAAAAATTTCTAGACCATTACCAAAGTTTCCACGAGGAGATAGCCTACCACATGGTTTTGTTATCGCTCAGTTTGTAGTTCAAGTCAAATAGCTGAAGGGTAATGGTCAAACTGGCATAACAGGAGCTTCCCCACCCACTGTCACCTCGATGGGGGGCTCTTTCTATTTAGGGTGGCTATTCCCAAGGGAGACGTCCCTAGGTAATCTGGGGTGTTGAAAGGAAAAGGGTCAAGGGATTAAGGCTCAAAGTTTAGAGTAGGTTTTCCCTTTCACAGATTACCGCCAAGAAAGATAGTCAAAAAGAAGTTGAACCACAGAATAGGCACATGTTTGCGAGACAAGGAAACAATAAAACTAAAATGTGCAGCAGGGGTCAGTACTTCATAAATTAATGACTATCTTTATTATACATATGAGCACATATAACAGTAATTATTGACGAAGTCAATGATTGCAAAAAAAAAAATGACTATGTTTTATAATGTTACTTCTCAATAACACCAGAAATGATATAGCATTCAATGTATAAAATCAATCCTTGAATTATCACAACACATTAAATATCATTAATATGCTCACATACAAAGTTACTGCATCACTATACTTGCTAGAGGGTGACGTCAGCTTTCTTCTAGGTTAGTTTGCTAGACAATGAGGTGGACGTTTTGCAAAATAGGCCAATGAAATTTATCTACTCATCAAAGTCTATCATTTGATGACCTAGCCGCAACTTTTTATACCAGCCAAGAGCTTAAACTAGGCATGATGTCATCATTAGATTAGGGTTAGTAAGACGTTAGGGTTAGTTAGGGTTTGAAATTTCAGAAGTTTAAAAGTGTTGTTTTGACACAAGAATCTCAACGTTGGAGTTCTAGACTAGTGCCTTAGGGTATAATGGAGTCAAGGAGCAAGGCTAAAGTCTCGGGAGAATCTAAATTCAAGGACAGGAGAGTTAGGCTTTCTAGTGCTGCAATGGCAGGGCCACAAAGTCAAAACCCTAAGGGGAGGAGGCTCATTCCGGTGTTGCTTAAGCAAGGCCTCATGCTCCTCCCTCTTTCCTTAAAATTCCTTGGCAAGAAATGGCTAGCTTCAAGACACAAATCTAGGGGTGAAAAGTGTTGCAAAGACAAGGCCTTTCAAACCCTAAAGGTCAAAACCCTAGGTGTAAACTTAATTAGGCCTAGGACGTCTTCCTTCTTCAATTTATGTTTCAAAACTAACTCAAAAAAAGGGGAATTAGTGTAGCAACGAC